>VXBP01002556.1:246074-702918 GCA_013400115.1 Rhinopomastus cyanomelas
GGCGGCGGCGGCGCGGACTCGGCCCGTCCCTCCGAGTAAGGGCGCGGGAGGTGGCGGTGGCTGTGCGGGAGGCGCGGAGCAGGGGGCGGCGCGGGGGTGCCCAGGGAGCGGGTGCCCGGGACTGCGGGATCGGCTCTCGCCCGGGCCAACTTCCTGCGGACTTGTGCTCCGAGCGCTCTGGCCCGGGGCAGCGGCGGGTGGAACCGGAAAGTTTCAGGGGCCGGTGCGTGCAGGCTGGCTGCCGTGGCGGGGAGCCGGGAGGCAGCTCTGTGCCGAAGAGCGACCGGGACCTGCGTCTAAGCAGCCTGTTGAAAACAAATATTGAAAATCTTAGGAAAGGCGACCCAGGAAGAACCAGTGACGACTCGTTCCGAGCGTGAAAACGTTAACGTTTCGCCTTGTTTAAGCCCCGTGTCTTGGTTTGTGCGTGTCTCGTCCATAGGATGTGCTGGCGTGAGTTCGGGTCGTGGCTGTTGCTTCTCCTTGTTGCTGGCTACCTACAATTAAATGTGCTTTCGCTTGTGTTTCTGAGCCGGTTGTGGCTGAAGTCTTCTTTTAAAGCAGCAGAGAGAAGAATTATTCTCGTGTCACAGAGATTCCTCTTCTGGGATCCTGGAATTCGTGTGAGTTGTTTTTTAGTGGTCTGTGTGGTACCACCTTGGCTGTGCTGGGACCTCCTGGGCTGCCCACGTCTCTCTCCATCCCGAAAATGTAATTGTCAGCTATTTTTAGCTACGTTAAAAACTTCTTCCTTTAAACGAACCACGAGTCTTGTTGGAATTCCCTGGTGCCCTGATTAAAAAAAAAAAAAAAAGAATTAGTTTCTTGTCAGTACATTTTTAATAACTTTTTTTCCCTCTCTCTCTCTCTAAACTGCCTTTTAGTGGCCTTACTATAACATCTGTGTCCCCTAGACTGAAGTTAAGAAGGAGGCTGATTTTAGACTGTTCTCAACTTTGTAGGTAGAAATTTCACTGATCTGTGTCAGACAAGTGAACTGTTCTTGTCACAGCAATTTTAGCTATGGCTTTCCCTTATGCTTTTTGGGGAAAACTAGAAGGGACATCTGCCAACAGGAATTTTGGGTGCAGATGTCAAATATCTCTCATTGCATGTGGAAACCCTGGAATACCTATTTCTTCAGTGCTTTTTCCAGCACAGACTTGCGCCTGTTTCTTATTCTGCTCCTTGAAAGGGTTTTGTGGAGTGTTAACACAGAAAAGCATGGAGAGCACTGGCAAACATGCAGAGATGGAGACAAGCCTTTATAGAGCTGGGCATCTACAGATGCTGCCAGGGTGGGCATCAGAAAGCCCTTCTCCTAGGGGGCCCTTAGTATGCATAGCACCTTTTAGAGATGTGCCTGGTATTCAGAAACCGATGGGACAGCTTTGCGTGAGACTTGCTTAACAGTGGCCACATGCCCACACCTCCTCTCTGAGGAACACCACTCAAGCTTTGAAGCTATCCCAGGGCATCAAACTTGGGTGGCAATTGTCCTGTGTGAGGTGACAATCCTCAGTCACGCTCCCTGGCTGACCGCTAGTTTGTTCCTGCTAGTTTGCAGGTGTGAACAGTAATGGTGAGCGAATGGACTGTTTGATTGCTGGGAACTGCTGTATCCATAGGCTCACAAAATATCTATTTATTTCTCTTTCTATCTATATTTATTTAGAGCAAACCGTGTTTTTCCATGCGTTAAATAGACAGTGAAATGCTTTTGCATATATATAAGATATACATGCTGATTAGGTGGTATGAGCTGGCTTATTTGGACAGTAGATGTACACCCGATCTCTTAGCTGTGCCACCGAATGTGGAATGTAATGCAGTTTCTGTGTTCGTTTCAGTTACAAATTTTCCTCTTCCATTATCTTTCTCCCTTGCCTGTTACTTTGAAGCCCAACAAGACTCTGGATGGTCTGTGCACTACCAGGAAGCAGTGTGTAGAGAAGCTGAAAGAATTTCTCTGTGAAGAGTCTCGGGAGACCTGCCCTGATTCAGCAGCTATCACTGCTGTCATGGGGACTGCCCTTGGAGTGGGATACATTGATCTTTCACAGGGGTACCAGGGTTTGAGGGAACTGCACACTAATTCTCTGCTAAATTGGGCTGGATTTTGCTTTTGCTGTTACAACTGTCTCTCTACTACTCCCAAATCCATCTGAGTCCTTTAAGAATGGATCTAGCATCTCTGGATTCAGCTCCTTAGTTCCAGGTGCTCCAGAATAAAAAAGTGTTTCTCTCCATCCTGCACTGCACATTGCCTCTATGGGTGGATTGATGTTCATGATGTCCAATAGCAATTTCTGTTGCATGCCAATCTGAATATCTCTGGGTTTTAACTGATTATGAAAATCCTGTCATGCTTGGAGACATGTCCTGCAAATTGCTCTTGGCTGTTGTCTTCTCTGGAGATACCCCGAGGCTGTTGCTGTACAGGGCCACCAGAGCAAGGGCAGGACTGCTCTGTAAAACCAAAAGTTGTGTAACCAGCTGACATTTTTCCACTAGGTAGGGGATCCTGAGGGATGTCCATACTTGTGCTGTTCTCTCTTGCTCCCTTTTTATTTTATTTTTTGTTTTTTAATCATTGCAGTATCAGCTTTCCAGTAAGTGCTCTGTGCTGCTAAGAAGTTACCTTCCTCTCTGCCCATTATGAGAAAGAGTTGCGTTGACAGATGTGGGCTCTGTGAGGATTTGCTGAGCTCTTAATCCTGTTTGTGGCTCATGTGCTACGCTAATGTGGAAGAGCATCTCTTTCAGTGTATAAAGGTCTTAACCACTTGCAACCTTAGGGAAATGTACTGTTAAGATGCTTTAATTGAGCACTGGTGGCGGGCCATGGGGTTGTCAGTGTAAAACTGCAGGTCTCCCTTCCCCGTGTTTGGGTTTGTTTTTTTTTTTGAGAGATTTTTACATGTTAAGACAAACCCTAAAATAATTGCTGCAGGCAATAGAGGAAGCAGGCTTTGTATGCTGAACGTGGCAAACAGCCAGAGATCAGATTTTCTGAGCCCTTTAGGTACACCTGTACCTTGCCGGGATGAGAATATGTGAGAATATTCTCTTTGTATTCTTGTTCCCTACCACTGTTATGCTTTCAGGTAGGTTTGGGGGTGGTTTTTTTATCTTCTCTATGCTGCTTCCTTAGGTCTCTTTAAAATGCAAGCTCTGTGCTTTCAGATGTCAATGTGACTAGGAGTTTCTGACCACTTTGGTCATTAGAAATCTCACAGGATTTCCTGAAGCATAGGGCGTGCCCCAATCAATTCTTTTATATTAAAGTTCTGGAAATATAAGCATGAGTTACAGTGTGTTAGCAACTTGGCGGAGACTTCTCTGTCTGGTCTATCAGCACGCTGGTCAAAACTGAATCTCCCTTAAAGAGTGTGCAGTTTTGGGACTTTCCCTGCAGTTGTGAGTGTAGAAAACACTGCTTCCATCACATGTAAGTAACCTATGCTATTGCAGCAACTGCTTTATGAAAGATGAGGCTGACATTCTTTGGATCAGAGGAATTAATGTTGTGTAGTTTGCTGGTGAGGTTCTATGGGGCTGAAAAGCTTCTGAGCAAAACCACGGCTTGCCTTCTCATTTGCTAATATCTTGATACTAAAGGCCCATGCAAGATAGGGACCTTAGATCTATGTTAATGGCTGTTTGGTGGAGGATGTTGATAGAACTAGGAGCAGGAGCTGGGTTTGTAGATGGAGAGAGGATAAGTGATTGCAGTGCTGACTTGCAGTATGCAAAACGCTTGATTTTTAGGTTTCTCTTGAGCAGAGTTTGCTAATGGTGCCAAAATGCTTGTGTATGAAGTACTGCGTATGAAGTACTGTCTGCACCAGCTGTGACCATAATGTGTTCTCTCTCTAACTGCCTTATAAGACACAGTAATAGAAATACTCAGTGAAACCATCACACTTGAAGAAATTTTGTTCTTTAAACAGGTGGTAACAAGAATGTTGGGCGTTTCTCAGTCCTCTGCAGGTGCCTGTGGACTGTCCTGAGGTGAAGTGACTTAGAAAAGGAGCATGAGTGCAGGCAGGGTGGCTGTGTTCTGCCCCACTCAGGTGCTTATTGACTTTGTGTTACAGCAGAAGGTCAGAGTTGGGGAGTGTATGAGGTGTTGTGAAATGGCCAGGTGTGCAGTAAGCAGGAATGCTGAAACTCATTATGGGACTTACAGGTGATTGTGAACCAGACTTGCCTGTGAACTCGTGAGCCTTAAGCCTTCGTGCCAGCTAGCCTCTTCTCTGCTCCTTTTTGTCACTCTTACTTTATCTTGTTTGAATTTTGCATGTTTTCTGTTGGACTTCTCCTAATGATCCATTTCTCTGCACTGTAGTTGTCTGTACTCTACTTTCCTTTTTACCCCCAGCTGTTGTCAGTTTGTCTGATCTTTTTTTTTGTTTTTAATTACATCGTTAGATTTTTCTACTTCTGTGCACCCCCACCCCCATGGTGTTTACATTTCTTCTTCCTTTCTTCATCTTACACTTTTCCCCCCTTTTAACTCCTATCCTTAGAGGAACCAGTTTTACTCTTGAAGACCAGCCCTTTCTTATTGATTGCTAGCTGCTTTTATTTAAACTAATTTGCATTCTCTGCTCTTATTGTGCTAGACAGAGGACTAGTGATTTTGAGTAAAGCTCTTTCCCCAAAGGCTTTGCTCAGAAATTGTCTCAGCATTTCACAAAAAGAGTGGAAAATAAAGAGCAGCATCAGTGCAAAAGCTGCTTCTGCCTAAACCAATGTGTTTTTGTCTTTGTCACATGAAGAGCAGAAATGTGGTCTGCCCTGCTGCAGGCACAAATGACTTCTTCCACGCTGAAATGAGCTGGTGGGGTGAGGAGAGTGCAGAATGATGTGACCCTGTATTTACTTACATGGGCACCTTTAGACTCTGGCAGCAACAAATCCAATCCGTTTTGATTGGGACTGCCTTGACACTTTTGTTTGCAAGTAGAGCTGCATAAGGCTTAAAAATACACTAAAAAAATTAAGAGTAGAGCTATACCATAGTTAAAGAGCTGAAGAGCTGTGGCTGTGTGAACTGGGGTGGCTGTAATGTGCAAATACTTCGGATGTGTCTTCTCTCCTAGAGCCTTATTGATTACTAAATATAAAAACTTAGTGTTAAGGCCACGTTGATTTTGAGCTTTGAATCACGCTAGAGGTGTGGATAATCATGGTTTGGATGTACCAAACCTCAGGGTGTGTGTCCAGCTCCTCCTCAGATTGCTTTCTCACTGTGTTTGCACTGTGCATATGGCAAAGAAGTTACTTGACCAGTGTTTAGTATCAGGGCTGGAGAAGAGCTGTGCTGTATGAATCTCTTACTAAAGCTCAGTGAAGTTCTTTGTCTCAAAATATTTGTTCCTAGCATGGCTGCTTACTGGTAGTTAGATGTCAGTAGCATCTTAAGCTTTTTATGTAGCGTTGTTGAGTCATGAAAGATTTTGTGCTTGACTTTGACACCTAACTAAAAGGAAAACAAAATAAGGAATTGTTCAGGTGAAGCTGCAGGATGCAGCTTTTGGTTGTAAAAGCACACCCTGAAACATAGCCTAGGTACGTGGCTGTCATGAGACAAATAAGATTTAAGAACCTAAGAGACTTTTATTAGACCTTAACTGGTACCAGTGTGAAATATGTCTCCAAGCCTGCAGCCATGCCCCACAGACACTTAGGGAATTCACCTGCAGTAGTTCTTGCAAACTTAGGGCTACCTAGAAACCAGCACACTTACTGTGCTGGGTTTCACCATCAACCCAGCACACCCACCCTCACGCTACAGCCTGAGGCATCTGTCTTAAATGGCCTGAGGGGGTTTAGGTGGCAGTGCTGCACAGCATCAGAAAAACATTTAGGGAGCTGGTGACTCTTTAAAAGAGTGGCTTGTAGTTACAGTACTGCTATGAAGTATATTTGAAGGCTTGGAGACTTTGGGTTATTTGTGGTGAAGGACTTCAGCTGAAGGAAAGGAGTGCATGCCAACTTCTTGCTTAAACATTTGGGCTTCCTACTGTCCAGAAGTTTTGAGGATGGTTCTTGCTGCTGAACTGAGATTATTTCAGTCTGCAAAGCAAGCCTTTATCCAGTTTCCCTCCATTGTTTTAAGTCCTTCCCACAGTGGTAAGAAAAATATTTAACAGGATAGGAAACAGTGTAAAAGTAAGATTTGCTCTGAGGTCTGATTGCCAGGGCTGTGTTGACATTTCTGAAGTCGAAGCTGACTTGTTGCTGATTTATTTAACACAATAACTCATTGTAAAGGAGTCTCCAACAAACACACTTTTGCTTTGTTTTTTTACTTTAATTGACATTATAAATTGGGGAAGAGAAACGGAAATATTTGTATACAATCATTTTATTGTTTTTTCCATGTCTTCCAGCTACAGTGCTGCCTGCAGCAGGGCCTTTCTGGTCTATGTCCAAACAGAACGAAACGCAGAAGCCAATAGCAGAAGCAGGATTGAGAATCCTCTTGATTTTTAAAGTCCTTGCCTGTAGGAACAGGATGAGTTGTTGCTCTTGAGCATGATGATTTTTATTTTCAAAAGAAAGTAGTTAAATTTTAGCATGTGCTTAAGGGAGAGCAAAGGGAATTCCGAGCACTCAAAGAAGCCTGTAGGAATAAAGCTTTGGAGCAAATTCAGTAGCAAGCAGAATTTTTCAAGCTGGTCTGTAAGTCTCAACATTGGTCTCCTCCTAGACTAATTATGCCCCTCCTAACACAGATCAGGTGTAGCTGTACGGTGCCTTGCAGACAGGCCTGCACTCCTCTGCCCACACTCTCAAATAATTAGGCAGGAGCCGGATCTTCCCTCTAAGCCTTCTAGCTTTGTTGTTTCACTGCTGTGCTCACTTCAAAATGCAGCCCTCAGGGACTGGCCTTTTTCAGCTTAGGCACAGCACCGGTCTAACCAGCCACTGCATCTGGTTTGCATCTGGTCTCTGAACAAGAGTGAGGATGATATGGTCTGCCTGTGGTTTACCACCCTATCATGTCCCATCACCTGTTCTGGGAAATCAAAGCTGTTGATGGTTCTTAGCTGCTTTTTCACATTCTCTTCCTCATTCTCTACCTCTGCTCCTGAGATGTGTAACTGCAAGTGGGAGGTTCGCCTCAGCTGTCCGTGACTTTCAAAACCTTCAGAGGGGTTTTTGAGGGCTGTTGGCTGTTGTTTTTGTTGGTTGTATTTAGAAGAAGGTACCTGCGCACTTGATGCTTTAATTTTTAATATCTGGATGTGTTGTCTTGGCAAAGATTGACTTTTCAACACCTCTTGCAACAGCAAGGAAACCTGCTGGCCCCTGAAGCCTTTCTGCTTAATGCAGTTCCTTGACCTTTTCAACACTTTGTGCTTTTGCAAGGTTACAAACCTCGGTATTTTACGTATTCCTTGTTGCTGAACTAAATGACAATTTTGGGGTTTTGAGAGGTATGAGCTTTGATGATAAAAGCCTTTTTTTCCCTGCTCCTGTATATCTTTAAACTCTGTGCTGGGTGCTCCTGAAGGGGAAATTCAGTGTGAAGAGAGGTCTTCTGACAGTTTTGGCCTTAGCAACCCTTAGAAGCACAGGAGAGGAAGAATTAAAGGAAGGAGCTGCAGTGTGCAGAGTCTGAAGAATTAACATCAGTCCCTTTTTTATATAATGTAAGGAAAGAGGTGACTGGAGGAAGAAAATCTTCCCTGTGGTACTAGCAGAGAAGCACAGACGGTGTTTGAGATCCAGATAAGGCCCAACAAGCAGCAGGAGCACGTTACACTGCAGAAGCTTTCTGAGCTGTGATCAGGGTTTTAAAGTACAGTGTAAGAAACAGTCCCTCAAATATGTTTTCTGGGGGTTTAAAAGACTTGTTTGTTATTCCTCTTAATCTATAAACTTCAAATTTATTTTATAATCCACACATAAAGCAACTCAAAAGTAATTTTAAGTTAATTTTTATAAAAAGAGAGGCATCATGGCAGGACATTGCCTGTTGCATGTTTTCTGAACAACAAATGGATTTGGATAAATGACTGGGAACTTTGCTGTATGGCAATTAACCACAGAGCCACAGAACATTAAGGATTGGAAGGGACCTCAAAAGATCATCTAGTCCAATCCCCCTGTCACAGCAGGATCACCAAGTCTGATTTCCTTTCTTCTTTGATGCAGCCCATATCTGTTGTCCATTGTCCTTCACAGAACTCCCCCACAAAGAGTCTGGTTTCTGTCTGCCCTCTGATCAGGTGGCTGCAGACACTAAAAAGTAACCCCCTGAGCCTTCTCTTCTCCAAATTAAACAATCTCGGGTCTTACAGCCAGCCCTCACCTGTAAGAAGCTCCAGCCTCTTCATCATCATCATGGCCTGTCGCTGGATTCACTCCAATATGTCCACGTCTTGTACTGGGCAGCCCTGCACTGGACCTATCAAGCTGGAACACAGGAGATTCCCCATCAGTATGAGAAGGAACTTCTTTATGGTGAGGGTGACGGAGAACTGGAAAGGGTTGCCCAATTAACGCTGCTCTTTGGTGCCAAATATTAATGGTTGCTGGTATTTTTCTGTTTTTGTGAAATGAAAGAATAGTATTTTTTATCTTGATATTTGACTTTTGTGATTTTTTTAAAAGTAATTTATTTTTGTAAATAATATTCATTTTATAAAACTTCATGGAATGGCTTAGGTTGGAAGGAACCTCATAGATCATCTAGCTCCAACCTCGCCATACCACAGCTGGGACACTAATTGGGTTGCCCAGAGTCCCATCCAACCTGGCCTTGAACACTTCCAGGGAGGGGGCATCCACAACCTCCCTCTTCCGATCTGCCCTGTTACTAAATGCACAGTGAACGTAGGCTGCAGAACATGTTGTGATGTAATTGGCTTCTGTATTTCCTGTAGGAATCACAGTAGATGCTGAAGGTTTCAGCTTGAGATGGGCTACTGTTGCTTTACAAAAGAAATGCTATTTATGAAAGTTTATTTCAAGTTATCTACAGGAGAGTGAACATGCAGGAGGGGGTATATAATGTTCCTTTTGTAACATACCTTTGCTAAATATATTTTTAAGGTTCCTAGGCAGGAAACAAATTAGCAAACCAGGGAAGTCAAAGAGAGAAGGAGATTATGGACGTCTCTGTTACTTCAGTGCTGTGGCGTTTCTGTGATTTCCATCTCCTACGCAGTTTCAGGCTCTGCAGGAAAGGGATAGGCGACTTTTGTTGAAAACTTCCAAGTTTCCTGTTTCTCTGAGAAAGCTGCTTTCTGCCTGAGCCAGTTCACTCTCACTGCTGGGCCACCTCTCTGTACATTCTGCTGCCCTGGAAGATCTGTAGTCTGCGCTGTTCCGGTGACCGCTCTGGACAGTCAGCGCTGTCGTCTCTCTGGGCTCACAGTACCAGCAGTGTAGTGGCACCAGCTATGTGCACGTCCCCCTGAATTCTGCTGTCAGTTGTCTTCCTTGTGAATAGAGTGTTGCTGTTACAGAATTCCAGGGAGCCTGGAACACAAACGTATCAATTATGTGTCAACACAACAGCATCTGTCGCTGAAATTGGGTATCATTTACTTGGCATCAGCACAGCGAACGCTTGGCTGGCAGCCAGAGGGAGATATTCCAGCAGAAACTGCTGCAGCAGTAGCCAGCTCTGAAGTAACTTCCCGAAATTCAGGTGCTCTAACATAATCTTTTAATAAATTCTTAAGACTTCAGGGACCTCACGCAGACAACTCTTCAGGTTGCGTGTTCTTGTCTGCTTGTACTTGTTTTTCATGTCCGGTTTGTTGTTGTCCCTGCTCTCTGAAGAGGTGCATACGGGGCTTTGGGTTGTTTGTAACCTGGGATTTAATACCCTTGTTGTGGCTTTCCTTTTCATATCCCAGCGTTGTTTACCTAAGCATTCCAAATGGATGCAAGCCGTGGGGAAACTGCTGAGCTGTGGAACAGACAGCACTTTAAAACGGGAAAGTAAGAAATAATACCCTTTTTCTTGTACATGTTAGGGTTTTGCTCTGTTGGGGTTTTAGTTTATTAATTCTTTAAATTAACTGACTCTCTTGGACCTTATCTAAGTAAGCTGCACATTCCCAGAGATGTGAGTGAGTCAAACCAGTCATTTCAGAAAGTTAGGAAACCCAAAGACCTGAAGACTCTCCATGTGACCTGGGAGTGGTCACCATGGTTCAGTAAACATTTGAGATTACTTGTGGGAAGTCAGAAACTTGGGTCACTTGGCTCTTAAGATGGTCCTTATCATACTTGAACGAGGTAAAGATGTGTCTCTTTTCTTTAATTAACCAACCCACTGACAAACCATGTCCCAGAGCTCAAGATCTACATGAATTTTGAATGCATCAAGGAGTGACAATTCAAGCCCCTCCTCAGGCAGCCTGTCCCAATACCTGATGGCCCTAACCTGAACTTCCCATGGCACAAGTTGAGGCCATTTCCTTTTGTCCTGTCACTCTTCTTTGTCTGCTTCTGCAGCTCTCCTGGTAGGACTCCAAACAGCAGCCTTCCATCTCCTATGGGTTCCTACTATGTGGCATGACCCATCAGTGAATGAAGCAAACTTTTGCTCATCATCAGACTGGTCATTATATGATGGCTCTTCTTCAGCGCATATAATTGTCTCTTCCGGTTGCACCTAGAGTCCATTCGCTCTGACTAATGGCTGATCATCTCCACCATACCAGGGTGGTTGAGAGATCCAATCTTTGCTCTTTGCATTATCAGAGCCATCCACTTACTCAAAGTGGCATCAGTACCATGATGTGTGCAATAGCTCTTTCCTTTGTACATCCACCCCAAGACAAGCAACCTGGGGGCCAGGAGGAGCTGTGCCTCAGTGCCCACCACTTCAGATGCTGCTTGCACTCCTTCATAGGCCATCAGTATCACAGAACCACAGAACATTAGGGATTGGAAGGGACCTCGAAAGATCATCTAGTCCAATCCCCCTGCCACTGCAGGATCATGTAGACCAAGTTGCACAGGAATATGTCCAGGTGGGTTTTAAACATCTCCAGTGAAGGAGACTCCGCAACCTCCTTGGGCAGTCTGTTCTAGTGCTCCATCACCTTCACTGTGAAGTTCTTTCTGATATTTGTATGGAACCTCTTATGTTCCAGCTTAAACCCGTTGCCCCTTGTCCTGTAAGGGAGGTGCTCCACTTCCTTCATCATCTTCGTTGCGCTGTGCTGGACTCCTTTCAGCAGCTCTGTGTCCCTCCTGAAGTGAGGGGCCTGGGATTGGACATGGTACTCCAGATGTGATCTAACCAGGGCAGAGTAGACGAGGAGAAGAACCTCTCCTGATCTGCTAACTATCCCTCTTATAATCCACCCCAGGATGCCATTGGCCTTCTTGGCCACAAGGGCTCTTTGCTGGCTCATGGTCATCCTGCTGTCCACCAGGACTCCCAGGTTCCTTTCTCCTACACTACTGTCCAACAGGTCAGTCTCCAACCTATACTCGTGTCCGGGATTATTCTTGCCCAGATGCAAGACTCTACAATTACCCTTGTTATACTTTATTAAACTTCTCTCTGCCCAGCTCTCCATCCTGTCCAGGTCTTGCTGAATGGCAGCACAGTCTGCAGGTGTGTTGGTGACAGCACCCAGCTTTGTGTTATCAGCAAACTTACTGACAGTGCAAGTCCCTCATCCAAGTCATCAATGAATAGATTGACTAGTACTGGTCCCAGCACTGACCCTTAGGGACTCCACTAGATACAGGCCTCCAACTAGACTCTGTCCCATTGACCACTACTCTCTGGCTTCCATCCTGCAGCCAGTTCACGATCTACCTCGCTACCTGATCATCCAGTCCACATTGCCTCAGTTTGACTGCATCTGCTTTTCATTTGGGCATAGTTAGTTCCTGATACCCAATATCCTCAACTCCAAAACGCAAAGGGTCGACCTCGTGTTTCTCCTGAAGCTTTTTGACAAAGGCTCCATGTGTGACCATTGTCACTGGCTGCTGTGTAAAGTATGTTCTCTGATCCTGTTTGGACTGGTCCCAGGGCCATAGCATGGGTTATCCTCATTCACTTGTGAGAAAAGACCAGCATCCTCCTGTCTGCACTTCCTTTCAGGTTGTTGCAGGCACCAATAACATCTTTCCTCAGACTAGCCAGCCCCAGCTCCCTCAGCTGCTCCTCATAAGGCTTGTTCTGCAGAGCCTTCACCAGCCCTGTTGCCCTTGCTCCTAGTAGTCAGCACATGGATTTAGGTAGCTTTTTAAAAATGAAAAAGGGAAGATCAGAGCTGGAAAGCAGAAATCTGTTCAGGAAGATTTGGGGTCACGTAACGCATCTCAGTGCTTACCATATATCTTTCCTCTGGGCTGCAAACGGTCCCCATCCCTTCAACAAATCCAAGTTTCTCACTTGTGTGCTAATAAAACTCCACAGGAAAGCATGAAGAGCAATGCAGAGATAAAACATGCACTGGATTTTCAGCGCTGGAAGTAAAGCTCATAGAATAAAGATGAACTGGGATAAACTGGGATATATTTAAGATTTTGGTTTTGTTCAATTGTTTATTTTTTGCCCCTGAGATTTGATGCCCTGTGAAGGTTCAGTTTCTTCAGAGGGGAGAGAACAATGAAAAGGAGGGAGGTCTGTGTATTCTCTGCATTTCAAATGGGTTGGGTTTTGCTGTGGTAGAAAAGAAATAGTAAATTTGGATTAACTTTCAAGCCGGTACTCTCAGAAGAAATCACAAATCTAGAGCTAAGTAATGAAACCTCTTTAGGAGAATCAATCCTACTTTTATCCAAGCTCAATTTATTCAAGGGGTCAGCTTTGTTGCTCCTCTGGCATAGGCTGAATTTAGTAATTAACCTCTTAGTGACTGTTGACGTAACTTCTGGCTTTCCCTCTGGTGTTTGCCAAGGGGGTAGCGCAACGCCGTAGTACAACGGTATGTGCTATTTGGGGAAAAATCTCTTTCCAAATCCTATATGCAGAGCACATCAGCCCCAGTGAAACTGAGAGAAGCCCATTAAGGAATCCGATTAGCTGTCTGCTCTCTAGATGAGTTAAAATCTCTGTCCAGTGTGGTAATCAGCGGTGTCTAACTGGTAGCTTATCTGGTAATGGTGCTGTCGCCTTTTATAGAGGAGCCTTCCCTTGCAGCTCTGCCAGCTATGTGCATTCATTTCAGCCACGTAGGACATGGAGCATCGAAGTGACACCCTGTAATACATTTTAAAATCCTCTTCAGTGCTGAACCCGCTACTGTCGTGTTCTGTTGTGTTGCCCTTCCATTCAGCAGATTTTCTTGGGAGACCTTCATGTCATGCAAGCAGCAGCATACAAGAAAGGGGGAGAGAGTGCTTTGTGTGAAAGCAGCACTGAAAAGTGCAGCATGAGGTTAAAGGTTCAAAGCGAAGTGTTAAGAAGTACTAGACAGCGTGCTTGTTCCAGCAGTAGTCATCTCTGTAACTTCTCTGCAGGTTAGAGGAAAATTTCTGTGTCATTTTGGGAAGTAAGTATGAAAGAGAGTTCAAAAGTAGCTTTGGCTGATGTAATAGCCTGTTTTCCTGTCGAAACGAAGAATGCAGGGATACGAATTCTAAGGATAGTAGTCTTTGCATTTATCTTCATAAACACAGATCTGCTGTCTGTTCCACATCCACAGATGTTCATGGCTGTGGAGAGAGACCCGGCTGAAACCCGTGGAGCACTGTAGTAGCAACTGAGACAAGTTGCCAGATGGGAACTGCGCTTCTGACCAATGCCTGTGGGTATACATAGTCCTTTTTGAAGGTGTTTTCTGTTGGTCATTCTTGCTTCACATCAGGGGTTGTTCATCTTCCATCTTTACTTCCACTTTAAGGTGGTGAATTTTGACTGCACCTATCCTGATGTTTGGGGGGTTTTTTAATGTGCAGTACTCTGTTTGCCGTTGAGTTCCATCAGGTTACTGTGATCTTAGCCGGCGCTTTATACCTTATTTTATATTTTATTCCTAACATGCCCTCTGAAGTGCATGAATGCTGTGTCATTTCTGTCTAGAAGTTTATCACACTCTCAGAATACTAGGGGTTGGAAGGGACTTGAAAGATAGGTTGTGAACCATTTTGACCTGTTGCTGGCATCCAAAGTTGACTGAAACTGTAGTGTATCCTTAAGGAGTGGAGCGTGTCCTGTCCTTGCCTCCAAACTCACAGGTTGTGCTTGCTGGTTCTGTTGGGTTTTGGAGAACCCACTCTCAGTGGCTTTATTTGAATATTCAGGTCCTGGTCTGGTTACGAAGAGGCTCTGTTAAACCACTGCTTGGTTTACTGTCCAAATATTTGGCTTAGTTGCAGCTCTCCTGAGCCTCTTCCCTTTTTCTTAGTTTCTTGTCTTCATCCCAGTTCAAATTAGTGACAGGTTTTGAGGAAAACAACACACTCCTTTTTCTTTACACTTGCACCAGAAGTTCAAAGGACAAAATGCTTCTTGTTCACTGCTAGGAGTGAAGTGCCTTTTTTTTAGTACCCTCAGGGTTGAATATTGGGGTCGCTGAATCTTCTGGCACTGCAGCTCTTGCAGTGAGGAACTGTTCCGAGTTGCAAAACCGTTTCAGTTCATCTCACTCTTACCAAGTCAGTTCTGCACTCTTATATAAACCAGTCTCCATCCACTTAACTCCAGGACATCTTTGATGTCATAGTATTATGTAAAAGCTTTCATGTTTCCACAGTGAAATTGTCTCACTCTCAAAAGAAGAGGTGGCTATTTGCCTGTTGACTCAGTGCAAAAAGGCTTTCAGCAGCGCCGTGTCTGAGGAACATCCAAGATACAGGCATCAGCAGAAAAACCAGGCTCATCTTTAATTCGCAGTTTTATTTTGTGAAATCGCCTACTCCGAGAGAAATACAACATTTACTTGTGTATTAATCAATGTTTGCCAGCTCTTGGAACGAAGCCAGTTCTCTCAGGGCCAAACAAATGCTCTGAGTGAATGAGTAATAATCTGCTATTGTCACTCCTAATTTATGGATGGGTAGATAGGGCAGTGTTTACCATTTTAAGTTGTGCTCTTCGCTTGAATGACTAAAAATCGTGATTAGCTATCGGCTTGGAGTATCCATAGCAGGTCTGCTTGTAGCTGATTTACTCAATATTGCTGTTGCAGAAGTGCAGAACGTCCCCACACGATAAGGAGTGATTGTGGAAGAGGCTGGGAATGCATGAAGGTTCCCTGATGTTTTGGAACATCATTTGGAAGTGGCAGCCAGAGGCTGAAAAGATACGAGGCATCTCCTCCTCTGAAATGATGTGCAAGATCCCTGGGCCTCCTTTATTTTCCAAGGAAATCGGTGTCATAATGTCTCTCATGTTAACAGAAACTTAAAAATCTGTGAATTCCCAAGATAACGGCTGTATTAATCTTTCACCATTGATAGATAAGAAAGAGCAGCATGTAATGCTGACCACCTTACAGTGATGTTTCCCTACATCCCTGAGTTCTGTCGTTTGCTTAATTTTTCAACAAATGCAGTAAAAATCAGTTTCTAAAACCTAGATCTGTGCATTTATGAGCATCTTTTCTCAGGAAGTTAACAGCAATCTGGGAAAGATTGAAGTGACTAGAAAAAGCAACAGGACTTTCTTTTGTTGAGAAAGATGGATGTTTTTAATGGTAGCACTTGAAATCCTATCCATATAAAGCCCATATTAAATACTGCTGAGAGGCAGATAGCGCAGCATTGCTCTGGAGTAGGAGTCTCAGGCATTGAGAGTCACTCTTGAGATTAAATTGTCCTCTGAATGTCATGTGGAGTCTTCTGTGAGATCTCCTGGCCGGCTGTGGAGGAGTGTGCTATATCACACCTACATACTTAGGCAGGAGATGGGTGAGAAGTGTATGAGAAGTATAAACCTCGCTTGTCAGCCACTAAGGATAGAGAAACGGTGCAGAGGTGAGCCCTGTCATTGATGTCTGATGGATTGACACCTTTCAGTCTTTATTTTACTTCCATGCAGCTTCTCTTCCATGGACTGTTTTATCTTTTGTTTTGTTTTGCTTCCTTTTATGAGGGACTTTAGTGATAGGCAAGGGGTGATGATTTCAAGCTAAAAGAAGGTGGATTTAGATCAGATGTTAGGAAGAAATTCCTCACTATGAGGCTGGTGAGGCACTTGAACAGGTTGCCCAGGGAGGTTGTGGATACCTCCTCCCTGGAAGTGTTCAAGAACAAGCTGGATGGGGCTCAGGGCAACCTGGTCTAGTGAGAGGGGCCTCTGCCCAGGGTAGTGGGTGATCTCTAAGGTCCATTCCAACCTGAGCCATTCTATGATTCTTGAGCACTAAGGGGCCTTATCCTCTCATTCACCTACTTGTGCTGCATCACATTTATTTTTGGCTTTTTTTTGTTTTTTCCTCCCACTGCATTAAACTTCCAGTCTGTGGTCTTGCTAAATGAAGTAACAGCAAGAGCGGCTGCTGCATCTGATGTTTTAGATACCAGGATGTCCACTGCTCAAGGTGGAGCCATTAATATTCTGTCCATAATCTGTTGAAGACAGACTCTGAAGAGATGCCCAAGGACATGATTCTGCAGCCCCTTTGAAAGGTCAGACGTGGGACTTAACTTCTGTACAGCGCAGCCTTAGCTGTCACTTGGTGTTCGCAGGCACTTTGATAAGATTAAAAACTAATATATCCCTGTTTTGTGAGAAGGTCAAGTAATACGTGATCCAAACCCTGTGGGTCACAGGCATGTGCCTTTAAGCACCCGTTCCCTGCATACTCTCCGTTCCCAAAACATCCACTGGCCCCTGTGTTGGCTTGACTTTTACTGTTATGGGTCCAGGGTAGAACCTGGAGTTGTTTGGTTGCTGAATGCCTGCTGGTGCTCTCACCAGAGGGACCTACTGAATAGACCAGTATTATCAAATGTGGCTGATGTGAGCAAGGAACCAAAGTGAGTCGTATTTTTAAGAGCTGGTCAGCAGCATCTTGATAAAAATAGGAGGTGGGAGGAGAACTGACAGCACCACAACACCAACCAGAAAAAATACCCTCAAGACAAAAAATAAAATGCCCTAAAGACAAAAAACCCCCAACAAACCAACCAGCCCACCCACTCAAAAGCCTGGAGCAATGTTTCTTGAAACTGCTGTAAAATATGAAACTATTAAGGCTAATCTATACAAAGTAAGAAAGATACCTGCTTAGATCTCAGCAGCAGCAGGTGCTTGCAGTATTATAAATAGAAAGCAATACAAATTGAAGTGCTTATTAAATTTGCCTTTATGATGCTTTGAAGAATTGCAGTGGAACAGGAAAGAAAAATTACCAGAGGCTCTGGATTAGAAGGGTGACTTTAATAGCTGTGCTGCCAGCAGAAACAGAACATAAACCAGAGTGAGCAGCAGCCTTGTTCAGGAAAGGTTATCTAACGGTGATTTGTCTCTAGCATGGAGAGGTTGGCCGAGAGCTCTGGACAGATGGGATTGAACAGGGGAGGGCTTAATTTTCTTGGTCAGTTTTAACACAGCATTGGATTTTAATGAATTTCCCAGGAGACTGCACTGTAATCCTTTCGAGCACTTGTGGTTCTCAAGTTTTTCCGTGGTGCTCTTTTCTCCTTCCTTCAGCTGATGAAAACTAATTCTGCAGGAAACGTTCACGTTTGGGAAACGGACTTGCTCAGAAATGTTCTGCCTCTTTGCATAAGGCTCTGGTGAGGATCCTGGGTGTCATTCACCACTTTCTAAACACAGAGAGATGGCAGAGCAGAGCAGCCAACAAATTGTCAGGTAAACCAGATCGGAGCAGCAGGCTCAACCAGCACAGAGAGTGTTAAAAATGAATGGAAATGGGCAACGTTTGCTTTCTCAAATGGCGAATTGATTTAGCTTGGCAGGGAGTGTACCAGGAAGTCCTTGTGCACATGGGTCCCCACGCACCTGCACTGCTGTGCTGGGGGTTGGAGATTCAGACTAGGTATTGGGTATTCCTGTGTGACTTGTTCGAGGTGATCCTACTGTGGCAGGGGGATTGGACTGGATGATCTTTTGAGGTCCCTTCCAATCCCTAATGATTCTGTGATTCTATAAGTCATAGCGTGGGAAAGTTGGTGCTTTGGGGAGCGATGGATCCCTGCTTTTTCATGTAGCGAAGCACAGACGTTCTCGCTGATGGAGAAGAGGTCTGTGGTGGCACAGTGTCGTGCCTGCTCCCTTCTCATCTCAGTTACTCTCCTGGGAAGAATACTTCTTCTGCCAGAAATGTGGGGATAGACGATTTAGCAAGACCTGTTATGGCAGAACGAGGGGTGATGGTTTGAAACGACAAGAGGATAAACTCAGATTGGATATTATTAAGAAATTCTTTACTGAGAAGATGGTGAAACACAAGCAGGCTGCCCAGGGAGGTGCTGGAGGCCTCATCCCTGAAGGTATTCATGGTCAGGCTGGATGAGGCTCTCAGCAACTCAGTCTAGTTGCAGATACCCCTGCTGACTGTGGGGAGGTTGGACTAGAGAAACTTTAGAGGTCCCTTCCCACCCAGTGCATTCTACGAGGCTGTGAAAATGCCCATCTTACAAACTGAAACTGTCTAGGTTAGTGGTGGTGATAACACGTGCACAGGCAGAACAAGCAGAGTCCTTGGCAAAGGGGGAAAGGGAACATGTGAACAACGGGATTTTTGGCACCCTTACCCCAATCTCCATGGTGCTGCATGGTGCTTACGTGGGCTAACATGGCTTGTATGTCAGACCAAGCATTTAGTATACTTTTAACCTGTGGTTAGGATTTCAGTTGCATCTCTGCACTTAGGAGTTGCATGAAGAGGGCAGTGCACAAGCATGAAAAAGTTGGGATCTGCTCAGCAGGGAAGGAAGCTGCTGTCTTGCACTGAGCTGTTTGAGGTTAATGAACCACTGGTATCACTGGTGACTCTGAGTGCATCGTGAATATAGTAAACTGTCTTAAAAAATAACCCGAGTGGAAAGGAAGGATGCTGTGCTGGGATAAGTGAGAAGGGGGAGTATAAACACGTACGTAGGGTGATGTGATGTTTTGGCCTTCCAAAGTGCTTTAAAGGAAGGTCACATGCACTTTGCAGTGCTTGAACTGTGGTGCTGATCAATAGCTGTTTGCTGAGTGTCGCAGAGAAACTTCTGAGACACCCTTTTCTGCCTACCTGGCCTTGCTCCTAATGGACTTTGTTACACAGGCAGCCCCATTTGCTTAGCTTCTGAGTTTTTGAGCTGGTGGAAAATCCTGGCAGTAGGACTGCAGATAGGAGGACAGAAATAGGTGGAGCAAAAACCAGTGTTGCAGAACTGATTAGGCAAAACAGGCTTGTGTGTAGAGCTGGGAAACTCCCTTTGCTTAGGCTGTGCAAAACTCTCTTTCCTTCTGTCTCTATAATTTTATCAAGTCTTAATTAAACTTTCTGCATTTAAATTAGTTTGCATTAATGTCACCCTGTCTTATGTGTGTATGGACAGACACTAACAGGGATTTGATCAGCCTAATCCAGCTCTATGTAATTACGCCACCTTAAATAATTGCAGACAAACTTTATCAATGATGGCAGGAAAGCCTGTTGCTTTATTGTAACGTGGGATTGTTTAGTGAAGTATAATAAGGCCTCAGGTTTAAGCTGGGGAGTAAACAGCATGAGATTTTAATGACACCAGGGATGGGAAGAAAAAAACTCCCCACCCATCCTGTGTCGCAAGTCTCTGTTCTTATCCTCCCTTCCCCCCAGAAAAGGTGTCCTGATTGCACTGTTGTCACACTGGTGTTGAGAACATTCCTGTAATTTGAAAGGGGTTTGGGAAACGTGGGTTTCTGGCTGCCAGAGGAAGAGCTCTACCTAGAGCTGTGGTTCTGTTCAAGTGTACGGTGGAGGGTTTTATTTGATTCACTGATATAACTTGATAACTTGCATTGAATGAGAGCACGTAGGAGGCAGAGGTAGGAATGAAATCTGCCAAACAGCAGCACTGCAGGGGTTCTAAAGCTCCTGCCCTGCTTGGGAAACAAGGGAGTAACAGAAGCACCCGCTTCAGTGATTGTATTTGGGTTGATTTCTGCGTGATCTAGTTACTCTCTGGTGTTGTGCAGTCCTCCCCTGGCACGTGTAGAAGCAAGGGAGAGACAGGCATGATGCCAGCAGTCGTTCCTCAGCCTCCTACTGTAAAACTCTCCGTGCCAAGAAAAGCTTGAAAAACCAGAGCTTCAGATGAGCCCTGAAGGGGATGAGTTTGAGATCTGAACCCCTTGTTCAGTGTGCTCTGGCATCGCTTCCAGCTTGTTTTAAGTCTGTGAATCCTGCGTGTTACTTTATAAAATAAAGTGGTGAGTGCCACTGTCGGTGCAGCGCTGCATCTGAGCTGCAAGAGAGAGGTTTCCTTTTGTGCCTTCTGATAAAACAAGCCATGTCACAAATGGTTTGAGTCTGGCATATACAGATTGGGTTGTGCTCAGAAAGTAGGCAGTTGCATGTTTTAAGCTGGACAAGAGCAGATTCAGGTTATACATCAGGAAAAGTTATTTAATGTTAGGGTGGTGGGTCACTGGAACAGGTTACCCAGAGTGGTGGATAAGGCTCCATCCTTGGAGACATCCAAGGTCAGGCTGGATGGGTCTCTGGGCAGACTGGTTTAGTGGGTGATGTCCCTGTTTGTTGCAGGGGGCTTGGATTAGATGACCTTTGGAGGTCCTTTCTAACCCAATAAATTCTATGATTCTGGTGTTGCCCTGGAATGTTGGGAGCTGTTCTTCAGCTTTTCTGTCATTCACCCTGCATTGCTCCCTCTGTATTGTCTCCAGTGCACACAGACAGGTACACATTCACCCCTGCTGCTCCAGGCCCATCCCCTGCCTTTATGTTTTTGTTGGTTTAGATTTAACAGCCTGTTGTTGCTGTGGATTTTTTTGCCTGACAAGCTCTAGCCTGGACTGAATTTTCAGTGCCAAAGTTTTAATGACAATAGAATTATAGAGAAAAACAGTGACAGTCCCTCAGCAATCCTGTTTGCATTACAGAACTGTAACATCAGGCATTGGACTTGCTGTTGTTCTGCCTGGCATGTGTCTCGGGGATCTGTTTCAAACACTTTTGTATTGATGCTGTCTGACAGTGACTGCGTGGGGAACCCGGTGGTTTCAGTGGGAGCAGTAACAACCAGACAGCACAGTGGGTATTAGGAAAAGTGTTTCCCATGTAGGTCACCATGGGCTCCAAGGATGTGCTGTTACCCTCTGGTGATTGTTCAGTTTGTGCTGTGAGTTAGCAGTGACAGTCCAGGTCTGGGTGGGACGGTGACCCTGATGCAGCTGCACTGGAAATGTACTTTTCATACCAGATTCCCATTTCCTGCACCTTCTTGCAGATGCCAAACACATGGGATTGGTCTGGGAGAGCAGCACATGAATTCTGTGGAGCTCCCACACCACTGCCTTGTTTATTTTTATTTAGTTAGTTAGTTTTGCTATTTACAAACGGATCGAATCACCCTAGGTGCACTGGAAAGAGAAACGCTTTGTATCCGAAGGAGTCTGGTCAGGAACAGCTGAGACAATGACTTTTCAAGAAAACAGCTGAGCAAACACATAACAGCAAGTCATGTGCCTGGTGCTGTGGCTTGCTGCGTTTATGTGCAGGATCATCTGTAGCTGTATGGATGGAGAACGGCAGCCTTTTCTCTTCCAGCCTCCCCTAGGAATTGAATTCACGCAGTGACAGAAGTGACTGTTTGTTTTCAGCAAACGTTAATTGTATTTCTTCATTACCCTGCCTCTTGCAGGAGTTGTCTTTATGCTGGCTCTCTATCTGCAGAGGAAGACAGGTGTTGTTCATCCACCTCTTCGTGGAGCAAAAGAACTCGCCTTTTTATTTTTCACCTCTTTTGAGACTGAGCTCTCTTCTGTTGCTGTGCTGCGTTCGGGGGAGATGGGATTGCACCGCAACGGTGCGTGCGCCAAAACCGCCGTCGCCTCGTCTCTGTTCGGCAGAGCCTGCCCAGATGCTGAGCTCCGCGGCTTTTGTTTCTAGTAGGGATTACTCGCTCTACCCAAGTCATCAGAATTGTGAAAATCGTATTAAAATAGCTTCCTGCTTTGGCGGCCTTGCTCTCTCTGACTCTGGCAGCGTTCACTGCTGGCGTTCAGTTGTCCAAATGCTGCGGGTAGTTTGGAGACTCTCAAAGCTACATTTGCAGTAAATGTGATGTCGCAGTAATGATGGGTCAGTTCAGGTTTAGGTCTGTAATTTGGAAGAGAAGCCAGCACCTCTCACTAAAAAATAATGTTCAGCTGACTTCAAACAGCATCTAAATAGCTCCGTATTGTTGTGTGTGGAATTAAAAGCTTTTAGCCTTGAAAACGGGGTTGTTTTGATTTGCTAATTGTAATTCCTTGCTACAGTCAAATAGACTGAGGTAAATTTTTATGATGTTAAGAATTGGCCTCATGCTGTAACATGAAAATCCATTTTCCACGGAGGGAAGAAAAGAAATCTCTTAATGATGTTCTTCATTTTTAGCACACTCCAAAATGATGGCTGATAGTGGCACTGAAACAAAAAATCTCACGTTTGGCATTGCAAGCTGAAGATACTTCAGCTCTGCATTCATCCTACTCTGCAGCTTCTGGTTAAACGTAACAGGCTGGGTGGCCCAGGACATTTGACGGTGCAGAAGCCAAAGTTACTGCAAGGCTGTTCCTGCAGACTCTGTGCTTGCTTAGGTTGCTCTTGGTTTTTTGGGGGGAGGATGGCTTGTGCAAGAGTTTCTGGTTTACAGATTCGCAGAACATTAGGGATTGGAAGGGACCTCGAAAGATCATCCAGTCCAATCCCCCTGCCACAGCAGGATCACCTAGATCCAGTTGCACAGGAACACATCCAGGGGGGTTTTAAACATCTCCAAAGAAGGAGACTCCACAACCTCCTGGGCAGCCCCTTCCAGTGCTCTGTAACCCTCACTGGGAAGAAGTTCCTTCTCACATTCATATGGAACCTCCTGTGTTCCAGCTCGTCCTGTCATTACATGACACTGAGAAAAGCCTGGCAGGTGATAGTGATTTCCCCTTGTTGGTGGTTGCGCAGAGATGTGTTTTGGTACCACAATGAATTGTCCTGGACCTGGAATATTTCACTTTATCATGTTACTGAATATTTCACTTCATCATGTTACTGAAAGTGGGATGGCTGTGGGGGTTTGGGAGGAGGGAGGGGAGAATGTGACTGGGATTAAAGTGTTTTGATAGTCCTCTGGGCAGGCTTTTTAGGGTTGAGCTCACTTAGTCAAATTGGCAAATCTCTGCTCTATCCATGTTTGTCACCCACACAAGTGACTATGCAGAGCATTTTGCTCCTTCAGAGCCTGTCAAATAATTAAGATTTTTTTTAAAAGCTCATTTTACATTTAGTGTTTAAAATGGATTGTGAGAATTGAACTTGTATGGGATGGAAATAGTGCTGGACAGTCGCTGCTGCAGTTGCATGAAACCTGTTACAATCAAGCTTCTTTTTTTTTTTTAAACTTAAAGTCTCTTCCTCAGAGCCAGGGGCAGGGCATTGGGTGCCTAATGTGTCTGACACAAAGCAAGAGTAGGTTTAGCTTCTGACTCTGTGTGGGAGTTGGATGCAAACTGGTCTAAGTGCTCCTGCAAATCCTACCCAGGCAGCAGCCACCTGAAGGGGTGAAGATTTTCTTCAGAGAAGGTATAAGGATTGTTTTTTCTCTTACAGCTGCCAACACTGAAACACAAGGAAGAATATGGGGGTCTGGAGAATAAGTCTTATGAAGAGCAGCTGAGACAACTTGGGTTGTTTAGTCTAGAGAAAAGGAGGCTGAGGGGAGATCTAATTGTTGTCTACAACTGCCTGAAAGGAGGTCGTAGCCCTGTAGGGCTCTGTCTTTTTGATTGAGTAACAAGTGATAGAACAAGAGGAAAAGATCTCAAGTTGCACCAAGGGAAGTTTAGACTGGATGTTAGGAAGAATTTCTATACTGAAAGGGTTGTCAGGCACTGGAACAGCTTGCATGGGAAGGTGGTGGAGTCGCCATCCCTGGAGGTATTTAAGAGTTGTGTAGATATGGTACTGAAGGTTTAGTCAAGGGCTTGTCACTGTTAGGCTAACAATTGAACTTGATGATCTTAGAGGACTTTTCCAGTCTGGGCAATTCTGTGATTCTGGGAAGGGACAAAGATGGACCTAGAAGGGATGGGAAGGACTGCACACAGAACCGAAGTCTCTAAAGACCTCATCTAGAGCTCTGTGCATGAGTATTGTAAGTCTGTCCCAAGCTGCTAAGGAAATACTTCTTTTCAATTCCAATTTCTAAGCTGGACAAATTGCCTTAGAAAATTTAGACTTTGCTGACAAAACACCTCAAAAATATGTGTGTGCAGGAGTAGCCTTTACTAAATCGTGCCCAAGGTTTGTGTACCAAGATGACATGCGGTTCAGTCATGCATTAAAGAACCCAAAGCAGTTGTATGGTTTCAAGGGTATGAAACAACGTGTGTCTGTTGCACGGACCCTGCTGTAAGAATGGTGTTGCTTGAGCCAGCTTGTTGGTCCCGGGCTCCTCGTGCTGGCTGGGCAGCACGGGGCAAGTTGCCCTCTGCTTTGTTGTTGCCTTCTCCTAGCAGTGGCAGCCAGCTTGGCTGCTGTGAAATTGACGTTGCATGAGGTAAGGGAGGATTAAATCCTCACGTGTAGGACACCCTGCACAGCCATTCCTGGCTGCCCAGAGCTGCTGCATCTGTCTGTTCTGCTGGGACCATTCAAGCAGAGCACTTGGTGCCTGTGGCCTGGGGCTTCAGCAGCACTGCCAGAACAATCCTCTTTTGCTGGTGGGGAGGATTGTCTCTGTCACGAGGCTGGGAGCGCTCCTGTTCTAACCAGACCAGTCACTGCTGAGCAGTGGCTCCCTGCTAACCAGGCTGCCTCTTGACCCTTGGGTCCCCATCACCCCCTCTTTCCACCGCTTGGACTCAACTCCTGCAGCCTGTGTGCAGCAGCTCTGGCTGCAATAACCCCAAAACAATCAGCCCGGTGGCAAAAATAAGTAACAGGCTGATTTGTTGGTTTTAGTTTTTCTCTGCTGCTGCCGTGACCTGATGATTGGGAGCTGCAGGTTTGGAGGAATAATCTGAAGAGTATTGTCTGCTTCACTGTCTTGTGTCCTTTCTCCCCACTGCTGTCAGGCAGTCTGACTATAGTGTGTCCTGATCGTCTGCAGGTTTGCTCTTTGGTTTTATTTTTCATTGTCTAAGTAGCGTCCATGGCCCCGGGGGAAAGTTTAAATGACAAAACTTAATTATTGGCAGATTGTTTGAATTTGAAGATGTCTTACTCTTCCAGAAATGTTCCGGTGTCAGTAGCCGGATTAAGAATCCAAACTGGATTGCAAACACTTTGGATTTGTCATTTTGGATTTGGAGAAAAATTAGCCAGCTTAACATGGCTAGTGCATTGATGCTGTAAGGCTTGTGAGAAGTTCTTTAGGTGTCTAGACATGCGATTATGCTAAGTGCAGATACATGAAGTCTTCTGTGCATGTGTTGCATGCAGGAGATGCAGAATTGCAATATTCAGCCAGTGGTGGTTTAACTGGAGTCTAGTTTTACAGGAAGAAAGGAGACTGCAGATTGCCCTACAGGTGGCTGATATATTTTGAAGAGTTCCAGTCCCCACAGGTTTCACTACAGTCTTCTGGTACAAAGTTTTCCCCACGTAGCTGTAGCTGACTTGCCTTAAGATGCTGCCAAATGCCTCCCCGTGGGTACAAGCGACTTTGGCAAGTCTACTGATTGATGCTCTTAGGTTTTGAGGTTAGCTCTGCAAAAACAGTCCAGGGTAACTTAACCCAGAAGGTAGGCTGAAGAACGCTTTTTATATGAAAAGCAATTTGGACGGCAGGCAAGGAGGAATGTAATTGCTGCAGATATCAAGCCAGCGTACTAAATGTGTGGATTCTTACAATGCAGAGGAATGATGCCTTTAGATTTGCCTTCAGTGGCTTCAAATTTTTAATGTTTTGTTCTGCGTGAAACAATAGCCTTTTGGAGTCAAGCTCGAGTGTCAGAGGGAAGAGACAGACTCTGTGAAGTGGAGGTTTCAAACAAATGCACCATGTAAGGACTCATTTCAATTTGGCAATTCAAATGGTGTCTTTCTAGCTGACAGGTTTCTCATTTTGGGGAAAACTTTGCTACAGTGAATTTGAAGATAATCTCATCCATCCCATGTAGTTTTAGTACCAGATTTTAAATTGCAGAATCTGTGTAAGGAAGGTGAATTTACAGCCTCTGGCTTGTGCCAGACTCCTGTCACACTGCTGGGGACTGTGGGTATGGCATGTCTTCATCCCTTCTATTGCTCTTCCTACAAAGGTCCCAGCTGAGGGAGTTGCTGACTTGCCAGTAAAAGCGGTAGTTGAACTAGTCTGGTGATCATATCCAGTCTTGGCAGACACTGGGGCCAGGTCAAGCAGTTAACAGAAATGGGAAGCAGCCTTTAAGGATGTGTGCAGGCTGCATCAGTGAGCCCTCTCCTGTTTGGGGAACTGGGAATGGAAAGGAGACTCCCAGTTGCCATTTGAGGAGAGAAAGTGAGTTTCCAGGTCTTCAGTACCATGGAGTTACATGGTCACGAAGGTTAGAGTTTGTATGAGATTGAGCTGCCTGTGGGACATCACTTGCTCATTGCCCTTCTGCCAGCAGTGCTAAGTAGGCTGTTACCAACACCCGGCCCAGTACGGTATTTCCTTTCTCTCTTCAGCTGAGGTCAGCCTTCCCAGTGCACGAGCAGGGTGGTTACTGGCTGGAGGGGACGTAGCTGAGTAACACAGGAAAGTAATTTGTTCTCATGGGCCATTGCCACAAGGGATGAAACTCTGTGTAAGCTGAACCCTGTCACTGACTGGCTCCACTTAATGTGTCTGTGCCTTCCTTTCCATAGCTGTCAGTAGTCACCTGCCTTCCAGTGAAGTCCAAGGTTGGCCTGCGAGAGGCTTGGCAGCAGAAGGGTAGAGCTCTGGCTCTCTTGCTCCTCTTGCACAAGATGAGCAGTAGAGTTTAGCTTTACGCAGCGGAGCACTGGTTTTTGAGTGCTGTTCCATGGCCATGTGCACAACATGTGGGACATTTTCTGTGGAGCGGTGGTGGCTTTTGCAGCCACCACCTAACCCTGGCAGTCATGTGTGGGCTCTGTATGGGAGCAGGAACCTGGCAGCTACTTGCAGAGATTCACTGCTTCCATTTTATGCTTCAGCTAAGATGAACCCTAAGGCTTATCTCTGAAAACTGTGGGCCAGTTTCTGTGCAAGACCATCTCTGCCAGTAGCAAAGCCAAGTAACCCATTCTACTGGAAATGTGTTTGGAGACTGATGCCAGGTTCCCAAACTGGAGAGCATCAGCTTGCAATTCAAGTGGTGCTGACATTTGCAGGAAGGTTTTCTGTTCTGAGCCATCAGATGTTAGCTAGTGTATGTAATTAGCCTGGTATAATTTTGCTTCAGAATGAAATATTCATTCAAAAGCGACTTAAAAAATAATCCTGATGTTTTTAACGTCTGGGTAGCAGGAGATGCTGCGTAGAGCAAAGCAGACGTTTGTTGTTAGAGAGACTGGTCTCATGGCAACTCCTGTTTGCTACTGCGGTACATAGAAGGTCCCAGTGGCTCTCACTGTCCATCACTTCTTAGGTCTTGTGAATAATCCGGACACAAAACCCACTGTCGTACGTTAACGGGGGAGAAAACGATACGAACACGCCGTAGCCTGAGACATGCTGCAGGCTCATTATCCCAAAGGGCAAACCTAACACCTGATTTTGCACAGCACTTCTTCTAGAGTTTGGTAATAAGTCTTGTGACCAGCGCAGGAGGAGAGGGAGTGGAAATGGAAGGGGTCAAACAGATTTCTCTTGGTCCGGGAGGCAACTCAACTCAGGAGTGAGATAGAGAAGTGATAAATGACAAGACAAAACCAAACCAAACACCCAGGGCTTAGGGAAGGTGGAATAAAAAGAACCTGCCTTGAACCAGCAAGAGGGTTGAGGATTTGTTGAGGGGACACAGTTATGAAAGTCCAGAAATGAAGTAGTCTTGTTTGATTAAAAGACTGGAACAGGGCCCTGTGTTTAATTCCTCCATCCAGTTCTCTTTACCTCCCCAGTATGAAGTTCACTGACCACTTATGGCCTTTCAAAGTCTAGTGTGTGTTTTGATTCTAGTGCTGCAGGTTGTGGAAAGAATCGGTTCTTTATAAGGCTTGAACTTTACTGTTTCCTCTGTTGAAAATCATTCAAAGCCCCAAAATGTGATTTATTGAACCCAAAACCAGGCATTTGCCTCAGACTGCAGGTTGAATTTGCAAATTTGATGATCAGAAGCAACAACTGCTTGAAAGATGTGTGGGCATGGGGTGCAGAATGGGCGAGTCTATCTGAACGCTAACATCTTGTCACACTTGGGGCTTTTTTGGTTTCTTTTTCTAGATGGTGTCCAGGAAGGACCCTGTATTTGTAGAAATACTCACTGATTTGCTGTTGGTTTCTCAGGACCACTCGTTTCCTCTAATAGTCTTGTCATTTCCAAAAGTTCATGTTAGTAGAGTTATTCCACATTTTACCCTAATTGGTGGAATATCTCCCCAGCCTAATTGACTGGATGCCATTCACAGCAGGCAGGTAGATGCTTTTATGAGAAGGGATGGAAATGCCTGCACATTACCAGCACAGAGCCACAAAGATGATGAAGGGAGTGGAGCACCTCCCTTATGAGGAGAGGCTGAGGGAGCTGGGACGCTTTAGCTTGGAGAAGGGGAGACTGAGGGGTGACCTCATTAATGTCTATAAATATGTAAAGGGTGGGTGTCAGGAGGATGGAGCCAGGCTCTGCTCAGTGTCATGTAGTAATAGGATGAGGGGCAATGGGTGTGAGCTGGAACATAGGAGGTTCCACATCAATATGAGAAGGAATTTCTTCGCAGTGAGGGTGACAGAGCACTGGAACAGGCTGCCCAGGGGGCTTGTGGAGTCCCTTCTCTGGAGATGTTTAAAACCCCCCTGGATATATTTCTGTGTGACTTAGTCTAAGTGGTCCTGCTGTGTCAGGGGGATTGGACTAGATGATCTTTTGAGGTCTCTTCCAAACCCTAATGTTCTGTGATTCCCTATAGGGGAAGATTCTGTTTACAGAAAAGACATTTTTCCTAATATCTGACTTAAACCTCCCCTGGTGCAATCAGAGCCCATTTCCTCATCCTATTGCTTGTTGATACAGGGCAGATTATCTCGACAGAGATAAGGAGGGGAGCAATTACTGGTGTCTCAAACTTACTGAGAACAAAACATGTGTAGAAATCGGTGGGCTAATGTAATTATCTCTTTTCTTTCCCTTTTCTTTGTACCAAAACACAAATATGATGCCAGCTCACTGCTACAGGTGAGGAGCACGTGGCAATAAGCAAAACTGCAAAGCTTGCTCTGTTCACCAGGATTCTTTTCCTCTTGATGTGTTACCTCCAGTCTGTGCCACAGGCTTTCTCATTAGTATTCTTTTTTAAAAAAGAGTTTTCACTGAAAGTGGACGTTTTCTGTTGGTTCTGGTGGAATTAGCTCTCAACATCATCTGCCAGCCTTATCACAGAAGTAAAACCAAACTAAAATGCCAGCATACAGGCTGCCCAGAGAAGTGGTGGAGTCACCATCCCTGAAGGTGTTTCAAAGATATATAAGATGCACAGATGTAGTGTTGTGTAAATTGCCTCACCATGATTTAGTGGTGACCTGGCAGTGCTGAGTTAATAGTTGGACTTCATTATCTTAAGGGCCTCTTCCAGCCAGAACCATTCTGTGATTCTGCAGTTGTGCTGCTGCAGAGACGGGGGATGTGGCAAAGCGGGATATAGCCAAACAGTTGGCATCCTTCTCCCCCCAGAGTCAGTGAATTGCCCAACTGCAGGCAGCTTAGGGGCAAAAAACTGTTTGGTATGGAAATATGAAGCACCTACTGATCCCACAAATTTCAGAGGGGCTCTCATACTGTTTTTGTTAATTTCACGTTATAGCTAATTCAGCTTTAATTCCAGAGGAGCCACCTTACTAATGACTGCTTGTCTACACCAGTAATTTGTAAGTGGGCTGGTTGTAGCTTGGGATCCTCTTCATATAGAAATGACAGCTGTAATAAGAGTGACGGCACTGAGTCAGGTCATGGTTTAGCCTTCACTCTGTGGCAGCAGAACCAGAAGTGAGGAAGTGAGGAAGCTTTCCTGACCTTTCTTCACAGTGGTTTATTCCACTAAAGGCCTGGTGAGGATGATAAACATTCTCCTATGGCAGGGTGTGTGCTTGCCTGTCCTCGTTGTGCAGGTTTGTGGGCAACCACAGACTTGAGCTGGGAGCCTACAGCTGAGAGAAGAAGGTACAGCTTGTACTCTGTGTTGATGCAAGAGTCACTGATACTGTTTTTGCTCAGTCTTTAGCTGTGTTCTCTTGTTTGCCTTGGAGAATGGAATGTATGGTGCTGGGCTTTGTTTCTGGCTCAACAGAGTCCGAGTGCAGCGCTCCTGGACAAACATGCACAGCGTGATGAACTGGGGAAGGTGTTATCGATGAGCTGAGCAGAAGCACTGCGATGCTGTTTCCTTGAGAGAAGCTGCAGTTGGGTAAAGGATTTACTGAGTGGAGCTGCAAATAGTTTTAATAACTGACATATGTGTAGCTCTTGCTCAAAAGAATTGCTTTGCTTTTTCTTGCAGTTTCTTGCACAGCCAGCCACTTGGAGGAGAAGGGATTCTTCAGCCCTTTGTTCCACAAGATCTCGGACTACTTTCTGCTGTTCATCTCCCTTCGCTCCCTCATTTCAGTGAATAAAAGACCCTAAAGAGGAGGATGAGGCAGCTGAGAGGAAAACCCAAAAAAGAGACCTCCAAAGATAAAAAAGAGAGGAAACAGGCGATGCAAGAGGCCCGGCAGCAGATCACCACCGTTGTGCTCCCCACGCTGGCCGTTGTAGTACTGCTGATAGTTCTGTTTGTTTATGTAGCAACTCGTCCAAACACAACCGAATAATGCAGCTTTTCAGACTTTCTAGCTCTGAGGTATTAATCATTCTCTCAAGACCCCAAAAGGAACTGTCTGCCGCTCATTTAGTACTTTACAAAGGAACTTGCTGGTGTTTTCAGTCGTTCTCTTGGTTAGGGTCCCACAGATTCTCTTTAGGAATGTAACATAGAACGTATTAGTGAATGTGCCAGTACGTTTTATGGTCCAGTTCACGTGCCTTTCAGACTTTTAAAAGGATGTTTTTTCTTAAATCTGTTTGAAGCTCTATATTGTAAAAGGAAATCATGTTCTGCTATACATTTGTGGAAAATCAGCTTTCAGCTTTTATCACTGTCACGGATAATGTTGCTCCCATGAGCTCTTGTATGTCTGTTTCAGAACTTCCAAAGAAGTACATTTCTTCTTTGTACTCCCTGTCACATGAAGTGCTTTGATGCAGAAAGGATATATTTATTTTTTGAATAAAAGAGAGAAGTTTGACTTGGAATCTTCAAATTATTTTGGAAAAAAATTGTGACTTATTGTGAAAGCTTACGTTGTGTGACACTTTTTTTCATTAAACACTCTGTAGTTCACTCAAAAAGAATTTCTCTTTGCTTTGAGATGTCAGCGTGCAAAGTGAATACTTCAGGATCTGCTGGAAGGAATCTTACAGAAGTTGAAAAGGGAGATTCCAATCTGTGGTGAAGTGACTAATAAGAAATTACGTAAACACAGACAGTTGTTTATCTGAATGTTAAATATTTAAATCTGTTTAAGTGGCAATAAAATGGTGATTTTGGATATAGCCCTTGATTTTATTTTATTTTTTAAAGGAAGGAAAAGTGACTTCAGTCCCTATTTGCTGAAGTAAGCTTCTGTCCTGTGACGTCTCACTCTTCCCCCTCACTTAAAGGCAGCTTTTAGCTTCCTTTACAGTACTTGGGCAGTGTTATTCTAGGAGAACAAACTATAACTTCCAACCAAAACACTGTGGTAATCTTGTGTTCTACAGCCTGTTCCCATCCAAATGTTTTAAGGCATTCAGTAAGCATTAGCCTTCAGAAGACTTTGGAGAGGGAATTTGAGAACTCTTGACTGCTGCTTAAGTACAGACTGAGGCAAGAAAGGATGTGGTGCTGTAGTGTGTAGAAGCATAGGAGGAAATATTTCTGTGCCAAGAGACCCCTCAGATCTTTGCTCAGTGTGCTGCCTTTCAGCACAGAATAGTCCAAGGCAAGTCAGTGGGGCTGATCCTGCGCCTGTCAATGGAATCACAGAATCATTGGAGATTGGAAGGGACCTTGAAAGATCATCCAGTCCAATCCCCCTGCCAGAGCAGGATCACGTAGACCAAGTCGCACAGGAACATATCCAGGTGGGTTTTAAACGTCTCCAGTGAAGGAGACTCCACAACCCCCCTGGGCAGCCCCTTCCGATGCTCTGTCACCCTCACTGGGAAGAGGTTCCTTCTCATATTTATGTGGAATATGTTCCAGCTCCTATGTTCCAGCTCACACCCATTGCCCCTCATCCTATGACTAGATGACATTGAGAAGAGCCCAGATCCATCCTCCTGACACCCACCCTTCATGTATTTACAGAACACGGTGCCTCTTCCTGCGTGAACCCTGTGTATTGCTCCTGTGCAGTGGTGCTGCCAACCATTGTTGTTTTGCAAACAACTTAACTTGGGCAAGGAAAGGTAGTCTCCTGCGGTGTGTTCCCACAGCAGACTGAGTCTATGCCAGCTATAAACTAGCCCAGTTCAGAATGAGACAGATGCCCAGTGATGGTGGAATGGCCACAGCTAACGAGGCTTGCTGTGCCAATGCTTTCAGTAGTGCCTAGAATTCAACTGGCCCTGCAGACAGATGTTTTTTGAAATACAAATTTTGCTAAAACTGAAAGGAAGGCTTCGAATGAACTGTTAGGTTGGTTTTCCCTGCCCTTGGTTGCAGCATGGTTGAAATATACAACAAACTACACAGAAGAGATGGTCATCATGATTTGCCCACTGTGCGTTCGCCAACTGAGTGACCTGTGGCAAGTCTGCTGCAGAACCCCTGTGCTCACTGAGCCGTGCACTGAGGCTGACAATTATCTGTGCTTTGGTACTGAGAAACGCTTCCTTCAGCTGGAGAGATCTGAAATGGTGCATCTGTAAAAGTAATTGCTTAGTCTGTGTCATCTCCCAGCTGTTTCTCTTCTCCCAGGGACCACATCCTTTTTGTCCTATTTTTATTCCATCCTCAGTCAGGGATGGCTGCGGTGGAGCTCTGACAGTTTGCCTCTTTATGAAAGGAGATGTTCAGCTTGAATAAAATCTGTCTCTGAGGAAGCAAACAAAAGTGTTGCTTAAATGTGTGTGTTCTGCAAGGTACTTTGTGTCTTGGGTGTCTAGAACAGGGGCAAAGTGTTTGTTAACCTCTTAGATTCTTCCTCCTCGTTGTCCTTTGCCATGGGCTCTCACCAAGGCGTTCCTAGCCCTGCTCATCCTGTGGTACTTTCTGACAGCTCTGGCAAAGTCATGGAGTCCCAGAACATTAGGGATTGGAAGGGACCTCAAAAGATCATCTAGTCTGATCCCCCTGCCAGAGCAGTTCTTGTGACTTTTCTGTCTCTGACTAGCAGGTTTGTTTCGGTCTGTTCCACATACAGGGAATTTTAAAAGCCCAAGCAGTAGTTCTGTAATTTGCAAAGCCTCCCCTGCAAGGCTTCAGAGCCATAGAATCATTAGGGATTGGAAGGGACCTCGAAGGATCATCTAGTCCAATCCCCCTGACACAGCAGGATCACCTAGGCCAAGTCACAGAGGAACACATCCTGGTGGGTCTTAGACGTCTCCAGTGAAGGAGACTCGTGTGAGTTTTCCCTGCCTTAATTTTCTGTAAGAGCTGAGTTAGTGACATGTTAGAGCAATTAACTGGCTGGTAACAACAAAACAGGTAAAAAGCCAGTTGAATTAGATAACATTTAAGATTACTTCTCTAATTAGAGGCTTCATTTCTGTTGCTTTTTCTTATGCCTTCCCTTTTTCTCTTGTCATCTGCGAATTCTCCGAGTCACAATAAAAATATCTGCAGAGCCAAATGCTTATTAATGTGAACCTGTAGCTCAATGCTAATAAGAGAGATTCTGTGTTTCAGTTCCCTGAAATGTGCAATTTTACAGAGGTCTAATTGAGAGGAAAATAGTGTCCCACATTCGGAATTGTTCCTTATGCAGAAGCTGGAATTGATTGCACAGCTCGACTCGTAACAAGAAAAAAACAAGCAGAATATATTTTCCTCGAGTAAACAATGAAGTTGGACTCTGATATTTTCTACCAGATTCCCTTGGACTGGTACTGCGTGTGAGAATATGCATTTGGAAAAATGTGGTGTGGCCCCGGGAGACAGAAACTGTCAAAAATCACTGGGAAATAATAGGAAAGTCAATTAATGGCAGTTGCCCAAATGTCAGCCCCTGTGAACTTCTCAGCTGAAGGTGTAACTGTGTCTCTGTTTTTTTAACTATCTGTAGGACTTCGACTGTCAGTTGCCTTCAAAAATGTTTTAGAAACAGGGTTTCAAACCTGTTCCCAGCACACAATAGCTTGTGGGCAAAATGGAATGATTTATTACAAGTGTTTTACCAGAAAACTCACGCTGAGGTACTTCTGCAGCAGTGTCTCACGATACGGTTTCCAAGGGTGCTCGTTATCAGGTGAAGTCATTGAAAACCTGCCATTGCCTTCTGATAAATCAAGTTACAGTTTTTCAAAGCATGAATCAATTCTGTGTCAAGTACTTAAGGATCAGTTTGAATGGAGCTTTAGAAATGCCTTCAGAGTGCTAAGAAAAGAAAGGATTCTTATCGAGGGTCTTTGCAAAGGGCAAGTGCCCCTCTGTGTTACACACGGCCCTGGCTCCCCAACGCCTAGTGAGAGAAGCCAATGGCTCTGCCCATGTGTTGATGGAAGAACTTTATGTCTTTTCAGGATGCAGAGAAATTTGCCCTCGGTGTCTGTTTCAGTCCATCTGCTGGAGAATGTTTACTTATTCACAGCCTGATGTTCAGGCACTTTTAAATACACAACAGCATCTGCATCGTCACTACAGATGGAGCTGTTAGCTGGTGATGTCTTCCATGCACCGTTTCAACTGAGAGATGTCTCAACGCGATGCCTTACACGGGATACCAAGGGCAAGGGCTGCTGTCAGGTTTGTTACTCCTCCAGGGATTGTACAAGGGCTCAAAGTCAGTCCTGCATGGGTCGCGGGAAATTCAGTGCTGGGATGGTTTAGGACCATTCTTTGCACACAACTGAGTTCTTGGAAGGTAACTGGGCAGACATGTTCCTGATGGATCTGCTGCAAAGCCCCTATCAGTGTGGTTAAGGGAGATTAAGGAAGCAAACTGATCTGTGTGTTAGATTGAGAAGGAAGACCCGAGCACAGTCTAGCAGTTGGGTATTGCTCAATCCAGTCATGGACATTTAAATTACATTAAATTACTGCCTACTTATGGATTTGAGGGTGTCCATGTGATTAAATAGTAACTTGGGCACAGTGAACTTTGAGATCTCATCCCTAAAGTGAGGAAACAAGCAGCACGCAGTTCCCTCATTGATCTGGCAAATTCAAACAAGCTCTGCTGTGAACAATCTTTAACCTGGTGTTTCCTCAACAGACGGCTGTCTGAGAATTAAAACCCAACTGTCACAAGATAGTGGTGTAAAATCTAGGGGAGAGCTACTTTGCATAGAATTAATGGGGAAAAAATAATGGTGAATTCTGTAATTGGCTGCTCAATGTTGTAAAGTCAGATGGGAGTGCAATCCCATCATCTGCATGATACTGGGTATGGACCTTCCCCCAGTGCCCGGTGCCTCTTTCCAGCTGTTCGGTCCCTGGGAGACCCATGGGCAGAACACAGCAGGACTGAGTGGAGTTCAGCACATACCTCGGCTGCCTGGGGAAACACGACTTTGCCAACTGGCACGAGCCACAGATGTGTGCCTTCCTGTGCAGTGGTTAGGCTCAAATTTTCACAACATCCACAAATCGAAATACCAAGATCATTACACTTTGCCACGAACAGACATTCACAGATAAATCTTAGTGTCTTAGTTCAAAAAGATGCTTTTTTTTTAGCTGAAGTATGTGAGGACTTTCCAGTAACAAGTTCTTATTGAAGACTGGCTTTATTCCTGTAACAGCTTTTTATTTTTTCCTTATTTTCTCATACTTTCTCTGGTGTAAAATCACCTAGGGGCCCATCTCATTAGTCAGGCTGTGTTGATGAGTTTCTTCCCATTCCCACTGGTGGTGTTTAGTTTCAAATTATTAAGTGGTGATGGGCTTGGTTCTGCATGCCATCATACCGCTGTTACACTATGATACAGGCAGAGCGGTGAGATTGGGGAGGTATAGAATCATAGAATCATTAGGGATCGGAAGGGACCTCGAAAGATCATCTAGTCCGATCCCTCTGCCACAGCAGGATCACCTAGACCAAGTCACAGAGTCAGTCTGGATTAGAAGGGACCACAGGATCATCCAGTTCCATCTCCCCTGCCATGGGCAGGGACACCCCACCCTAGATCAGGCTGGAGAGGGCCTCATCCGGCCTGGCCTTAAACACCTCCANTGCAGCCCAGGATCAAGTTTGCCTTCCAGGCCGCAAGTGCACACTGCTGGCTCGTGTTGGGCTTCTCATCCACAAGCACCCCCAAGTCCCTCTCCTCGGGGCTACTCTCCAGCCAGGCAGGTGCCTCTGTTCTACCTCTGATCAGAGCAGAGATGTCTTAGCCTTTGAGGGGGTAAGCTAAAGCCACTGTTTGTCTGCTCATCAGAGAAACAAGCAAGCTCTGCCTTCGAGCACACAGTAGGAAGAAAATGCACTGAATGCCCAACCTTCACAGGAGCCGCTTCAAAATACTCCTGCTCAGTTTCTGTCATTTCACCAACAGCCCCATCAGAGCAAGTTTTGGGAAGTAAATTGGACAGCAATGGTCTGGCAGCTCTTATAGCACCAACTACTTCGAAATTATATCTCGATGAAACATGTTGGTGACTGTACATGACCTCTGTTTTTCCTTCAGTGAAAAATGCTCGTGGCAGCCTGAACCATTGTTCTCTTTATTTAAAACAAGTCTTTCAACTGGGAGCCAAAAAACCTGCTTTTCAGTAAAGCTTTGAAAAAACATAAAAGAAGTCCAGCGGCTGACAGGAATTTTCCATTGCCTAGTTGTTAATGAAGTAGAATAGAATTTGTCTGTGTGTTTTGGGTAATTTCTTGCTCCCAAACATTGCACCTAGTCCTGTCAGATGAACTTACGATTAATAATTCATTGTTTGCGCTTTTATTGAGGCTTGCAGACATTTCTAGCCTTGGAACCTTCTGATTACTCTTTTCTTTACAATACACACAGGTCTCCAATCCCTGTGGGTAAGATACATCATTTCTGAGGCTTTATTGCTTCTGCCATCCATCATTCTTTACCCAGGTTTCCATGTAACTTCAAATGTGGTTCATGGAGTACTATTTTTCGTCGTGATAACATCAGGAATCTTTCCTCAGAAACCCCTCACCAGCTCAATTAGCTCTGCCTTCTAATACAACTGAAGTGTTCCGAACCAGTGCTGGGGCTCCAGCCTTGATGAGACAGCAGTGGACTCGTCCAAGCTGGGGATTGTCAGAGGAGCATCTCCTTCTGATCGTGGAGTCCTTTCAGGTGAGTTGTGTTAAGAAAATGGCACTTTGCTCCGTACTGTGGCTGCGCTTTATGCTCTGAGAAAACACAGGAGACAAGCAGCCTATTCAGCTACAGGTGCTCAGCAGCTGTTGATGCTTTCCACACACAGTTTATTAGCTGGCATTAAAAGCCAGCCTGAAACAAACTGGTTTCTTTGGCCATAAAGTCAGCAGCTTGCCCAGATCTTAAAAGTCTTTAGAAAAAATCTGGTGAACAAAAAACATTTTGATGATCTGCTATGAAGATACTGCCTTGTCTGTTCATTGCAGGGGCAGAAGTGTCTGACAAGCTGGCTAATGACCAGCTTTATTTTTTTTCTCTTGCCCTTCTGAAAGACAACGTTTCACTGTCTTTGTTTGGTTTCATCATTTCAAGAGGTTCCTAAATTTCTTCATTAGCTCTTTTTCAACTCCCAGACGCATCTCCCCTTAAGATGAGGGGACATCTATATTTAGCTTGTTCAGATGTCCTTCCATCATCGTTTCATTCAGTCCTTGTTCCTCCAGCTGAGTCCAGTAATTTCCCTGAACTTTCCTGTAACAGGTTCTCTGATGTCCTCGTTTTCCTTACTCCATTTCTTGCAAACTTTCTCAAACTGGTGTTTAAAATCTTGGTATTTTCTATCAGAGCATATTTTGACTTAATGGAAATAAAGCTTCCAAAAACAAATGTACAATTTTGATGTGGCCTTGAATATTAACGAGGCTTCTTTTACTCACAAACTGGAGCTGTTTGACAGTCTGGTATTATTTTTATCCAGATTTTTCCAGGAAGTTGGCAACACTATGTGCTGGAAAGCAGTTTGTCAGGATCTCTTTCACTGAAACTGGTGGTTCATCAACACTGTCTATAATTTCTGTTTCGCTTGCACAGCAATAGAATTCAGTATGAATTGCAAATAAAAAGGATCTCAACATTATGCAGCTTTTTGGCACATGGGCTGGAATTCACTCGGCTTGGTTTTATCATGTTTTTCTGTGTTGTAGAAAAATACAAAGAATTTAGGCACCTACCTAAGGCTGACCATTTGCTGTCTGAAGTTAAAGGGTTTTAGCCTGTTCCCTGTCGAACAGCAAGCCAATGTAGTATCCCTACATCGACAGCAAAACGGGTACTTAACAGGAATTAAAGATTCTGAAGTGCTGAGGTAAAGCATGTAAAGCACCTGAGATTGGGCTCTGCCCCAGGTGAACTCTGTGGGTCTGGTCAAAGGGGCAGTGCTGGTGGCTTCACAGTATGTGCTTTGTTTATTCATGTTCCTCTCCAGACCCGCATGGCCTAGAGGGCAAGAATGAAAGAGCTCAAACTTCTCATTTCAAGAGTCCTAAGAGATATTTCTATGCCAAGAATAACCAGAGCACAGATAAGCTCTTTGTGCTGTGACATGCCTAAAGGCCTCTATTATTCTTTTGCTGTGTAAACCAGAGAATTTGTCTTGGCTGATCATATTTTCAAGGGAATAATCCCACTTATTAGCATCACAGAGCTGGAAGTATCTTACTTCATTTACAGTGCTGCAGCAGGGCATCTGCTGCACATGATTCACCCAGAGTTCAGTGGATGCTGTTTTGTGGTGCAGTCCACTTACAATGCACCTGAATCTGCAGGGTGGCAATTATTGGACTGAGGTCTTTGTGTTAAAAATACACACTATTGGCAATGAGGCTAAATGGATGAAGCAGCTAGTTGCTCATTTTAGTTCTATGAAACTCATAGGGGATTACCACTTCCTTCAACTGCAAAGGCTGAGGGAGTCTCTAGCTTAGAGAACAGGAGACTGAGGGGTGACCTCATTAATGTTTGTGAATATGTGAAAGGTGGGTGTCAGGAGGATGGAGCCAGGCTCTGCTCAGTGTCATCTAGTGATAGGACAAGGGACAGTGGGTGTCAGCTGGAACACAGGAGGTTCCACATCGGTATGAGAAGGAACTTATTCATGGTGAGAGTGACACAGCACTGGAAGGGGCTGCCCAGGGGTCTTGTGGAGTCTCCTTCTCTGGAGATGTTTAAAACCCACCTGAATATGTTCCTGTGTGACTGGATCTAGGTGATCCTGCTGTGTCAGGGGGATTGGTCCCTTCCAATCCCTAATGTTCTGTGCTTCTGTGGTTACCTGCTTTTATATTCGTAAGTGCCTGTCTGGCTTAAGTGTGCCTGCTCTGCTGCATCCTGGTGTATTTTTGTAGAGTCTTGTCACAGTGCCTTTGCAGTTCTTCAAGGTGCAAGTCTAAACGTTCTTCAAACTCTCTTGTGTGCTTCTCTTCCTCTTGAAGGAACTTTTCTGTTGTTGCAAGGACTGACATCTCAGTGGGAGACTGAGCAATGGAGAGAAAATCATGGTTAGGAAAAGCCAGCAAGCACTCTGATGTGTTTGCATTGTCAAATTTTAGATCTGAAAGAACATTATAACCTATATTCAAAAAGCCTTAATAATGCTGGAGCTTTTTATAACTCCCCAAGTAAGAGCAAATTTGGGCGTACACCCATTCAGGTGCCTAAACGAGACATATGAACATGATAGGACAAGGGAAAACAGGCACAAGCTGGAACAGGGGAAGTTCCATCTGAATATGAGGAAAAACAGAGTCATGGAACAGGCTGCCCAGAGAGGCTGTGGAATCTCCTTCTCTGGAGACATTAAAATAACCCCAACCTGCCTGGATGTGATCCAGTGCATCCTGCTCTGGGTAAACCTGCTCTGGCAGGAGCGTTAGAGCAGATGATCCCCTGAGGTCCCTTCCAAGGCCACTGTGAATACCTGGGATAGTCACGGCACTAGGATGTAAATTTGCCATTAACAATTTAAATATCCTATTAGACAAAATTGAGCTGCTTCAGAACTTCCAAATCTTGGGATCAGCTAAAGGTTATATTCATTGCCTGTATTATTTAGATCAGGGCAGAGGTCAATAATCTGGTTTTTTGAACTACAAGATATAACTAGTGGTGGGTACTGATGATTGCCTCCTGTAATTTCAGCGCTCTGCTTCTGTGATGTGAGGCTTTCTGAGGAAATGAAGAAAGCCTGTGCTCGTTTCAGTGCTATCAGCTTCAAGCCCTGATATTTTTGAGAATGTTCTAAATTTTATTCACCGCAAGCAGTTCACTGAAAAATCTTCTTTGCATCTAATGAGCATTTAGTAGAGTGAGACATAAATCGTACCAAAACCAGTCTTAAAGTGGTTGTCATGGGATGCAGAGTTGTATAAAGTGAAAGACATGTGTGAGTCTTTGCTGGAGCAAGATCTAAATTTTTCAGCAGCGTTTTGTGTTAACTCTTGTTGGCTGTACTTCAGATGCATTCACTGGCATGTCTTTATCAAGAGAAAAATGAAATACGTTTTCTTTGCCTAAAGGTATTAGTCTTGTTTAACAAAATTCAGTGTTTATTTGTGCAGCTAAATACAATTTTATGACATGAATTTTTTAACAGGCAACTGAAAAAAAACTTAGTAATAGGAGCTGTAATACCAAGCAAGAGAAGGATGATTTTCTGTCTTTACATAATTGTATCTTGAGAAAGGTGATTGACATTTATTATCTTAATTAAACCGTGTCTAGGAGTATTAATAACTGATTGAGCTGTTAGTCTAGAATCTCTGGTTTTGCTTTTCCTAGAATGCAAAAAAGATGAGCTTATCAGTCAACACATCAGACAGGAACAGCTGCAAATGATATAAATATTAAAATGTGCCATGAAAAAGGCCAATTCTGGTACCACAAGAACATTAGGGATAGGAAGGGACCTGGAAAGATCATCTAGTCCAATCCCCCTGGCAGAACAGGATCAGCTAGACTAAGTTGCACAGGAACACATCCAGGTGAGTCCTAGGCTCCGTTGTGTCAGAATGGGCTATTCTCTATTTTCACAGTAAACTAGAGGCAGACTCGGTCTTTGATTTGGTTTAAAACCTCCCTTTAGCAGCTTTTCAGGACAAAAGATACTCTCCTTCTCTGGAGATATTTAAAACCCACTGGGTATCTTCCTGTACAGCTCGATCCAGGTGATCCTGCTGTGGCAGGGGGATTGGACTAGATGATCTTTTGAGGTCCCTGCCAATCCCTAACGTCTGTGATTCTGTGTAACTAGAGAAATGCTTTGAAGTTCTGTTTTATTCAAATTCTTTACAGCTGACTTTGAACTGAAGTTTAGAGGCTTCCTCTTCTTTCCAAAGTACAGCAGATAAGTGCTAGCTGGAAATAAATTCTGAATGTAGTGCCATCCTTCTACAGTGAGCTTGGCTTTCTGATGTGTAAGGGATCCTAGAATGAAATTTGTGGGTAAAGCAGAATCTTCCTTTGCTCAGTCCCTCCAAATTAGGGTTTTAACAGGGCAGGGAAGAAAATGTGACTTGATTTGCCATGCAAGAATGAAAAACCCAAAGGTATTGGTTCACTTGACTTCATTAATGTCTAAATATTTTAAGGGTGGATGTCAGGAGGATGGAGCCAGATTCTTCTCAATGTCATCTAGTGATAGGACGAGGGATAATGGCTGTAAGCTGGAACATAGGAGGTTCCACATAAGTACGAGAAGGAACTTCTTCATGGTGAGGGTGATGGAGGCACTGGAAGGGGCTGCCCAGGGGGGTTGTGGAGTCTCCTTCACTGGAGACATTTAAGACCCGCCTGGATGTGTTCCTGTGTGACTTGGTCTAGGTGATCCTGCTGTGTCAGGGGGATTGGACTAGATGATCTTTCGAGGTCCCTTCCAATCCCTAATGATTCCAGGATTCTATAACACCTTTATCACTCTCTTCTCTAGCAGAGATAAGCAGGAAAGTTCATCTTCCAGTGTTTGAGCAAGTCTGAAGGGAGATCACCTGCCATACAGTCATCCTCATAAACACACACATGAGTTCCCATCCAGACATCATCGCTGTTCTCCTATGAAGAGATTCTGAATGCCATGGCTACAAGCACGATGATTCTTTCACGGGCTAGACCACAAATGTATCTCCTTGTGACATTTGCATTCCGTGACAGAGCTGGCAGTACCATTACGTGGTATTTGAAGAAGGCTTTTTATTCTGAAGAAGACATTGGATTTGGTGGCTTTACTTAAAGAATCACGATGTGTTTCGCTTACTGAATACCAGCCCTGATTCAATACTGAGCAAATAAAATACTTTCCAGGAGAAGTGTTAGAAACAGGGGAAATGTCAGTCTGAAAAATGCATTTAATAGGTGTTATCACCTGGAGAAAAACATTGGTGTCAGCATTTTTGATATAGAGAGAAGATTTACGTGAGTGCTGGTGTTCACAAGTGCTGTGTCAAGTTATGAGAGATTCTCAGAGGTTCATTATAGCAGTGTTTGCAATTGCTGACTTGTTGTTAGAAATATACCGGCCACATGGTCCAACTACCTTCCTGAACTGCTAGTGTCCTTTGCTGGGACTTACTTAGATGTGTTTTTCTTGAAATACTCTGTAAACTCTGAATGAGACTTTTCTGAATTTCCTGAGTTGGGACAATGTTTATAGCTCAGGATAAGCAGATCGTGGTTTCCTACAGCTCCTCACCCAAGGGTCAGACACCACTCACTGTGATTTTAGATAGGTCCCTAATGACTGTTTTTATGACCTTTCAGAGCAGGTTCAATCTAAACAGGTCTAAACCACAACACTTCTTGTTAGTGACTAAGCTTTGTTTTGTCTTTACCTTCAGTGCCTGAGAATAAAAACCACAAAGAAACTGCTTTTGTTCATGTCTCAGGTGAGATTCTTGGTTCCTACTTTTGATTTTTCCCCCTCAGATAACACTCCTTTTTCTGCCTCTTGGTTTTCTAAATGCAGCTGTCCAGAAACAGATTCGTTCTTTATAGAAATGGGTCGATTGGTCAGCTGTCACCATGAAGATTTTGGGTAGTTAGGCAACACAGACACTACTTTTTCATTTCTATGGTGCCAGCTGATCACGTTTCTGTGTGGTGTCTGCCAGCAATGATAGTCACCTTTTTGCCTCATCTTTTGCTGGAAATGAAGGAGTGCACTTGATGGAGACATATGAAATTTGGGCTTAAATAGAGAATCGTTTAACCGTTAATGTTGGAAGAGAGCTACAAGAACATACAGTCCAACTCTCAGTGCAATGCCACCGTGCCCACTAAACCATGTTCCCTAGTGCAACAAATATGTCTTCCTCAGAAGGCAGGAGAACTTCAGGAACCTAAGTCTATTCTCTCTCACAGAGTGCCTAATTAATTTGCTTAGAGTTCATCTATTTCTTGCCCTCTGAGCTGTCCCAACATTGTTGGATGCATCTTCAGCAGGGCAGGAGAAAAGCTTTAACACCTGGAATCTTTTAACACTTAGTAGTCAAATCATGAGTAGTTAAATCTCAGTGCTAGTCTGTTCTCAAGTTGAGGTTCTTCTGCTTTCCAGGAAAGTTCCTGTAGCACCAAGACTAGATGCTGGTCTGGCTTATTTTAGTCTCACTGTGAATAAATTTGGGAGCTATTGTAGTTGTTTCCACTAAGTGTACACAGCAATTCATCCAGAGTAACAGACGGTTGGATCATCTCTGCACTAAAGCTCTGGTATCCAATGTCAGTCTGAATGATGGTTTAATTTTGGTGATCTTCTGAACTTGTGCCAGCTTGGACTTAGACTCTGTAAGAGAAATGTCCCTCGCCTAATAGTTATGTACTTTGCTCACACACCAGCTGGAAATTGTTTTCCTTATAATCTAGTCAACTGTCTTGGCATCAACCCTGCTCTGAGTGCCAGCTGGGAAATGGTTTCTGTGCAGCTCGCAAAAGTCTCTCAGAATGGGCATTTTCCCTGGGCTGGTTAGAAGCAGAAGCTTTGTGGTCTGATGTCTTGGTCTGATGCTTCTGACAGAAGGGAGGAGGAGAACTGGCGTTTTCAGAGTCTCTTGAAAAAGTCCAAACAATTCTTTTCATGATTAGCAGTTTAAAGAGGAAATCTCTCAAGCCATGAGAAGCCAAAAGTCTTTTACTTAAAATTCATGTGAAGCAGAAGATTATAGAAGAGGAAATGAAGTCAAGTATCCAGGATGGGTGAACCCAGTGCTTCTCACCCTTCTCTGACTACTGGGACAAGCTGCCATACCCATGGCAGTGAAGGGCTGGCAGCACTGCAGTCCCAGCTTCCCATTTGTCAGCTACTTAAGGTGGCAAGTGGCAAGAACTCAGACTGTTGATTTCACCCATAAATGTCCTTCCCCCTCCTTTCTCTCCAGGTTCAGCCACACCTCTGCAGTTCAGGATCTTCTGGGTACAAAGATGCACAGAGAGATGCCTACAGTCCACTCTTTCTTTCCTGAAATTAGCTGTTATTTAGTGATGGTGAGGTCTGGAAAATCAGTGCTAAATTTTCAAGTGGAAAAAAGCAGTGGCCTGTAGTGGAGGCCCAAAGAAGAAGAGGTAATAGCAAGGAAGATGGTAAAGATCAAATTGACAAGAGATCTACAGTCAAAGACTTAAGGAAGGTTTTTCTTAAGAACCTGCCTGAGGCAACGTGGGATTTACCCGCCTTGTTGTGGAGGTTGGTAGTCTCCAGCCCATGAAGACCAAAAGGAAGAATGCTGCACTCCTACTCTTTCATTTCAAGCAAAAATAAGGATTACAGCAGTTATAATTTCTGTCCCTTTTCAAATACAGTAGCTGGCACATAGAAGATATCTGCTGCAGTTCCTCTAATTTCATCCATCAATTGAGTGCTGCAGAAACTTGATTTGTCCAACAGCGCTTAAGGCAGTGAGTCTGCAGGCACTGTGGAAGTGGACTGACAGCAGAGTGCCCTCACAGGAGGCAGGATGAAGCAGGGTGCCCCAGTACAGAAGACAATGAGCTAAAACATAGAAATCTCTCCCAATCACATAATGGCAGGCAATTATCACTAACATTCTTAGGAGGGAGGGATGGCCCAGCGGGGTACGGTTAATCTCCAGAAAACTGGATTTATGTTAGGATAAGGTATTTCCATTCTTGCTGGCTAGCACTATGTACATGACAATAAGGATGATCTAATTTTGGGATCCTCCAGGGCTGCATTTTTTCGCACAGATGTTTCTTTGGGGATATATGTGTTGTAGGAAAAAAGTTACTTACTGGTAATTTTATTTCTTCTGCGTCATAGGCAGGGCTTGATAAACTGTCTGTTCTGCCCTTTGCAAGGGACAGCCCACCGAAATCTAAAGGACATGGAGATGATGGAGGGTCATCTCTTTTCTTCTGATGACCTCGGTCATGTGTATCAGATGATAAAGTGCTATTGCTTTTTGACCCAGCGACGTTGCCCTGGCCACACAAAGCAGGACTGAAGCTTCTATGGCATCCACAGGCTGTGAACACAGCAGTCTGCTGATGTTCCATTTTCTGTGCATCTTTCTTTTGGAAAGTTCTAAAAAAGAAAAGGAAAAGCCAAAGTGTGATGAGCAGTTAGAACTCTAAGCTATCACAGCAAAGCCAGGGGTACTTTTTTCAACTTATTTGTTCATGTAGTTTTGATCACTTAGCTGTTCAAACTGCTTTATGCATCAAGTTATGGGCACAAGATGAAGAGTTACCAAATTGCAGCAATTTAACCACTTTCTGCTTAAGTTCCTGTAAATGCCTGTGTGTGCGTTTTCTGCCTGCTTCAGCTGTGACTTAAAACACACTAATTTAAACCCGTTCACTGGAGCTTAAGTTGAGTAACCCTCCGTGTAAGTGTGTCAGGACAAATGCTTAACTACAAACTTGGGTCAGGTATTGGAGACGCCGGTAATGCTAAGTGTTTGTTACATATTTTTTGCCAAAGGTTATCATCCCTTTAGTTTTTCAGTGGAAGAAGTCGCACAAACAATCTCCAGCCAGAGAGCTCACAGCTTGAATTTGACCCTCATTTAAGAGGCAATGAAATATGAAAGTGTGAGATAGGAAGAAAACCTGTCGTGAGTGGTTGGATGATTAATCAGTTTTGACCTAACATCACCTTAAACACTATGTTCAGACAGCTAGAATTTAAAATAAATGCCTAAATAAGATAAATAAGAAAACAGTGCAGGAATCTTTGATCCTTCAGCACTAACTTTGCTGCTGAGTTGATCACAGTATCACACAGAATCACAGAACATTAGGGATTGGAAGGGACCTCGAAAAATCATCTAGTCCAATCCCCCTGACACAGCAGGATCACCTAGAGTCAGTGATAACTCCTTGGAAATTAAGATGAGAAATAAAGATGTTTTTAAAATACACTGAGAACAGCCTTGTACCAAACCCATGCTTTTGTAAGAATAAGTGAAATCTTTGTACTTTTAAATTTTATTATGATGTTCCATAACTGTCGTATCCCACTCACAGCACTCAGAATGGATGTGAAAGCGTGTATTTGTGTTCATTTGTAGTTCTGTGAAGCAAAAGCCATAAGATGGTTAAAAGCACCCTAAAAAAAATAGAAACCTATTTTCTTCCCATGCAAAATAAAATATCTTAACTTTCTGACAGTGTACCGAGCAATTCTGAAACCAGAGCAGAGAACTTTGATCTAGCTTGCCCAGATACCTGCTGAATTTTTTAACTGTGTCTTTACTTGCATTACACATAAAAATATGCACTATGTTTAAATTACTTCAGATTTAATAGATTTTGGTGCAATATTTGAGACTGATGTAAAAATTTCCATTGTGCTGAGTCTTGTGTTTATGATAACATAGAATTTTTAGTCTGGGGAGGTAACGTACCTAAACATGACAGCTGTTTGAAAAGATTCTATCACTGCAAATATCCTAAGCCTCTACACTAATTTGAAAGACAGCTATAAAAGCTTTAATGACCAATTTATCCAACACTAAAATATAACTATTATAAATATTCAAGCTTATACGATGCTGCTCAGGTCCAGCAAAGAAGCATCTTTGTTTTTTTCCAAATAAAAAAGAAGAAGAATTTGCCAAGCACAGGGAAAGGACAGTGTTTTCTGCATGAAAATCACACCAGCATTTCATAATCTTAATTTAAATATTTGGTGATGGGAGAAGGTGCCTGTGTGATTGTAATGGACCCTGCTGGTACAGGAGATTTGAATCATGAAACTGAGCTCTCCAGAAATGGACTGTGCGAAACAACTAATGAAGAACATATTTTTCCCTGACTATAAAAGGACTAGTGATTAAGATTCTCTGAATGCCAGAAGAAAGCAAATAATAAGCATGATACTATAATATTAATATTTCTATAACATTATTATTATCATAGTATTACTATTATACGTTCTTATGGAGTCCTTCTCTGAAAACATTCACCTGATATGTTTGTCTTTTTGTAGGCAGGTTTTTGCCTTTCTTTTGTGCTTTTCTTTAAATAAATACCCTCTGCTCCCTGGGCACAGGAGAATACGCTCCCCCCCACCCCCCTGTTTTAAAGTCCATTCCATCTATTGTTTGCGCACTGAAAAAGTGCCACAATTGAAGATAGATGGCATGAATAATAAAACCACAGATTTTTTTTTCATCTTGTGTTCTGACCTTTTTGGAAGCAATTTCCTCTGTAAGCCCACAGTAAAGTCTGTGTGATCTGTGCTCCTTTTTTTCCCTTCTGCAGAACTGCTTCTCTCTGTATTTAATAACAGTTATTACTGTTATGTTATAGCTTACTTCACTAAGACCAGAATTTTCAGACTTGGATTACTATGGCTATGGTAGCTTTTAGATAGTTAAAGGAGATAACATCACCCTCTCCCCCTGCCAAAGAAAAAAAAAGACTGATTTTTAAAAGAAACTTCACTTCTTACTGTAATCTACGGCACTGCTGGGGCTGTTTGCTCTCTTGGGAAAACATGACACCTATGTTTAGGTGCTTTGATGTGGGTACTATGCCTTCACTTCAGACAGATTTCATAGTTGAGGTTTAAATTTCTACTAGTTCAGTGCAAAATAATATTGAAGGACAGAGTTCTACTTTGAATACAAATGTAAAACAGACAAACCCATGCACATTTATAAGAATCTGTCCGTTTGTTAACGCTGGCCATGCAAAAGCACAGCAACTGCAGTAGATTAATATGGTTTTGGTGGCTTTACTATCATAGAGCACTTCACATACATATACTTCACCAAAGGTAATATTACTGTTGACCTGGTGACATACAGGGCAGAAAGTGAAAGAGTGGTGCCCTCACAAAGGGAGCTCATAGACGGGACTGAGTCTAACAGACTCACAGAATCACAGGACATTAGGGATTGGCAGAGATCTCAAAAGATCATCTAGTCCAATCCCCCTGATACAGCAGGATCACCTAGATCAAGTCACACAGGAACGCATCCAGGTGGGTTTGAAACATCTCCAGAGAAGCAGACTCCACAACCTCCCTGAGCAGCCCATTCCAGTGCTCTGTCACCCTCACTGTGAAGAAGTTTCTTCTCATATTGATGTGGACTGTGTTCCAGCTTACCCACATTGCCCTTTGTCCTATCACTAGATGACACTGAGAAGAGCATGGCACCATCCTCCTGACACCCACCCTTCACTTAGTTATCAATTATTGAAGTAACCCCCTCAGTCTCCTTTTTTCCAAGCTAAAGAGACCCAGCTCCCTCAACCTTCCCTCATAAGAGAGATGTTCTACTCCCTTCGCCATCTTTGTGGCTCTGCGCTGGACTCTCTCCAGCAAGTTCTGGAGTCTGGACACAGACTCCAGCAGTTCTGTGTCCCTCTTGAACTCAGGTGCCCAGAACTGGACACAATATTCCAGATGTGGTCTCATCAGGGCAGAGTAGAGTGGGAGGAGAACCTCTCTCAGCCTGCTAACCATCCCCTCTCTGATCCACCTTAGGATGCCATTGGCCTTCTTGGCCACAAGGGCACATTGCTGGCTTGTGGTCATCTTTCTGTCCACTGGGACCCCCAGGTCCTTTTCTCCTACACTGATGACTGTTGTGAGAACAGTAATTAACTAAAGTGCTTATAGGAGGATGGGGCCACAGTCTTTTAGCTTATTTATCTTTGTAATATTTGGACATTCCCTGTACACTGCAAGAAAGAAGAAACCATGCCTCTTTCCAAAAGGCCAGTATAACTTCTAAGAGTTTCCTGTGTTTTCTCTAGAGGGATCTCATGTAAATAGTGATGGTGCTCATGCCTCAGATTCTAGTGCCTATGGTAAGACCTGCCTGAAAACTGCTAGATGGTTGGAGGCATCATTTTTTCCACTGAACAAACCATTCTAGGCTGCTGAATTCAAAGAGGGGAAAAGAAAGTGTGTCTTCTGAAAAATTCCTGTTTAAAGCCCAAACCCGTGCACAAAACTGTTTTTCCTAGTTTTCTACTATGTGAAAAAAGTCTTGCTGCCCTTTCTCCACTGCCATAATTACCATGGAAACAGAACTGCAAATTAAAACAGAAATAACATGATTTATGCTTACAATAAAATAAAATACACCCCAGAGTTTAACTCAACTGACATCGGTTGCCTGGTTTATCTGCATTTGATGGATGAAAATTTAATTTTAGTTTTCTAAGCAAATCTTGATGTAGTTCCCTGTTTGGGAACACAGAACCAAGAGTGCAGAGCGGGACCACTCTTGCAAAGGCTGTCTGCCTGATGTGGATGTACAGTACCCATGGAAATGGCACCTTTTTTTGAAATCTCTGTTTATTTAGCCAAATAGCTTCTCACTTAGGAAATCAAATTCATGTTTTAGATCCTGAAAACCAGTCACAATATATCTGATGCATCAGATTAATTACTTTAAAATTCAAATTGTGTTCAGTAGGATGGTTAAGATTTCTGTTGTGACAAACGTTAGCTCTCCCAGGTTTCTCTCTCTGAAGTTTTGTTTAATATTGGTCTTCAGTGGCTATGAAATCAAAATCGTGCCAATTACCTGCCTAGTTCTGTCACTTCATACACTTAAATCCTTACTATTAAATTCTTACTGTTTCACAGCTCCTCATGAACAGCAAGTGTAATTCCTGAGAAAATGGGGAAAAATAAACCCTACTTTTTCTCACTTGAGGGGAACAATGAGCAAAAGTTTCACCAATGAATTTTTGGCGCAATTATGAGACCTATAAGTACAAAACAGTATCTTGTTTTTTCAACATTTGTTTCAACAAAACCATCAATATAATTAGAAATGTAGTGGAAAAGCAGCCATTTCTGTCACTTCCAGATATATATGTGTGTGTGTGTGTGTGTGTGTGTATTATGCATACGGTGTGTATATACACGTACACACATACGCAGACATATGCACACACACGAGGTTCCAATAAATATGAGAAGGAACTTCTTCGTGGTGAGGGTGATGGAGCACTGGAGTGGGTTGCCCAGGGAAGTTGTGGGGTCTCCTTCTCTGGAGACATTTAAAACCCACCTGGACATGTTCCTGGGCAACTTGATCTAAGTGATCACACTCTGGCAGGGGGAATGGACTAGATGATCTTTCGAGGTCCCTTGCAATCCCTAATTTTCTATGATTCTGTGATACAATACACATAAATACTACTTCCAACACAAAACATCCCATTTACAAGGCAATTTTAGGTGGGAATGTAGCTACACACAATGGGATGCCTTTTTGTTTTGCAGGAAGAAAAATAACCTCAAATTTTGCCAAAGACTGAATGTATGAGCTCGAAATCTTAACCTGTACAATTTTGTCTCAAATTATTAAAACTTCTGTTCAATGCACTATCTTACATTTGTGCTATCAAGTAAGTCCTTTATTACAATTGTTTGAAATATGTAGTTTCCTATTAATTTTTACTCTCCCGTGCTGTGAAATATGGTTTGACAGGGAGTTTAATCTTCCTTTTATTACTACATCCCAACCATTTTAACATGTCTGAAGGTAACTCAGTCCTTCGCTGAATACAGGGCAACGAGAAGGAAGTCATCATTACAATGTTTTCTGTGAGTCTAAGTATCCTCAAGTCTTATTACTTTCCCCTAACAATGAGTTTACTGTATAATGATTTATTCAGGACATCTGAAATTACATCTGTTTTAAAAATCAGGTCACCAAAGCCCACCAAATCCAGGCAAAGCTTTAAAATACTTTTAATGAAATCTCCAACAAATGAAACTGGCAGGAAACAAAGTTTTTCAGCAGGGGTTGTAGTTCAATCTGCTTATTAAGATAACCTCCTGTGGACCAGTTTACCTTTCATGTTGGTTTTTATATCCTTTCCTTGTCTCCATTTTATTTGGCAATAAAAGTGTATTTTGCCCTGTTTTGCAAAACCTGGACCGAAGTAGCACATAAGAAGTGTGTGAAGCTGTTTCATGTGATGAATATTAAAATAATGATCAAACGTTTCTAGGACTTCATTCATCACTCAATCCATTTAGCCACCCAGCAGAACAAGAGTAGGAAATTCTTATATATATACACATATATATATATATATATATGCACTAACTAGGTCTGATATTTATGTTTATGGGAGTTCTGAACAAACAGGGACACAAAGGAAGCTCAATACCTTGTCCCAGTTAGATGCTTCAAAAAACTTACAGGAAGACTCATATACGTGTACAATCTCAATTACCTTGCTTCCCTTTCACGTGTCTTTAAACGGGCTTGGCAGCTGTGCTCTGTTTCTTCATCTATATCCATGCAACCCAATAGCCATGTTTCTGTGTCATTTTGTAGTTCAACAAGACTATTCTGTAATTTTATGTGCTCATGTTCCAGTTCGTGCATGGAGGCTGTGAAATTTCCATGTTCTTTGTTAGAATAATCTCTGCTCTGTGAAAGGAGATAAACCCATCATTAAATTGTTATTTTTTCCACAATAGATGGATGCTAGTATTTTTAACAAGCAAATACAAAACAATGTTCTATGCTAAAGAAAGACCTAGCTACAATATATAATCATGCATCATTTATATGGCAAATCAAGAGAATTGCCTCCGGAAAAAACCGCTGTAGACAAATGGAAAAGAACGGATGGCAGCCTCCGTAACACACATCAAAAAACCCCTAGAAGTTCCTCAACAAACACGCTCCAAAATATCATTGTTGTAAATTCATGTCTTGCTCTGTAACACTTATGACATAAAAGCAGCCATAACAGCTATAACTGTAGACGGCATTGCCCTCCAGTAACTGTTCCACCAAAAATAGCAAGAAAAATTAGAGAAGTTCATTACCACACTAGATACAGGGTTCGCCTACAGGCACAATTTAATATCTGTGTCGAGACAATGACCTTCAGTTGTGGAAGCAGAAAAGACATGTGAGCACAGTGCGCTCTGTCTCTGTTACTAAACGCTGCTTCTCAGCTTGGGTAGCCCACATGAATCACAGAATCACTCTGGTTGGAAAAGACCTTTGGGATCATCAAGTCCAACCACCAACTTTAGTCTGCAAGTTCACCCCTAAACCAGGTTCCCCAGCACCACACCTAAGTGACTTTTAAACTCATCTAGATGACTCAACCACCATCCTGGGTATAGAATCAAACTGCTGAAAGTGCAACACATGCACCAGGGACTGCAGAGACCTATTCACTAGGCTACAAAGAGGGGAAGATCGAAATTACCTCTGGAAGACAACCACCCAGGATACTCCATCCGTTTTTTGTCCTGTCACTTACTCCATGAAGCCTGAGGTGCAACCTGAGCAAGCTGATTTGAAACTGCCTCTTGCAGAGCACCGGGTTGTGTTTTGTAAGGATGTTGGCAACAACACTGTACTGTCTTACAAGACTTATCAGACTGTACACAGAAGACAAAGATCCCATAGAATTCATTAAGTTGTGATTTCATCTATTGATAGGTTTAATTTATTATTTTGGACCCCAGTAACTCATGAGTGTTAAGGGTTTGGTTCTTACTATACTGCTAGCACACCAGCTCCTGTATCTCAGAGCTCATCTTCTTTGCACTAACTAGCCTGATGTCAGCTCTTCCTATAACCTGTACCTTGCTTAGTGAATTTTAGGGGGAATTTATAAGCCAAGATGGCATGGAAGTGCCAGAAATATAATAAAACCTAATGTTTTGTGCAAGGAGAGGGACAGGAGCTAAACTACATTGAGCTAAAGAACCGGGTCTCTTCAGCTTGGAGGAGACTGAGTGATGGCCTTATTAATGTCTGTAAATATGTGAAGGGTGAGTGTCAGGAGGATGGAGCCAGGCTCTTCTCAGTGTCATCTAGTGATAGGACGAGGGGCAATGGGTGTCAGCTGGAACAGAGGAGGTTCCACATCAATATGAGAAGGAACTTCTTCACGGTGAGAGTGACAGAGCACTGGAACAGGCTGCCCAGGGGGGTTGTGGAACCTCCGTCTCTGGAAAAGTTTAAAACCCACCTGGATATGTTCTTGTGTGACTTGGTCTAGGTGATCCTGCTGTGTCAGGGGGATTGGACTAGATGATCTTTTGAGGTTCTTTCCAATCCCTAATGATTTTATGATTCTATGTCCTCCCAAGTGGTGAGGAGTGGCAGAATATAGGAAGAAGGAGAGTGCAAAAGCACCCCATGACTAACAGGGCTGGACTCAGCAGTACAGTTATTACAGCACGAACCCCAAAACTGAGCTGGCACAGCTACATTTCTCCTGAAATCTATAGAAGTAGCCCTGCCTGGGGACCCATCACGCCACACTGACTTAGGGTCTGTGCAGTGCTCCACTGTATTGTACAAACACATTGGTCTGCAAGTCTCCAGTCCCTATAATCTTAATGTCAAAGTCTTTAATGTTTAGATGTCCACACTGCACCAGCGTAACGTGAAAGAATTATAAAATCCACAAACACAGCAATACAACTGGATTTTATGGCTAATATTTAACAACTGCATGATATCTACAAGGGTTCTTGCCAGACAGCTCTTCTTAATCTTCGTGGAGAATATGACTGTAGAGAAGAGCTAGACATGCATGCACACATCCATCTCGATGTATCCCCTGCACGTATCCCTAATGGTGTGTATGTGCTTATAGCTGATGCATTACTGATAGACACAGATGCTATTTTAAGTGTGTGGAGAAATGTGACACTTGTCAGTCTACAGGAAGACACATGACAGGTTACAAATCCCCCCCAAAAGCATTTACCACAGTATTTACAAGCAGCATTCTAGTGATAGATACACTAACTGCACAAGTTCTGTAAGTGAAGGGTGTTTAGAAGCTCTCCGTGGAAGGCAGCGTGTGCAATATTTATGACTTCTTTATAAACTACAGTTCTACATTATATTACAGCACAATCCTCCTTCATTACATTTTTTTTAAGTCCCTGTTTGGAGACAAATATTACAGTCTGAAAAGAAGCTGTTTTGGAGAAGAGCGTGTCAGCTTTCTGCACTTATTCAGATAAACCTAAAAATGACTAAAGGAAATATCTTCTGAATTAAGTGACATTGTTTACAAAAATAGGATCACAGAAACTGCTTACTCTCTAGACAGTTGCTGAAAAAATGAGCTTAATTCTCATTTACTACAATTAATGTCAAAATTATTTCTAGCCATACTTCATACACTTCAGGCAGTGTGAGAACACCACTTGGTTTTGTTTACAATAGAATTATAAAATCATTTAGGTGGGAAAATACCTCTAAGTCCAATCATTAACCTAACTGTACCAAGCCCACCACTAAACCCCATCCCTAAGCTCCAGGTCTACAAGATTTTTAAACACATCCAGGGATGGCGATTCTACCACTCCCTTTGGGCAACGTGTTCCAAGGTGGGATGAGCCTTCTATCAAGGAAGATCTTCCTAACGTTTCCTAAACTTCCCTTGATGCTACTTGAGGCCATTTCCTCTCATCCTATCACTTGTTACTTGTAAGAAGAGACTAACACCCACCTCTCTACAAACTCCTTTCAGATAGTTATGCCACAGAATCACTGAACTTTAGGGATTGGAAGGGACCTTGAAAGATCATCTAGCCCAATCTCCCCACAACAGCAGGATCACCTAGACCAAGTGGCACAGGGACATGTCCAGATGGGTTTTAAACCTCTCCAGAGAGGGAGACTTGCACACCTTATTTTGTTTGTTTATTTATGTAAGACAAGCCAGAAATCTCTACATCTGCCACAGCCTCAATCTGTATTTACAATCAATTACATAGATTCAAAACACTTACAGTGCAACATTTACACTCCTGGGTTTTGACCACGTCTTTTAGATGTGTGTTTTCAGATTGGGTAACTCTGTACTGGAAATCCAACAGCTAGGAAAAGATTAAATTCTTAGTTAAATACAAGAATATTAGTTTTTGCTTGCAATCATATCTCAGTTTAAATGTACAAAACATAGATGAAGAATTATGAGACTAGCTATAAGCCTTTTCTTCTAATACAGCAATTCTAAAGTGGAAGGATGTCTTAAACCCTCTATGAAGGATATACAAATGCAATGAGATTTGTAACATCTTCAAAAAGCCTTAAAAAACCCTGAAGAAGTAGAGAACTTTCTAGCTAACCTAATAAACACTTCTAGTCATAAAGCCCATACAGTGACAGCAAATGGGAAGTTTGCAGCATCTTTAAAATGATGCTGATGTCTGGTGTCAGAATGAATTGCAGTTGACAGTCACGGGCACTTTCTTCTTCCAGTATCATTTTGGCTGCTTCACAGATGATACAGCACTGATGAAGAAAACTAAATCAAGAAACATGTCTTTCCTCACAGGCGATGTGTGTTCTTATCAACAGTGTGGAGGAGGCTGACTTTGCCTGCTTGCATACCTGTTGTTTTGCTAACAACTTGTCTTTTATCTCTTTCTCCATTTTTAACTCTCTTTCCAGAAGACTAGCTTTCTCCATCATAGTTGCTATAGTAATCTCCTTCTGATGAAGCTCTTCTGTCAGGTCAGAGATTGCTGTCCTCATTCTCTCCTGTTCAGAGCAATGGGACTGCTCCTCTTGATAAACGTGGCTTCTTATCTGTAGCAAATACGTTTAAAAAAGATAAAGCATTGTGCAGTAGTGATGACTGTGTTACTGCTAACTATCAGTAACTGGTTTTGCTGTTGCTTCTAAGACACCAACCAAATTCTTCTAAGAAGCTTCTAAGACTTCTCCTAACCAAATCAGAGGTTTTTGAGATGGCGCAATAAAATGTCTCCCTGAGTCAGTGCACACAGGTTTATTGATTTGTACCTCTTTTTTCAACTCTTCTCTTGTGCTTTCTTCTGCATATTTAGTACTGGAAACGAGCAAAATGCAAGCTGTCTAAATTAACATTTTAAAAGAATCTAATAAAAATAATGTTCATTTTAGGAATTGAAATTTATGGAAAAGAATATCCAAGGAAATATCCATTCAATATACCTAAGTATGATATTGCTCCTAACTTAATTTTGCTTAAAATAAGTTTAATGCAGCCTAAATTAGCTTAGGAGCAATATAAATAAATCAATCTAGCAACTTTTTAATGCAAAACTATGCTGGAAATAAAGAGTATCTATAGTAAATCACTTTATGAAAATATAATCATAGAATCATAAAAAAGTATAAAAAATATAAAGTGGAATTTTGTGCACTCTCTCCTCTGCAGACTTCTCAGAAGAAGGCATGTAAAGATGTTTTCATAAGCTTTCTACTATAACCAACAATTTAGCACTGAAAGTGTTTTATGTTACATAAGAAACAAAACTACAAAAACCAGCGTAACGACCTTTGAACCCGATCTAATAATTCCTTGCAGCACTGTACACAATCAGTAACAGATGGCACTTCATCTTTACTTATGCAAACTACACAGAAATACTAGACTTGTAAATAAATACATGTAGATGCAAAAAACCCTGAGAGCATGGCTATCCTGCCAAAATCGCTGCATCCAAGTCAGCCACATCCAATTAGAGAGACTGCTGCTTACATTGCCATCCAGCAAAGCCACAACATGCCTGTAAGAGGAGCTCTGAGCAGCCTCTAATCCCAAGCTGTTTTGGTCAGCCAAGCCATATGTCGGTGCTCAGTGCCATGCCAGTACTGCTGCGCGCAGCGCTGCTGAACCGTGCGATGCGATGCGATGCACCGCTCAGACAAAAGAAGACTGCCCTAGACTGTGCAGCTGGTGACTGATTACGCTTAGCTCTGTGTGGGTACCTGCCACTGTGATCTGTGTCAGCTGAGCTGTTAGTATCTCATGTCTGAGACCACCTACAAACTAGCACTTGCCTTCTATAGCCTATTAACTACTCATAGCCTTGGAGGGTTCATTACTTGCATGTCATTTCCTGAGTCACAGTGAAACTTGCCCATGGTCTCTTCCATTATTTAAAGTAAGCAGCTAGCTCTGTTGTTAGTGCACAGAATTAGAATGTCAGTTTTCCAGTGATACATCTATCTCTGGAAACAGAAACATATATGAAAAGTTTTCCACATATGAAAACTTCATGCTCTCCTAAAACCACAATTTTAATTTGTGCTCTGTTCTGCTTATTCACACAACCAAGGTCGGTACTTTTCTCTCCTCTAAAAATCTCGTGTTGCAGTTAAGATCTGGAAATGCTTAATAATATGAAATACCTTGTTTAGCTCTTCTTGTTGGCGTTCTTGATTTTGTGCCAGTGGTAATAATTTTGTGTTTTTATTTTCGCGTTGCTCAGTCAGTTTTACACAAGATGACTGATGCCTTTATGTAAGAAATAAACAAAACACGAAATGAACAGAACGTTCAATGACCTTCACCTTACACTATCCTCTCCACAGCTTAAAACTGTGGAAAACCTGCTTGCTGATGAAAAACATCGAAACTGACTGAAGACTTAACCTAAACCAGGATGGATCTTGGGAGATTTCTGGAGATTAAGGACAATGCAAATACATGCAGAAAGAATCCTGAAATCTCTTACAGAGATTTCATATAATCTCAAAAAGCTATAGTGGATTAGAAAAACCATAAAAAGATGAACAATTTACCCAAAGAAGGATCCCAATCACACTACTTCTAATGTTTTAAAGCTGAGAAAATAAAAGACTCTGTAAACATAGAAATACATGAAATAAATTGATTCATAAAGATCAAGGTAGCGCTAAAGCCTATGAACAGCCATCAGCACTTGCCCTGTCACATGTAATTGCCAACGAAAGTGTTTGTCCTAACGTTGCTCAGAATCTGACATTTGAATCCCAAGTATCTTTTTAAACAGACTTACTTTAAATCAAATGTAGGGAAAAAGCTATTAGCTCAGGTAGACTTGTTAATTTAAATATTGACTTCAACATACGTACTTTACTTGAAATTCCTGCCTCTCTTTATCCTCTCTGATTTTCAGTAATTCTGCATGCAGCTGTTGGCATTCCAGTTGTAACCTGCTCCAGAGAGCATCCCGTGACCGCAGCTCATTTCTCACTGCCGAAAAGCCCGCGTCTATGATCTGAAGAAACAAGGAAATACATAAATGGGTGAATAAGATTAGACAGCTCTAAAGACTGTACTCTTAGGCTCTTACAATGTTCCTGTGCATCTTCATTCGGAAGTTCTTTATTGCAGTGTGCATCTAAAACGCAGAGTTTGCTTCAGTGTGCTCTGCGCTCTAGAACGTGCTTCCACATCCAAGTAGTAATGCCATAAGTAACTCCCATTTTCCATTTTCCTAGAAGCTTCTCTAAACTTATAAGCCTGAAAACTACAAGGCTAGAGAAAGGCAGGATTAGGTGCCCATCTTCATTAAACACTGCCTGGAAGCTTAGAGCAGGTATCTCTACACTTTGGTACTTAGATAAGGTGTGTGCACAATCACCTCCAAATCTAGTTCTGTCTGCAGGAATTAATTGCTTATTTACATGAACACCACAAGCTCAGTCATGAAAATAGGATTCTTAGGGGCTCTACAAATCTTATCTGTGTTTCACCTTCAATTTCTGATGGATAATGGGACAGAAAACCTGAAGACACATTTTATGATTTTGCATCATAAAGTCTGAATATCCTCCCCAAAAGTCAGAATTCCCCACAAATATATGAAAAACAAACTAAAGATGGGAACTTGGAAACATGACCCACAAACACCAAAACTAGCAACAATAATCAGATTATTATTTATTATTTCCTGTTATCCAAGACCTAAAAGCATGTTCCAGATTAAAAATGAAAAGGATTTTCCAGGAATGTTGATTCTTTGCTTTTAAAATTATTACACTAAAACCCTAGTGTTTTGCATAATTTCTTCATTTTCTTTGAATATATTTTTGATGTTGAAATAGGATGATGAAGGAAGTGGAGCACCTCCCTTATGAGGGAAGGCTGAGGGAGCTGGGTCTCTTTAGTTTGGAGGAGACTGAGGGGTGACCTCATTAATGTCTATAAATATGTGAAGGGTGGCTGTCAGGAGGATGGAGCCAGGCTCTTCTCAATGTGATCTAGTGATAGGGTAAGGGGCAGTGGGTGTGAGCTGGAACATAGGAGGTTCCACATCAATATGAAAAGGAACTTCTTCCCAGTGAGGGTGACAGAGCACTGGAAGGGGCTGCCCAGGGAGGTTGTGGAGTCTCCTTCTCTGGAGACATTTAAAATCCACCTGCATGTGTTCTTGTGTGACTTGGTCTAGGTGATCCTGCTGTGTCAGGGGGATTGATTGGACTAGATGATCTTTCGAGGTCCCTTCCAATCCCTAATGTTCTGTGACTCTGTGAAATGCAAAAATAATGTCTTTAAACATTCAAAAGACTACTGGAATCCAGAAAAGACACTGCCAGCAAGGAACTTCAAAGGTTTATTTCCCTTAGAGCCTCACATGAGAATGACCTTCCTTCCAAGAAGCCTGTGGTTTTCCTCTGGCTGAAAGGGCTGCTGAAGACTGATATGAAGTGCTTTTGGGTTTTTTTTAAAGGGCTGCATATATAGATTTGGTCTTATCCTCTGTTAAATTAAAATTGAGAGAGCATTTTTAAAATCTGCAGTGCATGTCTGGGAATGTTCAAGTTAAATAAAGCTTAATGAACTGTTCAAATTGTCTGCAAGGCTTGCTCATGATCATCTTTGTAACTTCAACATTCGAGCAATGGCCACAGTGATTTTATAAAAGATGAATTTGGTGGAGGGTTACCCCTCTGATTTCATACTGGGGATAAGGGGAATGAACGATGCACAGTTGTGTGGTAGAAGTGATAAAACCTGTGGCAGGCTGTAGACATCATACGTATTTGCAAAAGTTCTCATTTTTTTCTGTGAATTATAATAATAGAAGGAGCAGCAGCAGACACAGAGGTGGTTCAGGTCAAGGGTTTTCACGCACCACTTCAAAAAACCAATTCAGATATGTACCACTCATCTTCTTAGGAAATAACCATTGCATCTAGTTAAAATGCTCAAATGAAAATTAGTTTGGAAACAGAAAACTTCAGGTTTTGTTTAGAAAATATCCAATCAAATATAACTTCTAAAAGAGTCTGTTTCATGTGGAAAAATTTACCAAATCCTCTAATTTCTTCTGTGAAAAGAGATGTTAGTTTCAACTAGCTTTCCATGTTTGATAACAAAAGGAAGCCTCAAAAATGTCTTAATGATCCTCTGCTCTGATTCTGCTCAAAGCTGGATGCCAGGTGCCTACGAAAGCTGCCCTTTTGCTTCCCTCCTCAACTGGACAAGAGACAAACCCATCTCACACAAGCCACTTGCGTAGCCCCCATGTTCCTAAAACCTCATGATGCAAACCCAATGCACTGTCCACCTTTTAAATACAATTATATGCTGAATTTCTACACAAATCAGTCTCCAGCAGCTGACCTGATGAAGTCTTTTCAAGAACGAAGCCTCCCGTGTGATGCGTTCAGGCTGCTTCACATATGTGACTGGAAGTTTGTCAGACAATTCATGAGCTAGAGAAACAGACTGCAGTGTCTGTCTGGATCTTCTGAAGTTTGTGTTTCCTGTACAGCCAACAAACTGTTCCTTGATACATTTCACTTCATGGCTGTTTCCTTGTTAATTGATAGTATGAGATAAATATTTGGAAGCAGACGTGAAATGCTCATAGACATGCAAGACACAAAAGGCACAATGTTAGGCTTGTTGCCGTTGCCATCAGCCTTCTCCAGAACAAAATTCCCATCTAATCTCACTTCATTTACCCACAGCAGAGCCAACTGTTCCCATCCTCCACCTGGTACTCCTCTACCCAAACCTGCTTACTTCTGGCTGACAACAGGCCTTCCACTTCCTTCTTTCTCATACAGCTATTCCTAATAAAACATTTTCTCCAAATGTTGTGTTTGGAATTTGGCAAGTCTTAGCTTGAGGGACTGGGGGTTGCTATGGCAACTTCTGGTAAGAATTTTGGAAATCCAAGCTCTACCTCAGCTTCAGTTACAGCAATGGGAGCCTCTGCAAATAAACGTTTGTGTGAGAGAAAAAAAACCAGTGCTACCAGTTCCTTGTTTCCTGTTGGAGCTTGTTTGGAGATGGAGCAAACACTGGTGACACTGGTCTAGGCATCTATCACGATCTTTTGCCTCGGAGTGTGGGGATGGAGAAGAGAGTGGGAATTTGGGACCTCAGAGACCAGCGGAGGAGAAGTTTTCCTGCAAGTTCGTGTTCGGGGAAATGGAAGAAATGAGTCCTGTCTACAGACATGGAAGACAATGTGCTGGAGCAGGAGATTTGATCTACAGAACACAGAGGAAGGAATCTATCTTTACAGGAGCGGAAAGCTGAACTAATTACAGACATGACACTTCCACAATGAAAAGAACCCCTAGAGGTTTCTTATCCCCAAGGGAAAGGAGCTAACAGCTCAGCCCAGTTATGAAGGAGCTTACTGTCTGTATGTCTTAGTGCTGGGGTTTTCACGTCGTGTAAATTAAATGTGGTTTTTTGTTTTTCCTAAATCGAACCAGTTCTTGTTTTTACCTGCAACTTTTACAGGGGTTTTGAACCCTCCTTGTTAGTTTTTTTGTTTCAGCTCATTAGCACATGAACTATGTTAATTAATTAGTCAAAGACCTGATCCACTGATCAACCAGTGATACTGAGCAACATTTTTTACTACATTGACTTTGCACTGGTGTTACTTTCTGCAGCTCTTTGCAAATGTGACTTATCTAACTAACGCAGCAGTACTCCACACCACCAGCACAGCTCCTTTGCAACTCTCTGTCCTTTAGCTGATAATGTATGTGCAGCTAGCTCCGCTCCTGCTTCAAATGTCTTCAGTGCTTCCTTCAGCTCCTGAAGTCTATTCAGGCAATTCCAAAAATCATCTTGCTTAAAGGTTTTCTTAAAGGCTACAGCACAATGTCATCTACTCTCTCCATCACGCACCATCCATTCGCTTGCTCTAATTGCCCTGAGTTGCTTTACTCCGTACTCCAGTTGTCCAGGGTTCAATGACAGACTTAACAGGCTCCAAAACGGAGGGTTTTGCCTGCATACTGATAACTTGTACACAGGCAAGTGACTCAATGAACTATGAATGAAATGTATAAACATCACATGAACTAAACTTGTCTGTTCTGACGCTGGGAATTAAGGTGTGTAGGTTAATTCTATCAAGTATATTGCACAGGAAGCTATAACTTTGAAAGGTTCTCTATGAACAGAAAGAGTTGAAGTTACTGTAGGCAAATCAATATATTGCTGAACCTTGAAGTGCTTACACAGAATCATTAGGGATTGGAAGGGACCTCGAAAGATCATCTAGTCCAATCCCCCGACACAGCAGGATCACCTAGACCAAGTCACACAGGAACACATCCAGGCGGGTCTTAAATGTCTCCAGTGAAGGAGACTCCACAACCTCCCTGAGCAGCCTGTTCCAGTGCTCTCTCACCCTCACTGTGAAGAAGTTCCTTCTCATATTTACGTTGAACCTCCTATGTTCCAGCTTACAACCATTGCCCCTTGTCCTATCACTAGATGACATTGAGAAGAGCCTGGCTCCATCCTCCTGGCACCCCAAAGTTTTACGAGAGAATGAAACTCCTCCTGTTTCCCCAACACTTACATAAAGAAGTAGATTTGTAACTTATATGTGTTACCAGAAAAAAATAGCAATAAGAATCTCAGTCCTCATCTGTTTCCAACATGGTTAACAGAAAAGGCTGTAAAGATCTTGTATTATTTCAGTCTTGTCAGAACTCATACATTAAGACCAAGATAAGAGACCCAATTAACTGTCTTCATAGATCACAGCTGAGAAACAGTAAACTAGAAATAAGATAAATCCTGATGGCTCTTGAAGTGGCAGGCAACTTTAAAATTAATTGATTGCAAAATCTTCCCTCAGCAATAAACTGTGCCATACACACAGGTATTTACTGGCTATATGGCTCAGTGCAGAGTGAGGTGTAAATCAGTTAATTTCATAGGAGTCATTTATATACAAGAAATCAAGTGAATAATCTAAGTTCCTGTAGATGCTCTGGATATAGGAAAATTATAAAACCCAAGATAAACAGACAAGAATAAAATATACTACTACATATCCAACATGTTTCTTGCTTCTCTTTAAGTGTTACTCAAAAAATTGTAGAGTTTACAGCTCACTCTTGCTTCCTGCAAGGAAACACCTGATGTACAAATCTTTTATATAAGCATCTCAGTGCAACTTTGTAAAATATGCTCCCAAGTAATTAAATTCTTCAGCATGAATTCTGCAGTCATCATGAAAAAGAAAATCTATTACTACCTGGCACTGGTTTTGGTATATTTTTAGATCCTCCTGGAGTTTCAGATTTTCCTCCTCCAGTTTATTCTTGCTTATTGCTATTTCATTCACAGTTGCCTTTAGCTTTTCAATAATCAGCTCATTCTTTTCACTTTCCAACTGGCCACAGGTAATTACCTCTTCTTGGTTTTGTTTCTTATTGGCTTTTTGGAATTTGTAATTCTGGGTCTGTTTCTGTAAAACAAGAAAAAATGAGTAGAGAATGAGAGAAATCAAAGCTATTTCCATCTTCACCAGGGTTTGCTGAGAAAAGATGTTACAAGTGGAACAGTTTGCATCACTACTGCAAAGGACACTTCCTCTTCTTTTGTTATCATGTTCCTTGTCCTCAGGAAAAAGCAGTGTTTCAGAAAGTTTCATGGACACTGAATTTTTCAAGGATGTTTCTCCTGTGCTGTGTTATTTCCCTAACACTTACTGCCAGTTATCCTCAAATGTGAAAAAGGCGATTGTGATGATGCGGTCAAAGCAGTTACCTATAAAAAACAATTTGGGAGAAACTCATTGAACTCAGTAGTTGTGTGTGTGTGTGTGTGTGTGTGTGTGCCTGCCTCAGGACAGTTATGAACCTTTGACTAGGGGGACAGCATTACGCAGCGCGTGTGTAAACAGCTCAGTTACTACAGGAACATGCTTCTTTGAGATCATTATCCTTAAATCTGGGGAAGAATAATTTGAACATTCTAGAGAGTTCCACTCTCCATTCAGTTTCTTGTACTAATTAAGATCTTAAACCCAAAACTTCTGAAAATCAGTATTGCCAGTGTTTGTGAATACACAGGAACCATGAAGAAACATAATTACTATGGTAACTGTTTCTGCTGTTTAAAAATCTATCCACAGGGATCCCTCTACTGGGAGATTAATAAGCAGCAGTAATCTTTCAAGAAGACTCAAAATTAGCTGAAAAATGACAACAAGATGTAACCTGAAAACCATATATCATATGCAGAGATCAAGCTGAGCAAGAAAATGTACATTAAAAATACATAGGGTTACAAATACCATATGTCATTGACAAGGACTGCAAGAAGGCATGCTTCAGGCAGCTTTGGATGTCACTGACTATGTTCCCACCATTTGTGTTGGCTGAAGACTTAAGTAGAACTGACCACTGGCTGCATATCAAATCAAAAGCCAAAAGAAATTTACAGGTAAGTTTCATTTCTCTAGGTAACAAATTAAGGTCCCCTTGACGTCTAACTCATGGAATGTAATATACCAAGATGTCAAAGCATCTTGTGAAAAATACAGTGCAAGGATCCTTCTGGGAATCACTGACCTCACAAAAGACAAATCTGAGACAAAACCACAGAACCATTTATTGCCTTTGAAACACTGAGGAGGTATCAGTCCGTCTGACTTCCATTTAATAAACTAGTCAGTGTTATCACAGAATTACTTAGGTGGGAAAAGACCCTCAAGATCATCCACTACTACCATTAACCTAACTGTACCAAGCCCACCAATAAACCATGTCCTTAAGCTCCAGATCTACAGGACTTTTAAACGCATCCAGGGAGGGCAATTCAACCACCTCCCTGGGCAACCTGTCCCAGTACCTGATGACCCTTTCAATAAAGATTTTCCTAATGTCTAACCCAATCATAGAATCATTACAGATTGGAAAGGACCTCGGAAGATCATCTAGTCCAACCACCCAAACTTCGCCTGGTGCAACTTGAGGTCATTTCCTCTTGTCCTGTCACTTGTTACTTGACAGAAGAGGTCAACTCCCACCTCTCTCCAACCTCCTTTAAGGTAGTTGCAGGAAGGAGGTTGTGTAATGGTTGTGAAGAAAATGGTCTTAAAAGAAAGTTCACTGATAAATCCTCAATAGAGAAATGTGGGTGCTCACCTCGAGTGCTCCAATTTGACTTGTCCAACTACATAATAAACAGGCATCAGGCAGTAGTTTTCTCTAACAGCCTTGCTTTTTTGTTACAGTTGTATGGAAGTTCACTGGTTGAAATATAATGCTTTTTGCACATCTAAACCCAAAACTTACTGCCATCCTCGGTAACTTGGATATGAGTAAAAGTTCTGATAGGAATTAAGAAAAGTTAAGAAAGTGTTTCACTAGGTTAAGACTCCATGAGTTTAGTTAGCAGTGGATTACCAGTCAGCAACATAATTTTCTTCCCCTTAGTAAATTTTCAAGCTGTCTTGTAGCCCAGCTAATTTGTAGCTTATTTTAAAATGTCTTAAATAAGTCAAAACACCATTAAATTAATATTTGTTTCTGTATTGGAAAGTATTAAAAAGTACAAGTATGCCGGATCCATAGGCTTAAAAAACACAGTAATATGCCAAAAAAAAAAGAGTAATGATCAAATTGGCAAGTGAAAAATGAATACGTCAACCAAGGACTGAATGGCAACTTGAAAACTGAAAAACTGTTACAAGGCAGGGATAAGTGATCCAACAAATAACTGTGAGTGTGATTTTGGAATAGCATATTCATTTTTTGCATAAATTGTATTAATGTGTATTTATGATTCCAAAATACACAACAACATTTGAGTCAAGGTAGTCAAGGCATGTACTACGCACTTGCTGAGATACTTTTCAATAACTTGCCATCACAGTTAGTTGCATGTCAGTTAACAGCATTGAAGATCAAAGTATCTCTAAAAATCCTCAAAAAGTAAAAAGGAGCGTGTGCTGCTGTTTGTGGGGTTTTAAAATCCAAAATATTGTCATTTTCATTAAGAAACTTATTAACTTTCTCATTTTTATGAGAAAAAGAAAACTAAACTAACTGTATATATAGTTAAATCATTCAGCACGGTTCTGCCTTAGCTGAAGCAATGTATTTGGTACTGACTCATCCACCTACTGTCAGATTCACTATAAACTTAATGGTCTTCAGATATTTAACATTAATTTAAAATAACTCTAGCTAAGAGATTATCATCTTCCTATAGCATGAAGGTAGAAATTTTACCTGAAATAAATTACATTTCTCAGACAATATTTTTTGCTGAGCACCTAAAGAAACTGGGTCTTTTTGGCAGATTGTCCCCTTCTTTTCACAGTCTCTTGATTTTACCTTAAATTCCTGAAAGACAGCAAAACAAGGCTAGTAAATTCCAGTAAAGTAACTTTTCCCCTGTAACCTGAAAAAGGTCGTAATTTGCATATCTCTAAGCAAAATCAACTTTTTAATTAATATGTGCTCTTTCCATAATTTTGGAAAGAAGAGTAAAAGAAAAATTATATAAGCCAGCCATCCAGTCATCCTGACCAGAAAAAATCAGTATTAAGGGCTGCTAATCTGAAAAAAGGGTGGTAAAAACTATAATTGAATAAAAATGATAAAATATTTTAAATTGCCTATGTTGTTGTCGATCTTAGAGCTATGACTATAATAAAGCAATTCTGAAGATAGTTCCTGTAGCTTTAAATCTCTACCAGTGTCAAGCAGAGTGATCAGCAAGGATGCAAACCCTCAGTGTTCAGACAAATGTTTTGAGTGCTTGCTATTTTATTTTTAGTTTTTTAACAAATGGGACAGTAGCTACTGTGAATAATTTTACTTCTTGCTCTCTATACCAAGTGCTGCTTCTGGGTTCACCTAGTCTAACCAAATACTTGATCAACAATTTATTTTCTATAAAATTAATCTAATACTGGTTTTGCATTTGCACTTCCACTCCTTTTAGCACATACAGTGTCACCTAATTATAGGACAAGAGGCAGTGGTGAGCTGGACACAGGACGTTCCACATCAGTATGAGAAGGAACTTCTTCACAGTGAGAGTGACAGCACTGGAACAGGCTGCCAAGGGAGGTTGTGAAGTCTCCTTCTCTGGGGAACTTTAAAACCCATCTGGATATGTTCCTGTGTGACTTGATCTAGGGGATCCTGCTGTGGCAGGGGGATTGGACTAGATGATCTTTCGAGGTCCCTTCCAATCCGCAGTGCCCCGTGGTTCTGCGACCCCAGATCTTATAGTCCCATGACTAGGCTTTAAAGGCAGTAGCCTACAAAAGAAGTTACTAAAGCAGTTGCTCTTTTAGTTTGAGTAATTAGCAAACTGTTTCATAGGCAGCACTCGTAAGCTATTGTAAGGACTTCCTTTTTCACAATGAAATTATCGGTTCCAAAAAGATATATAATTGTTGTGATTATTCTAAACTAATGTAGGCCTCCAATGATTTGTTTTTATTTGCTATTGAAACAGAAGAGAAAGCTTTCCAGCACAGATTAATACAAATTTTCTTTTCTAGTTTTTCTAATATTTAAAAATTCTACTTTTCAAAATGTCTGCTTTGGCATTCTAAAACAATAAACACCTTCCTATTTTACAAAACGTGATGCCAACGGGTTTTCAGACTACTTAATGAGGCCTCTGGTTTAAGGGCTTATGAAAGCACTGCTGAGCTTAGTAGATTTTCAGCACAGTCATGAGTTCCTGAATACTAGAATCTGCTGAATGTATTCCAAGCGCTCATTTTTCATACTGCATAATTAATCAAATTATAGCTTTGTGTTACATTATTTTAACATTTTGATCTTAAATAAGGTCATTCTCAAATTAGCAGGATCACGGCAGTGACATATTTAGTCAACAGTGGATGTATAACCTATTTATTATTCCTGTAGCTGCAGAAGCTGGCAGCTACATTGCAGTCCAAAGAGTAGTAGCTGTTTTGATGGTAAAGACTCTTCCAGATGAGAGTCTTTATGGAACTCATCTTCCAGATGAGAGTCTTTATGGAAGTCATCTTCCAGATGAGACAACAACATTAGGTAGAGTTAGGATACGTCTAGGATGTGTCCTGCTATCAAAGAACCATGTTCAGGTTAGAGAAGACCTTGAAGATCAATAGAGTCCAGCCATTAACTCTACCAAGTCCACTACTAAACCATGTTCTTGAGCACCATACCGACACGGCTTTTAAACACTTCCAGGGATGGAGATTCAACCACCTCCCTGGGAAGTTATAGAGGAAGAGTCACAAGAAGTCCACAGACGTTAGACCTGCATCTTACAGAATGGCACGGAATAGAGGCAAGTCCAAAATATGTTCCCAAAACCCTTTTAATTGCAGTAAATGAAAGTACTTCAAATTAAATCTTAATTTTTTGATGGTAAATTCCTCTACGCATGGAAATAACCTCCAATGGACCTCTACATAAATCTACACCACAAACCTGTATGTCTTCACAAAGCTTAGCTGCTGGGCAGCTAGCTCACACTTGCAACTGGCGTTCATCTGTTTACTTGTCCCTACAGGAGTCAGTTTAGTAAACGCTCGAACCACACACTGCTTTTTGATGGTCTTTACAATGAATAGACAGAGTTTTTTTGTGATTCTCCTGTGCTTCATCAGACTAGTGGTTTGACTCTTCTTGCCATATGAGTTTAATACACTCCTCTCTGGAGAGAATCAGAACCAGAATCTCCCTGTGTTAATTTTCCACCTAACGAATACTAGCAAACAAACATACTCTGCAATTCTTCCTTTTGAAATTGCTTCACTTGCACAGGATATGAGCAAATTCATTGGATAAGTAGTAAAAAAGAAGCAAAACCCAGTATGGCTAGAGACTACATTGCTTGATTATAAGCAATGAGCCTGGGTATCAGTTTTTGCACCAGTGAATGCCAGATACTCTTCTGGCTACGTTCGCTGGTGCAAAAGCTGATACCACGGCACCGTGTGGGGAGAAGGCAGCATGCAGAGGCACGCTGTCTGTATGTGCCAGCTCTCTGTGCTGGCTACCCTCTGTGTTGAACCAACAGAGATTGTATTACTACAGGGATCATAAAGTAATTTCTAACTCTAAGAAGTCATGGGTGAAAGTATGATCAAAAATTAGTATCTAATCTAAAATCCATTCTGTGTCCAGAGTGCTAGCAAATATGACCAAATCCTTTCCTCAGCACCTCAGTGCATCCAGCTCTGACTCAGTATACCTAGATGGTGTGGAAAGCATTCTCAAGTGCCTAAGACTTCCTCATGTGTTATCTAGGGAAACTAGGCACCAAGATCAAGGTTGTGATTTGCCTCAGGCACACGGATGCTGACAAGATATGTCTATGACGAGCAGTTTTCCAACACAGAACCCTTTCCTCTGTCTAGACTTACGTGGTCAAAGTTATGAGGAGGCCTATAGAACTTGAATTAATGCTAAGTATTATGTGACAGTAGCCTGCATATATAAAGGTCTGATGACTCAACAGATTATATTATTCAATACACACATATTCATAAGGGAAAGAGTAAAATTTATTTCTATTATTTTATATTTCCAATTATTATTCTATTTACACTTATGAAGAAAATTCTTCATATTAACTCATAAAACTACTAAAAGCACTAATAAAACTTTGATAAAAGAACAAAATGCGAATATTAAGCTATGCACCTTTTCTTGACAGAGCAGGAAAATCATATAAATTTTCTAGATCTATCAGGAAATTAAAGTTCACAACTGTAAACCACAAATTAATTCTAAAGGCACATTAAAATTAGAATATAATAGCAAAGTATTCTTACCTCCAGTTTCTTGTATAAATTACTCAGCTCAGAAGGTGTCTCTAGGCTTGTCTCACAGTTTTCTCTGCTTTCAACCTTTTTTTGTTTTAAGCGATGTGATCGCAGCTTTTCATAACTATGTGCCAATTTTGAAAGCTAAAAATAAAAGCAGAGGTGACCACGCAGGTTCTATCAGATGACCTAGGAGCAAAGTTTTCTCTAAACTAGTATCTCCAGCTGCAGCTTCAGCATTCTAAACGTTTAATCCATGTAACAAAGACCCAATTGCTAAAGTTAGTGATTCAAAAGGTCGCTGAAGTTCTTGACGGCACTTTCTCCCCCACCGTGTCTTTTCCTCCGCAATGTTTTTCTGAAATGTTCTGCACTTGTTTACTGCCATCTTGTGTTGGCGTTTCTAAAGGATGCTCCACGAGCCAGAGTGAGGAATTATCGTTCATCTATTTTAAAAGCGCATGTTTCTTTTTTATTGTGAAGATTGTCGTAGTGTTGTGTCTGATGACTGCATTCTTCTCCAGTCATTAAAGACCAGAGAGTATCTACGAGAATCATGCACTACGTACTGTTCCGCCGATCGATCTCACCGTGAAAGCACGGCTGAGGAGCCAGAGAAGGGAGGGTATCGGTAGGAGCACTACCGAGCGAAGGATGTTGAGTAGGGAAGAAGCTTACAACCATGATCATGTCTCTGGTTGGTTTGTTCCTTTAAATTCAGATTTCTACGAATTAAAAAATTCTGACTCTAACATAAAGTTATAAACCAGATGTATAAAATCTCACATTTTTGTTAACTGTTCCAGTGAATTACATCCTAGAAGACAAATTACTTCCAGGGAAGTAACTGGAAATTGAATGGAATCCTTTTGAACCTATCTGGGATCACAGAATCATACACTCACAGAACATCAGGGATTGGAAGAGACCTTGAAAGACCATCTAGCTCAATTCCCCCCTCCACAGCAGGATCACTTAGATCAAGTCACACAGGAACACATCCAGGCGGGTTTTAAACATCTCCAGAGAAGGAGACTCCACAACACCCCTGAGCAGCCCCTTCCAGTGCTCTGTCATCCTCACTGTGAAGAAGTTCCTTCTCATATTGATGTGGAACCTCCTATGTTCCAGCCCCTTGTCCTGTCATTAGATGACACTGAGAAGAGCCTGGCTCCATCCTCCTGACACCCACCCTTCACATATTTATAAACATTAATGGGGTCACCCCTCAGTCTCCTCTTCTCCAAGCTAAAGAGACCCAGCTCCTTCAGCCTTTTCTCATAAGGGAGGTGTTCTACTTCCTTCATCAATTGAGATCTATGCAGATAACAAAGATGGCCAAACAAGTCCAGAAAAGATGCAGAACAGAAACTGAAGTTAAAAAATAGCCTGGAAACCTACTAGAGACATTGAAGATTACTTTGAAAACTTGTAATATGGAACAGTAAAAAACAATTGCAAAGATGAACAGAGGATATATTATCGTAGACTGGAAAGTTTAAGGAAGTGGGAAGGTCCAAGGGATAGAGTTGACCAACCTGATGTTTCCTGTAACATGGACTTGCATAGCTGACACAGCACCTTCAAAACAAAACCCCAAAGTCTTGCAGAGAAGCTGCTCTATTTGAAATTTGCCTTCCCAGAGTGCACAGTTAAGATGAAATATTCAGAGTGGGTCAAGAGTATCCAGTCTCAAACAACATGGAACTCATTGACTTTAGGAAGAAGATACCCTTTCTGAAATAATTAGAGTTTTGCTCTTGAATATGTTTTGGTATAAGTGAGTTGCCTGGGGAGGATAAACTCAGATGATGACAATTTTTGAACAGTCCATGCTAAACGGGCTATAAAACACAACATACTTCAGCAAAATCATCCTAAACCAGAAAAGAATGGCCAAAATGAGAAAATTTAGTTCCAATATCAGATTTATTTAATTAAAGTAGGATTTATCACCACCATAAACAAGAGCAAAATCCAAGAAGCCTTCCATGTAATTCTAGATATTTGCTTTAAAAAAAGTCCAAATTTTAGTCTTTGCATGTTGTACAAGTGAAAAAAAATATTTTAAAAATGAGATATTTTAGGGAGTTCTAGGGTAGAATCGATGCAAGATTTTGGAAAGTTAGACATCCAAACCTGAACTACTCTCCCTTAGAAGAAGCTGCCTCCACATGCTTAGTCATTCCAGCTATCTAAAATTCTCCCCATACTCTGACATGAATTATTTTCTAGGGGTGTCCATTTCCCTCCATTGATTCTAAAGGGAGCCTGAGGTAGCTCAGACATAGTCATCAAGCTTTTAAATGTCTAAGTGAGGCAATTAGTTGCTAAAGTGCTTAGAGCAAGAATAGATTCTTGTTCTTTTGCTAAGGGATTTCCGTCGTTTTCAAAATGAGAGTAACTGCTAAACATCAGTTCTGAAAACAGTGAAGGAAGAAAGTAGTGAAGATGAACCCCTGAAGTTTTGATACTTAATTATGACAAGATGTTGTACACTCGAACGAGTTCCAGGTCACCTATTCCCCCAGGCTAGGAAAAAACCACAGGTTTTGCTGCACTCAACAGGTACAGGATGAGCTCAGTGAGGCTGTTGCTCATCAAACAGCTGCTCTTCTCAGCAGCGAGAATAAAATCACCGAGCAGTTTATCAGAGAGAAATCTGTTCTGAATAGCCTGGTATTCGGAGACCTAGAGAAAACAATCCTTTCTCCTTTGACCAAGATTAGGAAGGAACAGAAATTGGGAGGGACTTTAAGAATACATCTGCAGAAGAAGGTACAATGGACTGGTAAATAGTAACCCTCGTACCATCTCTATGGAACTAAACTGTAGCTCTTAAGCGTATATGTGTAGAAGGAGGTGAAACAACTGAGTGGGGGTAAGAAGGGGGACAAAGGCAATAGGGCATAGATTCAAGCTGCCAGGGAAGCTCTGTATTTTAAATAAGTTTGCACAGCTAAGAATCAGGGGTGTGAAAGCCTTTTTCCTGCAGACACTGCAGCACTGCAGTTAAAAAAACTCAGTAAGGAGCTGTGGTAAATGCTAGAGGAGCAGAGCTGTAAGTCCTACTGCCTAGCACAGGTGCTTGGAACAGTCCTGGCTGTCAGACTTGCTGTTTATCACACAGAGAATCCAGGTGGGCCTCTGAAGTTCTGCACTTGGCAGCCCACTTCCTCAGTCAATGTGCTTGGGATGGATATTTCATGAAGAAATATGGTTTGGTGAAAGGATAGGAGTGGGAAGCAGAAAATAAAATGCAAAGAGCATCACTGCTGGAACCTTTGGTAGAATAAGTAGGATGACAGAGAGAAGGAAATGTTTGAGGGCGTAGATTGGAAAAGTGATGTACATTCTTAAAAGCTACAAATCCAAACTTACTGCATAAAGATAAAATAAGAACTGATCAGAAAACTGAAAGGTTATGTGGCCTGAGTGGTAAATAAAAAGAAGAATCTTGGCAAGTTCCTGTTTATGGAGAGAAGCTTGTAGGTTAGGAATTGTCAGATTCTTCAGAAAAACACAGAAAAGAGATTGTATTTACCCACGGAAAGGGCTGCAGGGTAATTAACCACTTCAAAATCAAAATCTTCCTTAAATTCAATCTGAATCTACTCACTCTCAGATTAAAACCTTTTCTTCTTCTCCTGTTACAACAGGCCCTGGTAAATAGTCTCTCTCTACCTTTCTTATAAGCCCTCTTTAGGTACTGAAAGGCTGCAATAAGGTGTCCCCAGAGCCTCCTCTTCTCCAGACTGAGCCATCTAAATCGTCTCAGCCTGTCTTCAGAGAGGAGATGTTCCAGCCCTCTACAACTACCTGAAATGATGTTGTGGAGAGGTTGGTCACAAGCAATCGGTGATAGAACAAGAGGGAATGGGTTCAAGTTACAACAGGGTAGTTTTAGGTAAGATATTAGGAAGAATTTTTTCGCAGAAAGGGTGGTCAGGCACTGGAATGGGCTCCCCAGGGAGGTGGTTGAGTTGCCATCCCTGGATGAGTTTAAAGATTGTTTGGATGAGGTGTTGAGGGATATAGTTTAGGGGTGAACTTGTAAGGTGGGGTGGATGATTGGACTCGATGATCCCAGGGGTCTTTTCCAACCAGAGTGATTTTGTGATTCTGTGATCCCCTTTGTGCCCCTGTTCTGGACCTGCTGGAAAAGTTCATGTTGTTCTTATGTCGGGGTCCCCAGAGCTGGACACAGTACTCCAGGTGGGGTCTCACCGGCACAGGGTAGAAGTGCATAATCACCTCCCCTGACCTGCTGGCCACACTGCTTTTGATGCAGCCCAGGACAGAGTTGGCTTTCTGGGCTACAAGTGCACTCTGAAAAACACAAAATCCAGAACAAATTCCCACTACCAATAATATGTGTTACTCTAGTTCTGACACTGTGTTCCCTTAGGGAAAGCTATCAGACCGCTGTAATTATTCCTGTATATCCATCAAACTAAAACCAGAAAAAAAATGTAGAAAAACACAACAAGAACAGTTTAAGTCTTAAAATTCCTAATGTGCATCAGAGTCTTATTAGCATGAATCGAATTATCTATTTTATTCATTCACCAAGGATTGAGTTTATTAGCCCGAGGTCAGGAAATTGAGTATCTGTCTTTATAACAGATGCCATGGTCACATCAAAACCCCTCCAAAGAGTTTGGAAACGCCAGTATGGAAATGACAACGGAGCCTGGTAGGAAGCTGTAGGCATCATAATTGGTGTGACACGATTTACCCTTCCCAAATCCATAGAGGAACACATGTGCCATCAAGCAAGTACACAACTACACCCAGAAAATAATGAGAAGGACACGTTTCTTACCTGAGCCTGGAGTGCCTGCAGTTCTGTTTTATAATTCTGAGCCATTTCATACTTAGTTTTCTGCAACTCTTCCAGTTTCTGTTGAAGTAGTCCCACCTACGGTTAGAATCAGAATTCAAATTAACCTTTTCTGAAGTGTTTTAAAATGTCATTTTTAGAACAGTAATTTGAAACTTTGAAAGAAGACTGTTGCTTAGAAGATAGATATTAAAAATGCATATTTATTCAACGATGTAATAATAAACCTGGGTATCACAACCCAGACTATGTCAACATAAATTTAAGGATTTTATAGTTAAAAATCTCTTTGTATATTATGTAATGATTTAGTGATAATAATGTATGGGTTGGTTATGAAAGACCATTTAATGAAAGCTTTTCTGATGCCACTGTATGTGCCCTGCCATGAAATTTTGCCTGAATGGGTTGTATAGTTATATAAATGACTTTAAACTACCTATGAACAAGTTGTCGGGAGACACTGTAGACTCATCTCAGCTCCCTCAGTAGTGTCATTCGAGATACCTGAAATTATCTCAGCTCCAGAGGTATCAGAAATATGCAAAAGGGTTTACATGATGCCTATGCTTTTCTGGAGAGGCAGCTGGAAATTAGGTGAATATGCTAAGGTGTTTCAGATAACATCTCTGCACGGGTGAATAAACTGATGCTTTAAGGATTGGTTAGCTGAATTATTCTCTTGGCTCCTCTGACCGCAGTGACTACAGTTCCTAATTGCTCATTAGGGAGAGTTACTGTGTTTTTAAAACTCCTACTGGCTGCTTAGACACTTCGCTCACACAAGGATGACTGTGTGTAAATAGTCTTACCCAGAACTGAAAGCTGTAGTAGCACCCACTGATGCTTCTGAATGAATATTCAGCAGACACGACTGTGAAGTACAAACACCCACTGCACTGGGGCTGTGTAGTTTGCCTAAGTAGTCTAAGTGGTAATACTTATAATCGAATAAATCATATAATAAATAAATAATTAATTAATAAATTTTTCATATAAAGACAGTCTTTCACTTAAACTGATAAAAATCACAGAATTATTGAGGCTGGAAAAGACCTCTAAGATCATCAAGCCCAGCCTATGATCTAACATCACCACAACCTAGACCATGGCACTAAGTGCCATATCCGGTCTTTTCTTAAACCTCCAGGGATGGGGACTCCTGGGCAGTCCATTCCAGTGTCTAATCACCCTTTCCATGAGGAAGTGCTTCCTAACATCCAGCCTAACTCTCCCCTGGTGCAGCTTCTGTGCTTCATCAGTGGCCAGTACAATGGGAGGATTATGTCCCTAGTCCTGCTGGCCACGCTATTGCTGATATAAGGCAGGATGCCATTGGCCTTCTGAGCCACCTGAGCACACTGCTGGCTCATGTTCAGCTGGTTGTCACCCAGTACTGCCAGGTCCCTCTCTGCCAGGCCGCTCTCCAGCCTCCCATCCCCCAGTCTGTAGCTGCAGGGGATTATTGTGTCTGAAGTGTAGGATCCTGCCCTTGGCCCTGTTAAACCTCATCCAGTTGGCCTCTGCCCATTGACCCAGCCTGTCCAGATCTCTCTGCAGCATCTTCCTCCCCATCAGCAGGTTGACACTCCCCTCCAACTTAGACACATCTGGAAATTTGCCTCATCCAGATCATCAAGATGTTGAGAAGAACTGGTCCCAGCACTGATCCCTGGGGGACACCACTGGTCACTGGACACCAACTGGATGCAGCACCATTCACAAACACCCTATGTGCCCCTTCATTCAGTCAGTTTTTAACCCAGTGGGGGGTGCATCCGTCAAAGCCATTGGCTGCCAGCTTTGCCAGGAGGATGTTGTGGGACACTGTGTCGAGGGCTTTGCTGAAGCCAGGTAGACCACATCTACAGACTTCCCCTCATCCACTTGGTGGGTCACCCAGTCATAAAATGAGACAGATTGGTTAGACAGGACCTTCCTTTCCTAAACCTTTGCTGGCTGTGCCTGATCCCCTGGTTGCCTTGTACATGTTGCTTGATGGCACCCAAGATGATCTGCTCCATAACCTGGCCAGGCACTGAGGTAAGAGTGACAGGTCTAGAGTTCCCTGGATCCTCCTCTGGTCCTTGTTCTGGATGGATATCACATGGGCCAACCCCCAGTCATCTGGGACCTCTCTGGTTATCTAGGACTGGTGATAAATGATGGAGAGCGGCGTAGCTGGCTCTTGCGCCAAATCCTTAAGCACCCTGGGATGAACCGCATCCAGACCCTTGTTAGGATCTAAGTGGCACAGAAGTCCACTAACTACTTCCTCCTGGATTGCAGGAGGGATATTCTGCTCCCCATCCCTGTCTACCAACTCAGGAGCCCACTTACCATGAGGATGGCCAAGGTTTTTATTAAGGACTGGGGCAAAGAAGGTGTCGTGTGCCTCAGCCATTTCCCTCTCTTCAACTACTGTATTCCCCCTTCATCCAAAAAGGAGTGGATGTTTTCCCTGTCCCTCCTTTTGTTATGAATGTATTTATAAAAGCACTTTTTGTTATCCTTAACAGATTGGGACAGATTCAGTGCTAACTGAGCTTTTGCATCTTTAATTCTCATTCCACATGACCTTACAATGTCCTGAAACGCTTCCTGATTCACCTGCCTCTCTTTCCAAGGTTGAGACACCTTTTTTTGTCTTGAGTTCTTGCAGAAGCTCCCAGCTCAGCCAGGCTGCTCTTCTTCCCTGCCAGCCCATTTTTCAGCACATGGGGACAAACAGGAAATACAAGTGCGTAATTTTGTGACACTTTTGAGCCACACATTTCCATTTAACTTTTCTGGTGAACTGTAAGTATTGGCATGTAGAAAAAACCATCAAATTATGTTTGTAGAGCTAAGCAGAGAATATCCTATTTAGACTTTAGGGAAACAGAAGAAATATGAGGCTTTCAATGACTTTTTGAACAGAAATATGCTTTAAAAGAAAACATTAAAGATAATTAGTGACCTTTAAAGAGTGTTTGGTATTTTCACATGATAGAACAGAGAGGTCTCCTTACAGAGCAGCTAGAGCACATTAGTAACCAACTACCAGAATAAATTCTTTATAGAACGTGATATTCTTAAATACCTCTTGATCTTTTTGATCCAGCTGGCTTTGAGTACTTGCTAATTCTTGAGCCCGGATATCCATCTTTACCTCTAAAGCTTTCATCTTCCTTTCCCATTCCACTTGCTGGCTGTTTACTATGATGTCAATTTGATGCACTAATTCCTGAAGTTCAGCTTTACATGAAGAAGCTCTAACAATACCAAAAAAGAGAGGTATTTTTTCAAATAAAGAATAAGGGAGAAAACCAATTTTTATTTATACTGCTGAGGGTTTATTTTAATTCTAAGGGAAAGAACCACTTTTCAACACCAGAAAGAAGGAAATGAGAAAGATAATTGGTAGAAAGCAAATGTTGGAACAACTTCACAGTGAGAGTGTCAGAGCACTGGAAGGGGCTGCCCAGGAGGGTTGTGGAGTCTCCTTCACTGGAGATGCTTAAAACCTGTCTGAACATGTTCCTGGGTGACTTGGTCCAGGTGATCCTGCTGCGGCAGGGGGATTGGACTAGATCTTTCGAGGTTCCTTCCATTCCCTAATGCTCTGTGATTCTGTGATTCCAGGATTTGGGAAAAAGATGTAGGAGACAATAACACTCTTGCTTAGCTCCTGTCTTTGAAATAAAAAAGGGAAGTTTTATTCCATTAACACTCAGAACTGCTTTTGAACTGTTACAAAGAAGAATTAGTTCTTGAACAGATTGCTTAGCGCTGTGCGTGAGCCCAGTATTTTCTGTAAAAGGGAATTTTCATGGGAAAATACAGACTGTTTTCTAACACTGATTAATTACACATCACTACAAATAAAATCTGTTCTTTGTCAATCATTAAAGACTTCAAATTGATCTCAGTTTACTTAAACTGAGATACAAGATCAGAATTAGTTAAGACGGTACTTTGATAGATGTTTTTAGCAGACTTACTCACCAAGGTAAAGCCTCCTTCATGTCATTTCTTGAAATTAAATTATTTTTAACAAAAAACCCCTTTATACCACAACTGACAGGCACTTTTACTATGCTAGTTGCTCACAGAGCAGTGGATGTCAATATTTTTATATTAAGTTTCCAAAGGGGCACATATCTCACTGAAGTGAAGGAAACTGTTTCACTGGCTGTTTTTAGCAGGTTATATAATCCATTGATTTTCTAAAACATGTGAGGACTAACATTCTTTTCATTTCAATCTCTGGGGCATTTGTCACCTGCCTATCGTGTTGTTTTGTGAGTTAACAGCTGCTAGTCTTTTCTACTTCTTTTTAATTTAATTTTAGAGCTTCTTACATACCTTTCTTTTTTTCTGTTCTAGTTGTATTTTATTTATAATACAATCTTATTTAGAAATTACCCTAATTTAGTTATTTATAAATAAGATCTTATTTATAAATTACCCTAATATATGGCTTTATTACTTTCTTTAGAAGAAATAGTGTTACCTTGTCTCACTAGCATATTGGAATGGATTGAGATGTGTCATTATTGCATCTTGATCTTGGCTGTGAAGAACAAACATAATTTAGAATCTTCAAATCACTCTTTTCAGTGGTATCGTCTGACCTTGGTGAAAATTCGTCCATTTTCTCTATGCAGTGATTTAGAGACGATCCTATTAATTTCCTGCTGTGTCTAAATGAAAGTACAAATAAAACAGTGTTGGTCCTCCTCTCTCTCCCTCATTTCAATCGGTCTTACTGTTAGTAAACAGTGGTGTAACCCTGCATTTTCTTCAATGATTCATATTTCATAGTGAGTACTCACTGTAGAACTGAAGTTTAATCTGCACTTAATTTCAATATCATAGGATCACAGAATCATTAAGGATTGGAAGGGACCTCGAAAGATCATCTAGTCCAATCCCTCTGCCACAGCAGGATCCTCAAACTTTTGCGTAATTCTTTCTTTCATTTAGATTAGAAGTCTATATTGGATTCCCTCTTGGTAAAACCACTAATTATATTTCACAGATTTGTTAACTGTCCCTCCATAATCTAAATTTCACTGTGCTGTATAAAAATGTGTCACATTAAAAAGTACTGTAACATATTACTTCTTACGATAATAAATTTAGCCTTTGGGTAAGCAAGTTTCTTCCCCTAAAATAATCTAACAATGCTGTGACACAGTGAGGGTGACAGAGCACTGGAAGGGGCTGCCCAGAGGGGTTGTGGAGTCTCCTTCTCTGGAGATGTTTAAAACCTGCCTGGATGTGTTCCTGTGCGACTTGGTCTAGGTGGTTCTGCTGTGGCAGGAGGATTGGACTGGATGATCTTTTGAGGTCCTTTCCAATCCCTACTGTTTTGTGATTGTGTGATTCTGTGACATTGTTTCATGGCGTGTTCCATTTTCCTTCTAATCAGATTACTTGACTCACTTCCATTTTCCCCAAAAGTAAAAGCGATAGCCACTGGTTATAATGTGGTTTATAAAAATTAAAAAGCCCTGACTGCTGATATGTTGCACACCTCTCTGTGCACATAAAGTATCCCTTTATGATCACTAGTCATTTAGCGTGATGGCTTGTTAAGCAGCACAGCTATTTCCCTCAAATGAGCATAGCTATTACTCTACAAAACAATTGCCATGGAGACAGTCCCGCAGAGACAAAAGACAGCTCAGCATCTGAATAGTGTAGCAGCAACCCACAAAAGGGTTAATGATAAAAAACACCGCAGTAAGCTTGTAACCTCACCATCCTAGGAGGAGTTGGGCCGAGTTTCAATACCCCAAATTAGCACTTTGTGCCATTTTGTGTCACAAACACTGCAGCCTAGCATAGGTTTTTGGGGGACATTGCACCCGAAAACATGCCAAGTAATTAGGAACTCGGGCAGAACCACGCTCAACCAAACACTGAGTGAGCCATGAGTTTGGAGGTAGTATCCCCATTGCCAGTGAGTCTTCATCTGCTGGTCATGCTGCCAGCACACTGGTGAGGAAGAGCAAACTAACTCTACTGTAAATGACTGCAAACTAAGCCTTAATAAGCTGATGACTTTTCCTGCTGATGTTTGATACCATCACCTTGTGCAACAGCTAGTGGGATTTTAACATCAGAAGATGAAGTGCTACTGCATCAGGACTTCCTTTCCTTTGATACAGCTGTAAGGATCTGTGCCTTTCCAGCCTCCAGTTAGGTCAGGTGGCATCACTTTGGTGACCCACTCAGCTGTCTCATTTTAGCCTTTAGAAGTAGGAACTTTCTTCATACTGTGTCACGTGGATTATCTAAGTACTGTTATGCAAGTTCAAACGTAGCCTGGATCATCAGGTCACCCTTTCAGAGCAACCCTGGCTGGCGTCTTCCCTTTTAAGTTTCACCTGTCAGTTTCAGATCGTCCTGCACAAGGCAAGTTGTGCAGCCCTGGTCAGATCGTTTTCACTGAACAGTTTGTGCGTGCTTCTTGAACCTAGAATCACCAACACAGAGCAGGGAACTGCTGAAGGAAAAATCCCTTCTGAAACAGCTTCTCGGTTTATCTTCACTGTCTCTAATTCCTTCCCTAGTTGCTAGGTCCTCTAGTTGCTTGTGCAGCTGGAAAGCAAAAGCTGTACCTGAGGCTGTAGGCTACTGTCGCTGTCCTACTACCAGAACTGCTCTGAATCACTACAGACAGGTCTGTGTAAAGATGTACTTGGCAGTTATCCCCACAGCACAGAAGTACTGCTGACTGCTGTTAACTAATATTTTAGTCCACCCAGCGTTGGAAAAGAGGGCGAACTAACCCCTCAGAATATTTTGGTCATGGAACTTGGAAGCCTCTGGAATGTTTTGTTCAAACACCACTAGGTAAACAAGCACACGAGGAGCAGGCTTCCCCACGAGGAAGGCACAGAAGCGCACGTACGGTGTTCTTACCCAGACACGCGCAGCATTTCCACCTTGCTGAATGCTGCAGCGTGTAGGTTCTTCACACGTGGAGGTAATGACTTGCACTTAAACAAGTGGCAGCTGTAATTGTTTTCGTTTGCATTTACTTTGAAACAGCTCAAAACACTTAAGGGTCTCTCACTTTTAAAGCAGCTAGCCGGGCTCTCAGGTTTCACTCGTTCTGTCTCCGTACTGGTGATGCGGGGAGGTGGTTCGCACTGCTCTGTTCTTAAAACTGTGTATCTTCATGTGAAGCCTGGATGTTTCCACACGCAGACAACCCAAAGAGTAAGTTTTACCAATTCCAGGCCTTTATCACTACCCTTTTTTGCACTTGTTAGACCTTCCTAACTTTGTCTGTTTGCCTTGGGGGTTCTGCTTAGATCTGGCTTTTCAGTTTGTTTCTTAATTGACATAGAAAGAATATTATTGTCCATACTCTGTAGAAGAAATTGTAATTTAGAAATGGATGATTTAAGAAATGTTTAGTTCATGTTGTCAGTCTGTGCTCCATGCCTTCTTCCCTTATTGTGTCTCAGTTCAAGAAGGACACAGAACTGCTGGAGAGAGTCCAGCACAGAGCCACAAAGATGGTGAAGGGAGTGGAACATCTCCCTTATGAGGAAAGGCTGAGGGAGCTGGGTCTCCAGCTTGGAGAAAAGGACAGCAAGGGATGACCTCATTCATGTTGATAAATATGAGAAAGGTGGGTGTCAGGAGGATGGAGTGACTCTTCTCAGTGTCATCTAATGACACAGGGGTGATGGATGTAAGCTGGAGCATAGGAGGTTCCTCATCAATATGAGAAGAAACTTTTCACGGTGAGAGTGACTGGAAGCTGCCCAGGGGTGTTGTGGAAGCTCCTTCTCTGGAGATGTTTAAAACCTGCCTGGATGTATTCCTGTGTGACTTGGTCTAGGTGATCCTGCTGTGCTGGGGGGATTGGACTGGATGATCTTTTGAGGTCCCTTCCATTCCCCAACATTCTGTGATTCCCTTACTAGGGACAAACAGGAAAACGCGTATGGCCATGTTTTTGCCAACACTAGCAAATTCTATGTAGAAAAATGTCAACAATAATGTCCATGTTTCATAGTACATTCACTAGGTTTTGATCCTCAGCTCAGCTTCCAGGGCCAATACTAATTAATTTTGTCTTCCTAAAACTTGCTTTAGGGATAGGAAGTACATAGACCAGTTGTAGCATTTTCAGCCCAGAAGTTCCTTCACATGAACGACAACTCAAGTATTTAACAGTTTTCAGACATTCAGAAGACATGCACAGCTGTGGGTAGACAGATTGGTTGTAAAGCATCAGACAAAACTTCCCAGGGAGATGGTGGAGCCACAATCCCTGGAGCTATTTTAAAGTCATATAGGTGTGGTGTTTAGGAACTTAGGTTAGCTATGACCTAGCAGTGCTGTGTTAACAGGTGGACTCAAGAATCTTACAGATCTCTTCCAACCCAAGTGACTCCATGAGTCTGTGATTTATGAGTTCTTGCAGCTGAGATGTAGTTATCATGATTTCCACCCCCATTATTCAGACATCTCAAATTTTAAAGGTCTCAGCGTTATCTCTGCACTGTCAGTACAAGTGGAAATAAAACATCTCCTATCATTGGGTGTGTGTTCTGAGCTACTCTTCCACATGCTTTTGTATAGTCAATGGAAATATCTAGAATACCTGGTTTGTGATAGGACAAAGCACTCTCTAGATTCATCTGCAATGGCCTGAAATTTTACATATGTTGATTACAACAGAGGCCAGGAAGGATCTGAACTCTTCATTTAGGCTTTGATTTGTTAGTGGAGTATCCAAAGAACAGCCATATTTTGAGTTTTTTGTATTTAATTAAACTTTTACATCACTAGCAAAAACAGTGCCTCTCAAAGACTAGAAAAAGGGCCACATTGTTCAGAACATAGTATTTACTTTACACCAACTTCTTTCTGTTAGGAAATGTGCAGACACTGTTCTTCAGTACAAAGGAGTACACTTCCAAATGCTGGTTTGCTAATAAAGCAAGAGAAATATCCTATTTTTCTCATTATATAGAGCAGTACTTTTCATATTGCTCTGTTCCTGGAACAGGCTGGATGGGATGAGGTTAAACATCAAAACTTATCATGTTCACACTTCTTTAGAAAGATTTTGTGCTGTAATAATATTTTTTAAGATTAACACTAAAAGAACTAAATTTGGATTATGTCAAAAAAGACTATTGGGTTATGATGAAAATGCTTGGGAAGAACAATTTGGATTATTAATCAGGCAAAAATGAATTTAGAAATTAATAGCCTGGATTTTAATACTTCTGAATGTTTTAAGAGCTGTGATATTTAAGCTTATCCTGCTGTAGCCTAGCCAACTACTTTTTAAAACAGGTTAAGGTAACATTTCTTAACATCTTTGAAAAACCCCCACATAGCTTTAATGTCCCCTTTTTTCTGGTATGAAGATTTTATAAAAATTAAATAACTAACAGGAACAGTCATTAGACTATTAGCTAAAGCAATAGGATGCATTATCTTAATGACCAGTAAACTCCCTATTTTCCTTATGAAGGAACACAAGAATTTGGGAATGTTTGCTTCTATATCATTAATATTTTGTTTCACAATATTTAATAGCCTGCATAGTTCAATTCCATTATTTATTCAGCTCCCAGACAACAAGTCATTACTTACTTAGGAACAGCTTGGTCCTGAAACACATCTGAGTCCTGCTCTGTATTATTGATCATCACTTTAACCTGTTGAAACAACAAAATCAAATAATTCAGATGCATTTACAAAGCCAAGTGGTGTACACTTACAGAGGAAAAGCTTTTCCTCACGATGACCAGGGAATGTAGCATTAATTACAGCTGGAATGAAGAAGATGGGTACTTGTGGAGCTGGCTGAGCTCAGTGTCAGCAGCTATCACACTTGGTGCAGTACTGAGCTACTACAGGTGGTGCTAGCTTGAGGATCTCCTTGGATTCCCACTAGGAAGTTTGTTTTGGAGCATTCCCTGTTGCGTGATGTCAGCGATGTGCCAAGTCACCCTAAGATGCATACTTTTGTCGTAGAACCACGGCCGCACTCATCAAGCGTTTCTCATACTTCCACGCACTCTAATTAACCCAAGCCAGGGTTGTAACTGCTCTCTAACACGAGTTTAGACTCCTGTTGGCTACTCGCTCCCTTGCTCAGCAGGTGCAGTGCTGAGACACACGGCGCTCAAATACCTGGGCAGGAAGAGCAGCGCAAGACCCTTGCTGGAACCTGTCCCATTCTGTAGGTCCGGCAGGACGCAAGAAAGTGGGGCAGGCTGGCGGTATGCGAGAACAGGACCCAGCCACATTACAGGTGACAGGGTGGCATGAAAGACTCCTAATTCCTCGTGGGCTGGAGCAGTGGCGACTCGCAAGGGAATGGGTACTACCAGAACTCCACAGAACGGGCTCCTCGGGGCACTGGCATCTGATGCGATGCTGCCGCAGGACCACCTCTTGGCTCCGTAGGAGACCATCGCCTGAGTGAGGTGCACAGGCAGCTTTGGCTGTGCCAGTCGCCTCAGGAGACAGAGGCACCCCCTGGACGCCCCCTCCCCGTGTCCGTTACCTTCCGCAGAGTCCCGCCGCGGCAGGAGCCCCCAGCGCCGACCTTCTGCGCCGCGTCCCGCAGCTCCTCCAGCCCGCTGCGCCCTCCCGCCCCGGCTCCCGCCGCTTCTCCCGTCGCCGCGGTAACGCAGGGCAGGGCGAGGCGGCCGTTTGTTGGGCTTTGCCTTTGGTTTTCTGGTTGCCTGGTTGGTTTTTGAGGCTTTGTTTCTTCCCCTTCTTTTCCTCTAAAACGCTCCCATTACTAGACAACGGAAAGGGTGGACGGTACCTTCCCCTCCTCTTTCAGAATGAGCTACTCTGCTCTTGTAAAACGGGTTCCAACACTCACTCTGCAGGCAGCCTGGGTTCGGATGGCATCTCGCATTTTTGGGGACTTCAGTGTGTCTTAACAGTGGCTTTCATGTCAGCAGTGATACCGTTTGAAGCCTTGAGTTATGAAAACAATGATTTTTTTAATGAAAGATTTATGCAGAGTTTTGGGAAAGTTCCCGATAGTTTTCTTACCCTGGAAAATAACTGACAATTTTCTTTGGTTGTCTCAAATATTACTAAAAATGTTGGGGGTTTTTTTTCCCACTGGTTTCATGGCTGTATGTCTTTTCTGGAATATCCCAGGAACTATTTAGATCCAGCATCAGCAGGAGTAGCAGATGGGTTAGGGCAGGGGAGCCCAGAGCTGAGGGCGGTGGTGAGGTGCGGGGCAGCCAGCACAACACAGCCCACAGCACCCAGCCAGAACTGCAGAGTGGGAACAGGGACCATGACTGGGGCAGACTGGAGATGACTCCAGAAGGCAGCTCAGCAAGATTAGGAGCAGTGACGTGTTATAAATACAGCTACAGCCTTTCAGAGGCAAGCCCTGAGCTGAAATGCTGCTGCTGATCTGATGGTACAGGTACCCAACAGAGCATCTCACAGCTCTGTTTTGGAGCAGCCTTGACCCCAGGTAATGGCGGCCCCTTGTCAGACCTGACCCAAAAGGAAGAAGGGAGGAAGCTGCAGGATCTGCTGCTACACTCAAAGCCCTGGAAATGTTTTCATTATGCTTGTGTAATTATACTTTTCTTCATTTTTTACTTTGAATTAGTGTGAAGAAATCACACCGCACCACTTGATTTTTGGGAGGCTGTGGAGTCTCCTTCACTGGAGATGTTTAAAACACCCCTGGATGTGTTCCTCTGTGACTTGGTCTAGGTGATCCTGCTGTGTCAGGGGGATTGGACTAGATGATCTTTTGAGGTCCCTTCCAATCCCTAATGATTCTTGATTCTAGAGGAAATACTGTTTAAGCTTTTTTTAAAAATAGTAATTTTTATCATGATTCCTTAAAAATACTTAAATTTAGGATTATTTAATATAATATGTACTAGAAATAATTTTAATGCAACCACAAGCAAATTTCCATTTGTTCATCTGCAGCAACTGAAATGAAGTTCTCAGCCATACTCCCAGTGCATGTATTTTCATTTCCTCCCTGTCTCAGTCTCTCCCAGTGGCAATCACTTATTCAGAAATTTAACTTCCATCTGTCTTGCACAAATAGAATCAAGGGAGAGGCAACTCAAAAAAATAGACAAAACTTTTTAATAACATATCAATATTTTCAAAGCTTTTTGGAAGGACAATTTCACTGCCATTAGCCAGAGTAGTGCTTCTCACTCACTCAGAATGCAGGAGGCATTTTGACAGTGCCTTTAATGACTGTGCTTTAACTTGATGAGCCCTGAATTGTTTAGGCAACTGGATAGATGATCATTGTATGTCCCTTGCAGCTGAATCTCCTCTCCCTCTCCCTTTCCTTTCCTTCTCTCCATCTCCTCTCTTTCCTGTCACAAGGTAACTCACTAGGCGACTCCTGTTACCCAGCTGGTGATAACAGTGTAAGGAAAGCTTTGATCTGTTGATAGTGACTTGGGAAAAGAGACTGGCCCTCACCTCTGTGCAAACTCATTTCAGGTGGTTGTAAAGAGTGACAAGGTGTCCCTTTCAATCTCCTTTTCTCCAGGCTAAATGACCCCAGTTCCCTCAGCCACTCCTCATCAAACCTGTCCTCCAGGCCCTTCACCAGCCTCATTGCTCTTCTTTGGATCCATTCCAGCTCGTCAATGTCCTTCTTGTGTTAAAGTGCCCAAAACTGAACACAGTACTCAAGATGAGGCCTCACTAGTGGTGAGTACAGGGGGATGATCACCTGTCTGGTCCTGCTGGTCACCCTATTTCTGGTGCAGGCCAGAATGCTGTTGGCTTTCTTGGCCACCTAGACACACTGCTGGCTCATGTTCAGCTGGCTGTAAAGCAGCACCTCTAGATCCTTCTCCATCAAGCAGTTCTCCAGCCACTCTTCCCCAAGCTTATAGCATTGAATGGGGTGGTTGTGACTGAAGTGTAGGACCTGGCAACTGGTCTTTTTAAACCTCATACAACTGACCTTGGTCCATTGATCCAGCCTGTCCAGGTCCCTCTACAGAGCTTTCCTACCCTCAAGCAGATCGACATGTTGGCCCAATTTGGTGTCATTTGCAAACTTGCTGAGGATGCACTCAATCCCCTCATCCAGATCTGTAAGTCTAAGTTTATTTTATGTTTTTAAAATTTTTTGTCATATTGCAACTCCTTACTGACAGCTATACTGTCACCAGCAGAGTATAAGCACAGATGACAGCTTTTTGGGGAGAACCATGGGAAAATATTCTCATTTTTTTTCCACTGGTGTCAGCTTTACATGAAGCTGTCAAGCTCTTGTAGATAATATTTAAGAAGCACAGGCCTATTTTAACAGATTATGCTGAAAGGAAACATTCTGGAGATGTTTAAAACCTGCCTGGATGTGTTCCTGTGCAACTTGGTGTAGGTGATCCTGCTGTGGCAGGGGGGTTGGACTAGATGATCTTTCGAGGTCCCTTCTGATCCCTAATGATTCTGTGATTAATTGACAAGTCTGTTCCACCACCAAATTATGAGATTAAAAAAAAGCCTTTCTAAAGCAAAATGCTTTTAATGCCATAATAACGATTCTGAGTTTGATTCATTTCTAATAATTAATATCTAATTCCAGACAGCTTATATTCCAAGCAGAATAAAAGAGGTGTCAGGAAGGTAGTAGTGTAACTCAGATGTAATTTAAGACAAAATGATTATATACTTACTGCTTATCCTTTCTAGGAATGTGTCACTTGAATTCCTAAAGATGTGTTATTTTTGTAGTGCAATGTGTAAAAGCAGATAAAAACTCAATGCATTTACACATTTAACTTCAAATACAGGTTTTCTTTACAGGATATATTCACAGAAACACAGAGCACTAGGGATTGGAAGGGACCTTGAATGACCATCTAGTCCAGTCCCACTCACAGCAGGATCACCTAGATCCAGTTGCACAGAACCATGTCCAGGCAGGTTTTAAACTTCTCCAGAGGAGACTCCACAACCCCCCTGGGCAGCCCCTTCCAGTGCTCTACCACTCTCAACATGAAGAAGTTCCTTCTTGTATTCATATAGAACCTCCAGTGTTCCAGCTCACACCCATTGCCTCTTGTCCTATCACTGGGTGCCACTGAGAAGAGCCTGATTCCATCCTCCTGACATCCACCCTTAACATATTTGTAAACATTAATGAAGTCACCACTCTGTCTCCTTTTTTCCAAGCTTTTCCTCATCAGGGAGATATTCCTCTCCCTCCGTCATATTTGTGGCTCTGAGTTCTGTCCTTCTGGAGCTGATACAATATTCCAGAACTGGACACAACACTCCAGGTATGGTCTCACCAGGCTGGAGTAGAGAGGGAGGAGAACCTCTCTCGATCTACTAACCATCCCCCTTCTGATCCACCCCGGGATACCATTGGCCTTCTTGGCCACAAGGGCACATTGCTGGCTCATGCTCATCCTGCTGTCCACCAAGACCTGCAGGTCCCTTTCTCCTGTGTTGCTTTCCAACAGGTCAGTCCCCAGCCTATACTGGTACCTGGGGTTGTTCTTGCCCAGATGCCAGGCTCTACATTTGCCCTTGTTATAGCTCATAAAATTTCTCCCTGTCCAGCTCTCCAGCCTGTCCAGGTCCTGCTGAATTGCAGCACAGCCTGCTGCAGTGTTGGCCACTCCTCCCAGCTTTGTGTCATCAGCACACTTGCTGACAGTGCACTCTCATCCATCATCCAAGTCATTAATGAATAGATTGACTAGTGCTGGCCCAGTATCCATAACATTTCTTGCAATGTCAGATTTCAATGGACTCAATGTGATTGAACTTTTTGTTGTAGTGGGCTCAGTGTAGCTCTCTTAGAAACGTGCTCATTCCTTCAGCATAGAAATCATGTGGGTTTAGTGATAATTATGGGGTGGGTTCGTATCAGCTCTGTAATGGTTTAATAATTAGATTCTCTGTGTATGTTTAGATGTTAATGATCAAACCAAGCTCTGTTAGAAGTGATGGACAGAAAGGAAAATGAATTGTTCAGTATAAGCCGCTCATCAACAAATACACAGAAATCACCGAGAGGCAATGAAACCTATGAAAAGAACCCTAAGACATAAGCAATAAGGGAAGATGACATTTAAAAAAGGACCTTTGCAAGAGGTATTCCGTTTGTGAAAATTAGAGAGGCATAAAATCTGCCTGAGGATTCTAGAGGTGCCCAACTAATTTACTGTCAGGAGACGACAAATCCTGACATAAAGCACACCTAGAGGTAGAGGCCTCTTTCTAAATATTTTGTTCCTAGTTTAAACTGAAAACTACTCTTTTTCTTAAGAGGCTTATAAGATCGCTAAAGGGAAGAACAGAAAGAGCTCAGATTTAGTTGGATTTGCCAGGTAAACCAATTCATAAGTTGAACTGTAGGCTGGGACCTGATCTAAAAGTGGAGAATTGGAAGAATATGTCCTGAAATATATATTTCAGGGAACCAGAAATTTAAGTGTAGTGTTCTCAGAGAATGCAGAAAGGAGATAAAAGTTCCTTTAGGCCAGTTGTTGTGACTATTAAAAGCTGATCTTTCTGTGTTGATCTTCTAACAATGACAAAAATTAACCATAGAATCATTTAGGTTAGGAAAGACCCTTAAGATCAAATACAGCTGTTAACCTAACACATCAAGTCTATCACTAGATAGACTCTCAGCACCACATCTACATGTATTTTAAGTTACCTCCTGCAATAGTGACTCCACCACTTCCCTGGACAGTGTTTCAGTGCTTAACAACTTTTTGAGTGACTAAAGCTTTCCTGATAGCCAACCTAAATCTCATTTGGTGCAACTTGAAGCCATGCCTTCTTGTTCTATTGCTTGTGATCTGGGAGAAGAGACCAACTCCCACTTCACAACAACATCCATTCAAGGAATTGTAAGTAGCAGTAAAGTCACTCCTGAACCTCTTGCTCTCCAAACAACTCCAGTTCTTTCAGCTGCTCCTCAGAAGACTTGTGCTCTAGAGTCTTCACCACACTTTCTTTCGAGGTCCCTTCCAATCCCTAATGATTCTGTGACCTAATGTTAATAAAGTCTGCAAAAGATCGATCTCCTTTTTAAAGCTTTCTGCATATGTTTTTCAGGAACTTCATAATAATGTTGAACACTACTACAACATCTTTTCACGTGGCCTGTCTTTCCTTTGCAGCTATTGCTGTTGCAACGGAAAAAATACTTTATGGTTTAGCACCATGGAATGACTTCTTGTGCTTTGTAGGCAAGACTATTTCTGATTAATTGGTTTTTATTTATAAACTGGAATAGAGTCTTGTCTGTGCTCTTGTCTACAGTTAAAAAATCCCCACTCTGTTTAACTTAATACCGTGCATTTTGTCTGCTGGTGTACGTCGAGCCACCCTTGCTTCAGTTGCTATATACCCTGACATACAGATTTCTTTAAAGCTGCTCTAGTTAAAACATGCAAGTGACAGAAAAATGTAAGGTCTCAAAAGCATAAATTTGGGTTTGTACTGTCAGAAGGGATAATGGGAAACATATTCTTTATTTTATGGTATCTCTACAAGTTTAGTTTTCAATGGCACAAAATATGATAAGGGTTGTAGAAGCTGCATTTGGTCACATTGAAGTTTGGCAGCTGAAGGGTGGATAATTGGAACTTTTTCAATCTTGCATAGCTTTAAGGTTTACTTTTTGACTCAAGCACATTAAGTGAATAATCTTTTGAAATAACTTGTAGAGAAAGAATTAACAGTGCTGACATTTAAGTTGTCACTCAGGTATCCTGAGTTAGCTGTTGAGGAGATGGCATGGGAGTTAACGTTACTCACTTGCATAAGAATGTATTAATATAAAATTCAGCACTGTATGAGTTATATTAAGATGTTATTTTGAGGTTGTGCTTGGATGATCATGTACTTTGCCTGAACTAATTTTATAGTTTTTAATTTTTGGGTTCAACATTTAGTTTACTAATGGTCTGAATATCATTATTTTTAGAATTAGTACTGGGGCAGAGTGGTAGAAGATTTGAAATACATTGCACTGAGCTGGACTGCAGCAGGCATTTTGCCCTGGAAAGGTGGTGACTAGAGAAAGACACTGTGGAACCTTTGGGTCAGCCAAAAGAAAGATTCATCTGGAGTCCATAGTTTGCTGAAATGGAGAGAAGCCCATGGAACAGAGGGCTAGACTTTAAAATGCTTGCTGATGCTTAGGAATGGGAACACCACGTTTCCACAGAAGCAGGAATGGTTGGAAGTCTCTTTTCCCTTTTTAGGGTTTGGCCGTTGAGATTTTGGCTCCATTGTGTAAGAGTAATGTGATGAATCCCTGTATGTCTTTCTGTGTGTCTTTTTAAGTGAGGTGAATTCAGTGTCTCTTTCCCCAAATTGAGTTAGTTTTGTTTTCCCCTTGCAACTCATAAGGGATTTCTTTGCAAACCCTTCCCATATTGTTTTTATTTCTACCCTTTAGCACTGTAGCTAAATTAATTGGGCAATTTTGTCATCAGGGTTTTTAAACCTTGACAGCCCTGGGCTGGCTTGACTGTAAGGGAGTATTTGGTCAGCAGCCAGGTTAGGGACTTCGAGGCAGACAGATACGATACTAGATGAATCACACTTTGGCTTTTCTTTAGAGACTGAAAACTGCTTTTTAACAGTTCAACATCTAAATTCAACCTTCTGATCTTGAGAGTCCTCATTCTATTTAGATTTTGAATGACAGTGACACAGCTTTTGTTCACTTTGCCTTCTGCAGCCTTTTGAACATTTCTGTGCTCAAGGCTGAGTGTGGGCTTAGAAAATACTGCACCTTCTTGAACATTAAGTTCTGCTTAATAGTTGCCAGTTCATAGTGATAAAGTTTGGTTCATAAGGGTGATCCTTACAAGGTCATCTGCATTTGGATAGAGAACAGCAACCACAGCAATGGAAAATGCAAAAGCAGACAAGGCTTTTCTATAAAATTTGAGCTAACAAAAGTACTTCACATTTCCTGAAAGCTGAAAATGAGGGTTGGGATGCTTTCCCACTCTTCAACAGGGGGACCAGAAGAATTTCTCTCTCACCTGGACACCACCACCTTACAGAAGCACATTTAGGACAAGCGGGGGATCAGACATTTGACCAGACTATTGGACAAGATAAAGGCTGTGGACATTGTTTACCTGGACTTTTGAAAAGCCTTTGACAAAGTTCCCCATGGAATTCTCCTGATAAGGTGGCTGCTCATGGCTTGGACGAGCACAAAATCTGCTGGATAAAACATTGGTTGAACAGCCAGGCCCAAAGAGTGGTGGTTAGTGGAGTTAAATCCAGCTGGTGGCCTGCCACAAGTGATGCGCCTCAGGGCTTGGTGTTGGGACCATCTCTGTTCAACATCTTTGTTGATGATCTTGGTAAGGACACAGAGTCTTGAATACTCTTCCTCTATCTTAAAACAATTCCAGTTCCATATCTTTGAAACCATCCATATCAATGTTTCAGTCTTCTACATTCCTGTTTAGGAACACTTAGATGAAACAATAGAATTTACAGCCTTTGACCAGAAATTCTGTATTTTGCATCCTCTACTATCTTGGGAAAGACTCTGCTTTTATTCCCCTTTTTAATGCCACTTTCTTTTCAAATCCAAATGCAGAATAATTAAGTTAATGATTTCAAGGATTGTTTAATCATACACTGTGAGCACAGGAGTTTGCATATAAGATTAGTGCTCAAAATATCCTTGTTTAATCTCTTGTTCTAACTGCCTTTGTATTCCTGACCAATATCTGATTACTGCAGTCTGTGATGGAGTGAATATACATATATATTTTTGAATACATATATATTTATGAATAGCTCATCGATGTCCTAGGATCCTCTGGGACATAGGTAGCTGCATACCTATAAGGAAACATTAGTATTTTACATCTTATCAGAAAAAGTCCACAGCTGGGGAAATATTAAAGCAATATTTTCAGCTCTCCACATTCCCAGTAGTTTAAATTGAAAACCCAAATCTAAAATTGCTGACTAAAAATAGCTTTCCCCTTCTCAGTTCACAGTATTATTAAAAACCTCCTGCATGCCTAGTTCTCTCAAGGCTATAATGATCTTTAAAGGCCAATTCTAAAGATCCTTATCTTCAGGCTAGATTTTGTAGACTGACACATTGGTAGTCTTCTGGAGATTTTTCTTCAACAGGCAGATAGGGCTCACAAGTGTAAATATTTTGGGGGTCTTCGTCCAAGATTTATTTTTACTTAGCTTCATCCACCCACAAAATTGCTCTTCCTACGTTATAGATAGATGAGTGAGATGGGGTCAGCCACATCTTTGATTCAGCAGTTTTCCTGAATTATTATGTCATCCCCAAAGTGTGCATTTTTGTCAATGGAACTATTCAGTAAGATAACTGGTCACCTGATGTACAAGAGGATGTTTGTAAACAGTGGGTCTGTGTGGATTTTAGGGCTTCTTATATATATGATTACTGCAAAAAACCAAACTGTGAGGCCAAATAGATAAAGTTCTAACCTTCAGCAAACCTTTGGAGGAGGGTGGTTCTGTAAGCTAATAAGTTTCAGACTCAGCTCTGAACTATGTCACAGGCTTCATGGGATTTTCAGCAAAATGTTTGGATTGATTTCCAGATATGGGAACTTGATAGAGTATTAATTATGTTTTAATTTGTCTGCCCGTCCTTTATCTTTGTCTCTTGCAGTGATGACTGTTTCCTATTTATTGTACATGCAGTATTTGGGAAAGAGAGCCCTGGCTGGTTCACATGTTCTCCCATTACCTCCAAAAATCCTCCTGGGCAGGATTCCAGAGCTCAGTGGCAATATGTGAATTATTCATATACATTCTTCATTCATAGACTGCTCTCCTTACTCACTCCAGCAAAATGTTTTAAGGGAAATTTCACCTTGCCTGAGAGAGAAAGAGAAACCTAAGCCTGAAGTGCTAAGCACTGAGGTGGCACACGGGTGATACCTTTTCCTTGTGAGATATTGCCAATGTGCAGATTCTCATGGGGGAGTGTAGAGGAAAACACTCCATGGCTGTCCAGTTCTGGAGCCCTTATTACAAGAAGGATGTAGACGTGCTGGAGAGAGTGCAGAGGAGGGTCACGAGGATGATCACAGGGCTGGAGCACCTCTCCTATGAGGTCAGACTGAGAGAGTTGGGGCTGTTCAGTCTGGAGAAGAGGAGGCTGAATCACAGAAAGTTACAGGTTGGAAGGGACCTTGAAAGATCATCTAAGTCCAACCCCCACTGCTGAAGCAGGGTAAACCTATAGTACTGTCTCAAGATGGGGCTCAAACCCATGACCCCAGGCATTCAGAGTCCAATGCTCCACCAACTGAGCCAAACAGCAGGTGACCTTATTGTGGCCTCCAGTATCTGAAGGGGGCCTACAAAAAGGCTGGGGAGAGACTTTTTAGGATATCAGGTAGTAACAGGACTAGGGGGAATGGAGCAAAGCTGGAGATGGTTAGATTTAGAGTGGATGTGAGGAGGAAGTTCTTCACTGAGAGAATGGTGAGAGCCTGGAATGGGTTGTCCAGGAAGGTGGTGGAGGCCCCATCCTTGGAGGTGTTTAAGGCCAGGCTGGATGAGGCTCTTGCCAGCCTGATCTAGGGTGGAATGTCCCTGCCCATGGCAGGGGAGATGGAACTGGATGATCCTGTGGTCCCTTCTAACCCTGACTGAGTGTATGACTTGGTCTGCGTGATCCTGCTGTGTCAGGGGGATTGGAGTAGATGATTTTTCGAGGTCCCTTCCAATCCCTAACGACTATGATTCTATAGATGGCAATGGGTGTTTACCTCTGAGAGGAAATTGTTGAAGCAGCAGCACAGTATAAGAGCCAGACTGCTTGCAGAGGTCCCCTGAGAGGGAGATAGAGCTATGCTGCCTGTCTTGACAGGTTTTGCCAATCTCTGTGGTGGACTGTAAGTTTAATGGATAGTAGATTTGAATGGGTTTTCCTTTTATTATGGACTTTCTCATCACCTCTGGATTTTCTTTCTGGACACTTCTGGTCAGAGGTAGCCTCTATGGTCATGAATTATGTAATGATTTATGTAGACTTATCCTTACACTATGCAGAATCCAACAATAATAAACTGTGGTTTCTGCTCATGGTGTGCTTCTTGGACTGAGTTACAGCCTTGTCAAAACAAAGCCAAACTAATGTCTCCGTTAATATGCAGTAATGAAAAGGTGTTCTGCATTCTCATCCTGATTTCCAGTGCCGTTCAATGCACATCATTGATCATTTTGCAGAATGACTGCTAGAAGTGTTTTGGAATCGGAGGGATTTTATCCCGATTGCCAAAATCACTGGAGTATTAGAAATTTTTATATGACCTCTAAGCTTTATTATGTTTGTAAATTAGTCTTTTAATGTGCTTTTCAATTTTTGTTTAAATAATAGTTTATTTGTGTAAAAACATTGTAGAGGTCTTTGTTGCAGTTTAGCATCTTTGTGCTAAAAAGCAGCTAGTTTCAATCATTTAAGATTAAGCTGCTTTGATGGTTCTTGTTTTAGAGTGTAAAGAGGTTTTCCCACAGAGTTTTGTGCTGGAAAAATTCCAGAGATCAAAGCATGAACTGACACACTGATAAAGATTTTTCTGTGTGAGTTCTTGCGTTTTTTGAAACCTTGGGGGGGGAAAAGCTTGCATTCTTTGGAGACATTGAATTCTTTATCAGTGCATGGGGAGTAAACATATTTACAAACTTAGACTGCTTTTGAAGATTCACAACGTTGCTCTCCTTTCTTTAGGCATTGGGGAGCTTATTGCCACATCGAGCCAAACCTGCGAACAATTTTGCTTCCGTCTCCTGCGTCTTTTCAGGGTCTAGGTAGCTGCAAACCTTGACATCTATTGCTGCACAAATGGTGGATTCAGAGATACCTTCTATCACTGGTTTTTAAGGCTTACATTTCTACATCCTTCTCCCTGTCTGCAAAGCCAGTTGATGTTGGTATGTATAAGGTAGGTGCCTAGTTAGTGTAAGGTATAGCATGTATAGCTGGCGCAACGCAGAATGAAGTGGCCTGAGGTGAAATCTTTGATTCAAGAAGGGGATTTTACTCAATTGTTGAAAAAGTGCCTAAAGGAATCACTGGTCAATTGATCATTCATGATTTCCTTATTAGAAGTTTCCCTGTTACAATTTCTTTATTCTTGTCTTAGGCCTGTATCTAGTGGAGTGCCCCAGGGTTCGGTGTTAAGACCGGTCCTGTTCATCTAGTCATTGATGACTTGGATAAGGGATTAGGGTGCACTGTCAGCAAGTTTGCTGATGACACAAAGCTGGGTGGTGGTGCTGATACCCCTGCAGACTGTGCTGCCATTCAGTGGGACCTGGACAGGCTGGAGAGCTGGGCAGGGAGAAATGAAGTAAGGGCAAGTGTAGAGTCTTGCATCTGGGCAAGAACAACCCCAGGTACCAGTATAGGCTGGGGACTGACCTGTTGGAGAGCAGTGTATGAGAACGGGACATGCGGGTCTTGGTGGACAGCAGAATGACCATGAGCCAGCAACGTGCTCTTGTGGCNTAAAATCTGCCTGGATATGTTCCTGTGCAACTTGATCTAGGTAGCAGGGGGATTGGACCTCTTTTGAGGTCCCTTCCAATCCCTAGTGATTTTATGGTTCTTATCTTTCATTTTGAACACAAACTGTATTGTTATCTTCAGTGAAGACAGATGGCCTGTTGCTACTAAGGCTTTTTTCTAGGGCTTATAATAATTTTTACTCAATTAATTCCTTGCAATGAGATAATTTCGTAGCCGTTTAACTTCCACAAGGCCAAGCACAGATTTTAAAGCTATTTTGTGGTTCTTTGGACCCAATTCTGTGAACATCTTTATCTGAGTCAAGTTGTGTTAAATTGCATTATTTTTATTTAATTAAATATATTTTCTGTAGCAATAGGTCCTGGGTGAGAAGTTGTGTTCTAGGCAATTTGCCAAGTTTCTGTCTAGCAGCTGTTTCAAAGGCTATCAGCTGTTTCATAGTATTTTCAAATGTTTGTATTCTTGATATGCATCAAATAGAAAGTAGTTTAAGCTGGTTTAACCCTCAGTTAAGAAAGCTTCTGGAAGGAGATTCCTCAAAGAGAAATCTTACAACTTAAGAAGATGAATCATAGAATCATTAAATAGTTTGGGTTGAAAGGGATCTTTTAAGAGTTATCTAACCCATCTCCCCTACAATGAGTGGGGATATCTCCAACTAGATGATGATGATTGTAAAGAGGAAGAACAGACAAATAAGACAAAAAAGAGATGACACTGATCATAGAATTGCTGTTGATTCCATGACTTCAACACAAGATGAATGATGCATAGTGATTAAAGAAGACAAATTATATGCTTTTTTCCCACTTAGGTGGTATCTATTTTCTAATACAAGTATTGCATGAAGATGTATCTGCTACGTGTGTGTGAAAAGTACCTGTACTTTTAACACTACAATGTTAAAGTGAGTGAAACTTCTGTCTCTTGACAGTCCATGAGAAGAGACAAGAATTTGTAGGCCAAATTCATATCTTCCTGATGTATATGTCCAAAGCGAAGTTGGTGAAACCTCCTTTCACAGTCCCTATTTCTGTCCAATAATTATAAAGAGAAGTTAGGATGCCCGGTTCATATTTAAACTGTGTATTATATGCCTACATCTAAATTAACTGGATCTTAAATCAGGAAACATCACATCAGTGTGATGCTTTCCACCATCTAATCAGAATAGCAGCAAATACTGCAGAGGTTGTTCAAATACTTTGTCCTCTTACTTAATGTGACATTTCTTTCTTTAACATGCTGCTGCTAATGCAATTACGTAGAGAAGTTTGTAAAGACAGTGTCTCAGGAAGTGAAAATGTAGTTTAATAGACTTTGGAGTTCTTGTTTTTGTGTGTGTATTGGTTTGGGGTTTGTTTTTTCATAAGCTTTGTTGCTGTATAGTTTTGAGAGCAGAGGAACAATGAGTAGTAATTAATTAATCCCACCTTGCGACATGTCTAAGAGTAAGTTATTCAAGTGTCCTTTACTTTGTTTCACTGACAGGACCATAACCTCTGAGGGCTGCAGAGACAGATGATTATTGATTTTTTTCTACACACTTCATTTTGAGACCTAAAACTTTGTACCAGGGTTTTTCTAAACAATCAGCTAATGAAGGAGAAGGTTTCCCCACTTTTAAGTGGTTTGTTTTTAGAGACAATGCACACAACTAATTAAGAAGACAGGGCTGCCGTTAGGGTTGTGTGACTTCTGTGTATTTTTACATTCTGTCATTGTCACACTCATTTCTGATACTTCAGAAGTTGTTGCTGTTTGGATGTGGAGTGTTTGGCAAATCTGGTATGGGTTGTTCTGGAGAGTACGGTTCGTACTCTAGAAACACCGACGTCTGGTAACTGTCTGTCTGCAGAGAACAGTGGTTTGTGAGTGGCACTGTGAGCTCTAGCTGCCGAAGTTTCTGGGACATTCTGAGACCTGCCTTCTCTTTAGGTAACAATAACATTCAGTTTTTCTATCCATTTTACTGCACATTAGAAGCTGAAGGTTTTATTCTTATTTTACAATTTTGGAATGCTTTTAATTAAAGGAAATATTGAAACAGACTGATCTGAGTTCTCCAGATCATTGCACTGTGTGGGGGTTAATTGCATATTTTCTGAAATCACTTTGCCAGTAGGGTCACCAAGTCATTCTCTTTCTGTTTTAATATTGTCAGACCTTTTGCCAAATTTACAGTAATGAGTGGCTTAGATGATTCTGTCCTAATCCACTGGTTCTTTTGCAGGAATCTATATATTACATTTGAGTATTTTTCTAGCATCTTGAACAATCACTATCTTCTGCAGTATTATGGATCCAATTTACTTATGACACAAAGTTAATGTGAGCATATGCTGGCTTTCTGGGATGATTATTCCTTTGTGACTGCTCTGATTATAGAAATCTAAGGAGCTTATATTATTTTTTGAAGCTCTGTAACAACCAATAATGCATGCCATGTGCACTAAATGATTTCTTTCTCTTCACATATGCTCCTCTACCCATGATTATTTTCCTGTCTCACAAAGCTGTAGGGGTACACGTAAAGAAATTTTGTGCATGCTGTCTTCTCCTCCATCTTACCAGTTGGACAGAAGGAGGCAGTCAGAAATAAATGTTTAATGCACATCAACTCTTGGCTAATGGCTGGTGCCACAGTGAGGATTTTGGTTTTTATGTCAGTGGGATGTCCTTCAGTGACCATAACCTGATGTGTTGCTGATGATACAAAGCTGGGAGCGGTGGATGACACACCAGAAAGCTGTGCTGCCACCCAGTATGACCTGGACAGGCTGGAAAGCTGGGTAAAGAGAAAACTGATGAGGTTCAGAAAGAACAACCTCAGCAGGAACAACTCCATGTATCAGTATAGGTTAGGGGTTACAGGCTACCCAGGGAGGTTGTGGAGCCTCCTTGTCTGGAAGTATTCAAAACCCACCTGGATGCACTCCTGTGTCATGTGCTCTAGGTGATTCTGCTTTAGGAGGAGGACTGGACTAGATGATCTCTAGAGGTACCCTCCAAATCCATTTATTCTGTGATTCTGATGTTCATATGCACTATCGGATATCTCAGCTAAGCATCACTGTTTAGGCACTAAAAACCTACCTTGTTTGGGTTTGGTTTTTTGTCCTCAGCAGTCAGAACAAATTAATTTTTGCTCTTTTAGATGTGGTATAAAAATGGCATAAAAAGATCCCTTTGGAGTTTTAGTTATGGTCTCTAAGTTCAATGGTTTACAGTTCTTTTCACCTAGAAAGCCTGTGATTAACTCACACCAGTTGTACTGCTATTACTTCTTTTTTTATCTCTTTCACTTTGTATTTACATTGGGGTGACATACAGGATATGCATGGGATCTGAAACCTCATTCACCAGACTTTATACAGAGATCCCTGCGCTAAAGCTTTAAATTGAGAAACAGAAAACAGAATCAGAAGGCTTGGACTTTATTACTAGTTAAAAGTCATGATGATTTTACTTTGCTTATCCTCATGGGAGGTATGAGACATTAAAAAAAATGTGTATTTCTTTTAGAAGAATGTTCAACCTGACTGTCTTCTCTTGGCAGTTACTGTTATATGTCTTTCTCTTCAATAATAATACCTCTTGTAATCCTCGAATTTTCTTAAGGCTTTCTTAAACAAGAAAGCAAGACTTTCAAAAGAAAGAGGAATTTGTATTTCTTTTGATTTAACAGTTTGTTATCTTCCCCCACAACACTGTGTTCTAATACAATTTAAGATGTCTGATACTCTACAGAGGATTTTGGTTTCCAGAGCTATATGGTGCTTCTGTACAAACATTACAGTTTTGTTCAATAATTTGTAAATCTGCGTTTTCTGTAAGAGCAAATAGCTGTTCTGTGTCCCAAGAATGAGACATGCAGCTTGTTTTACTATGTCTTAATTGATGAACACAATTACTTTTGGAGAAAATATTTGACTTCTTGTTGCTGTTTTGTCACAGAGTCACAGGTTGAAAAGGACCTCTTTAGATCCTTCAAGCCAATCGCCTGGCTAAGGCAGGGTGAGCAAGAGCAGATGGAATGTCTCGTTTTTAATTTGCCCTCTCCGTGGGCACTACTACAAACAGCCTGGCTACATCTGTTCTTCATCCCCTCCCACCAAGTCTTTATGCACATTAATGAAATGTCCTTAAGTCATCACTTCTTCAGGCTGAATTGTCACATATTTCTTGGACCTTCCTAGTGCGAAACAAGTTCCAATTCCTTCTTTTTAATCCAGTAAATTTATGTCTGTCCTGGAGAGCACTGGACTCAGTACTCCAGATGTGTCCTCATCAGCCCTGAGTAGATTTTCAGCCTGATGGCATCAATCTTCCTGAAATAGTCCAGCAGGAAGCTGCTGATCTTTTTTTGCCATGACAGTGTGTTTTGTGGCTCATGGTCAGCATTATTGTCCACCAAGACATGCAGGTCTTTGTCTGCCAAGCTGCAGAAGAGCCCCCAGCATGTACTGGTGCCGGGTGTTACTCCTCTGTAAGGGCAGGGCTTCACATTTCCCTCTTTTGAACTCCACGAGGTTGATCTCATCTGATGTCTCCAACTTGTCCTGGTTCATCTCAATGACAGCACACCAATTTGGTCTATCAGTTGCTCCTCCCAGTTCTGTATTTTTTGTGGACTTCTTGAAGTTGCACTCTGTTTCACCATCTAGGCCCTCAATGGAAAAGATAAAAAGTGTTGGTTCCATTATTAACTTCTGGAGCACGCCTCTAGTGACTTGCTTCCAAGTGGGCACAACCCTCTGGACCTGGCTGTTCAGTGGGTTTTCAGTCTGGGTCTGTCTGGAGAAAGCTTTTGGAAACACAAGGTGCAGAGCTAATACAGGTGGAGCCTGGCTTCACTAGGTTTTGGTTTGTCTGGTTCCTCTGTCTTTCAGAAATCAGTGGCCTCAATGTGGGACTTTGACAGTAACGGGGTAAGAGATTTCTTGCAACACAGTCTTGTGGCTAAAAATATTAGAAAACAACTAAATTTACAAAGCTCATCTTACCCTTCCAAAGTCTAGAAGGTCTCTGGTCAGGTGTATTTTCTATCACATTGATTGGAGCTTGATCAAGCTACTGTGTGTGGAAGGATTCAGAATTAATGAGATCAGAGGGAAAAAATAAAGAGAACGAGACTCTGCAGACTGGTGAGAAGAGGACATTGTAATGGTCCTGTGTGATCTATAGGCAGAAATAAGAGAATCACAGCTAATTAGTATCATAGCTACCTGGTGCCTGCTGGGTTTAGTTCCAGTTTCATTCCCTTCTTTATAAACTTTATTTCTAATAAGGCTGTCTGGATTTCTTCATCTTACTTAGTGAGGCTGGAAAATGTGTGTTTGGGTGAGTGGGAGACGTGTCATTACGAGTCATTAGTCTCTCTAGTCTATATTGCCACCCAGCTGTGATCAGAGAAACTCAGATCCTACAGAGCTTGGATATTTTGCCTTTTCTGCTGTTCAAGAAATAGATTACAGAGTATTCATTACTTGCAGTAGGAGAAACAGATGTCCTGAAGGATTTGCAGCATTTGTAGTCACAGTTTGAACTTGTAAAGGAAGAGCCCCAGCACTGTGGGGATCCTTCTCCTATAGAAAACTGTACTTGTGCACGATAACTCTCTTGCTGCCTGTGATAGCTCCTCTTTTCTCCCCTGCTTTGAAACATCTAAGCTTGATCTCGTAACTTTCATATCCATTTACGTTTTAGTTTCATGAAGTCGTAAAAGCATCAAAATCTCCAAGTGCTGTGTTCACTGTGGTTTATAGTGGGTCAAACTGTGCATCAGATTCTGTGCTGAGCACTGAGGCAGGACTGGAAGGAAAAAATGGGCATATGAGTGTGATGAAATTCTTACTAACCACTACACATAAGAATGTTGTCAAACTCGCATCCAGTTTCCAGGTTTATGAAGACATGGGCTTAGAGGGTTTAGTGAAAATGCCATTAGCTTCATCTGATAAATAGATCAAGGAATCCAAAATACACACAGTTAAGCAACTGTTTTTCACTTACAATCTTTTCAAGTTTTTATGCTTTTTGAAGCTACAAAGAAAGAAATTGTCGTAGATTTTACCACAGCCACAGGGTATAGGTTGTCTTACCACGCAGTATGTAAGACACAGAACCTCTAAAAGTGGCTTAGTGCTACCTGGATTATTTTGTCCTGTGTTGAAGTTTGTTGTGTGGCAAGCTGATTTCCTTTCCTAAGTTAACTATGCATTGACTCTGACATTATAGCTCTTGTGGTTGGGTATGCCAGGATCTCCAGCACGGGAAAATGAGTCACCTTGCTTCAGAGTGTGTCCAAAGCAATACAAGAGACCTGCAAAGTGAATGAGAATGGCAAGCTGACTTTTTCCAGAGGAATGCTGGCTCTTACTTTACATTTCTTACCATTTCACCTGAAAAATCACCTAAATGTTGCATGAAGTATGTGCAGGTAGATCACATAATTTTGAGTCTTTCTCAAGTTTAATTTCTTAGAAGATGAGTATAAGTTTATAGTTAACGAAGGATTGAAACTAATAGTTCTGTTTTGGGCAATGTGCTTTTCAATGTGACTATTAAAGCATTGTATCCTCAGTGGGCTAAATGCATCTGGGTCCAGGACTACACTCAAAGTGCAGGGACAGCCATACAAGTGGACAAAACAGAATGGTCAGTTGTGTGAGTTCAGAAGCCTACACAACACACAGGAACCATGCTGAGTGTGTCATAGCACTTTATGGACACGTAACGCTGAAGTTCTTTCACTTGTACTTCTGTGATCTCTGCACAGTAAGAGCTGTTTCATTCCTTTACTGCTGCTGATAAACGAGTGGAATTATTAGGACTGAAGACATGAGAAATGTACAGAACTTGGCATGAGTATCAAATCAATCTGCTGCAAATTTTAGGACAAATAATAATGGTCTTCAACATGCCAAAGTAAACTGCCTGCATTAAAGGCACCATGGAGACAACGAGAGGTGCATCCATACAGAACCAGATGAGTTTGCTTTTCATGATGTTGCTGCCCTTCAGATGTTATGACCATGCTCAAAATTCAGAGATGAACTATGAGCGTACCAGTCGCAAGTGGTGTTCCCAAGGATTTGGCATAAATATTTCCTGTGATTTGTTACAGCTTTCTCTCATGTGTTTGTCACGTCCATTATACACCTTCATTTTTTCTTTCTTGAGGGCGGGTTTAATTATTTGCCCTGAGTGCCTGCAAAGATGAGGCTTAGGCATTGCAGTGTTCCATGCCAATAACTAATCACTAATACCAGTGGTAGTAGTAAGAGAAGGACTGTTTTTTCTAAATAAATGTAGAAGGAAAGTGCTGTAGCTGACTTAGAGTGCAGTGAGTGATGCTGGCTGATATTTTCCAGGGAGATGTTATTCACATTGTCTTTCTAGAAGGAGGAAGAAAAACAAGAAGAAAAACACAGAGCTGCAGCCTAGTTAGTTAGTGCCCTCAGGATAGAGAGAATGTACAGCTCCTGCTGTGGAAAGGTACAGGAGACGAGACCGTGCAGAGATGTTAAATGGCTGTTAGCCATTAGAGGCTATCAAACAATGAACTGTTCTGGGCACCTTGGTATCAAGAAGGGGTTATGAAGAATCCAGGAATGAAATAACAAACAGCATTATGTGCTTCAAGATATTACTTGAAAAAAGAAAGAATTGTGGAGTTCACTCGCACTTCTTGATTGCTAGATTTTTCTAATCTATTTTTCTAATCTAATAATGGTTGTCACTTGAACACCTTTCACTAAAGCAAATTTAAGACATTTGAGATCTGTTTGCCTTAAGAGGGCCTCTGTGAAGCAGTACAGAGGTGCCCAGGTGAACACTCAGTGAAAACCACTGATCTAATAACACAACTCTATTAACTGCTTTGCTTATTAATTAATGTCAACAGGGGTAAAGTGGAGGTGGACAAAAACTACTGCATATATTCCACTAGGTGGACAAAAATCTTCTGGTTGCCACTGAAGAATGAAGGTCTGTTCCTCAGAATCAGAGTCTCGATCATTTTGGTTGAAAGACATCTGTTTCTACCTGCTGTAGATCTGTTCTCATCTGCATTATCTGAAGGGCTGGTTACACGGAATGGAGTCTAATGGTTCAGAGTCATCAAGACAGGGGATAGGACATGATCAGCTGAATCTGAAGAACCTCAGATTACAGATTGTAGCTTGTAATGTTATGATCCTGAAGCCAGCTGAATGTAAGCTTGGTACAAATTGACTCACTGGGGTTCACTGAAATGAACCTGTGGCTGATACGGTCTCATTTCTACAAACCTATTTGAGAGCAACCTTGAAGACTGCTTTGAGAAAACAACTTTTTCCTCTGTCATTCTTAGTAAAAATGCCTTTGCATGCCTTGGCAGGCAACGTAACACCCCATGCACCAACTCAGCACGTTAATAAAATCATTCAACGCGGCGTTCTATCCCCAGTGTGGAACCCAACGAGGCAGCCAAGGAAGCCAGACATGCAAATCAGTGTGGCTCAGAAGACTTTGCTGTAATGAATTTTCTACTCAACCGGTAGGCAACCCATTGTTACTTGGTCTGAATAGATGCAGATGGACAGCAAATAAATAATTTCAAAATCCTCATTTAATGAAGTAATTACATTATGGAAAGATGGTATTAGCACAGTGAGATTTCTGTATTGTTACCTTGTCAAATGCACATTCTGGTCCTGCACAAAGAATATCGTTTCTGTGTGCACTTTAGAAAGCAAAATATCTTGCAGCTGACCTTTTACTGCTTCCATTGAGTTTGGCTCTCCCTAGTGAGGAATTCCACTTTCAGCTTCAGTATATTGGATGCTCTGGAAGCTTGATCTGATCAGACACTGTTATGAAATACCAAATTTGTGTGTTAAAGCTGAGAAAAAGAGCAAATGACAGCAGAAATAGAAATGCCACACTTGGTGGACCAGATTGTCATTTTATTTCCATCAGTGATTGCACTGTAGTGGAATTACTTCAGCACAATTCTGCCATAAACAAGCAGTCATGATGTTATCACAGTTAGAGCGGATGCGCTGTCTAGTGAGTAGAAACTAATTATTTAATCTGCTCTAATTTATTTTCTGAATGATCTTGAGAAAGTGACGGCCTTTGTCACACTGGAACAGGCTGCCCAGGAGGTTTGTGGAGTCTCCTTTTCTGGAGACATTTAAAACCCACCTGAACATGATCCTGTGGGACTTGGTCTAGGTGATCCTGCTGTGTTCGAGGGGACTGGATTAGATGATCTTTCGAGGTCCCTTCCAATCCCTAATATTCTGCGATTCTGTTTTCAAGTGGTTTAAACAGGCCAGTCTAACAATTCACTACATTGTTTGCTTGTTGAGAGGATAAAGTTTCTCAAACACTTTGACACCCCCAGATAAAAGGAGTCAATACACATAATGATGTGCTTCTTCTAATGGTGGGCAGTTTGAAAAGACAAGTTGCAAATGGCAGACGTTCATTATTTTGGTGGCTGGCATGATAAGCACTTTATGTTAGAGCCTTGTTATCCAACTCGTTACGTGAAACCTATGTGAAACCTACAAATGAGATTTTAATGTCTTAAAAGGGGTCAGTGTGGCTCGAAAAGAGATTGATTAATTTAGTTTTGTTGTAATTGAGTGGGAATGATTGGGTAGTACCTCTAGGATGTGAGAAATTCTGCGGTGTGGAGTCATTATGATAAAATGTACTCTCAAAAGGTACGGAAAAAACAGATCTGCGTCACCACTTTGCACATTCCTGCCTTGATCTTGTCACTTTGCACAAATGTAAGAATCTAGATAACTACAGAAATTACACTTGAGTGCCTTTTCTTTTTCCTGTTAGCAAGGATATAAAGAGAGTACTCTGTATGAACCCCCTCTTTCTCTAACAGTCATTCAGTGGTGGGGATTGTAAGGGACAGGTCAGAGGACTACTATGAAACCACACCAAATTACTGATATCTGACTTAAATGATCCTTTCTGCAGCTTAATCCTGTCTATAACAGGAATGCACAATGAGTGCAGAATCACAGATTCATTCATGTTGGAAAACAGCCTTGAGATCATCAAGTCCAACTAATAATCCCACTCTACCAAATTCACCACCAGATCGTATCTTCAAGCACCACATCTAAATGAAGTAAATGAGCAGCAACAACAAAATGAGATATGTACAAATATATAGAAAACCAACACCAGACCTAACTCCATGATGGCAATTACATCACCACTGATGCTGTGGGCAGGCACTGGGAAAGCCCCAGACTGATTCAGCAGCAGACAAGGATGGGGTTCAGGAACAGGTTTCCACAGCTGGATTCCTGAACGTACAGACTGTAATCAAAGGTAGAGCCCTCCTCAGATGCTGGTCATTGAAGAAGAGAGGCTAACCCTTGTGGTCCCTCAGCTTTATATCAAGTATGATGTCTATGAGATGGAACACCTTGTTGGTCAGTCTAGGGTCAACTGTGCTCTCTGTTTGCCCCTGCTCTCACTGCACCCCAACATAGTACACAAGATTTAGCAGTGACCTTGGCTCTCACAGGAGAAGATCTGAGCAAGAGCCTTTCTGCTCATCAGCCCTTGGTAGTAACTGTAAACCCCAAGCTTTATCACTTGTAGAAGCAACCAGTGGCTGCAGAAACCTGCCATCAAGTTCAGAAACTGCAGTTACTGAGAAGAGACGGAGCTGAAAAGCAAAATCAACAATGTTAGTTCAGTTTTAACTCAAACCAGGACAGCGACAATTTTTATACACAATCCTTTAAGTGTGCACTCTTTCCTTTCGTTTAGGCTAGTGGTTCTCTCAACTTCTGTGGCAGCTCATGTTATCTGAATCTCTCACCATTGCTGTTGCTGCTGCTCTCTCTTGTAATGGTGTTGTGGGAATACAGGAAGACTCCAGGTGATGCAAGCACAGCCTCTGGTGTTCTTAACAGTAGTTCAGTGCAGTTAAATCCTGATGGACCTGTTACCCATCACAGAATGCATCGGGCTGGAAGGGACCCTTAAAGGCCATGTGGTCCAATCCCCCTGCAGTGAACTGTGATCTGGGATAAAAAGCTCTGCACATTTCATGGATACCTTTGTTAGCTGTTTGGGGTTTGTCCCTTGGTGTGCTGCTTCATTTGTCATGCTAGGGATTAGAAACTTGTTTTGGCTTTTAGTGAAACCTGGAATTACATTATTGCTGTGTTCAAAGAACCTGAACTACAAAAAAACCCCCGAAAACATGAGATAGAACCACATTTATTATTAAAATTAGAAAACTGATAATTGCAGTAATTTTCCTAAGGAACATAAATTTGACAGCCATTGTTAGATAAGACTACCTGTATGTAATTGTTGGGAATAAAGACAAACATTTTCAACTCAGCTGAAAATAGCCTTCTCTCATGCAGTTTCAGATAGCAATGATTTCTTCATTTTTTCTATTTCACTCAGAATTTTAACATCTTTCCCTCTTGCTTCCAGACTGCAGTGTTTCACGTCGAAGCAGCCTATTTATAAAGTGTGCAAAACAAAAGATAAATGCTGCTGTGTCAGGGGGATTGGACTTGATGATCTTTGAAGGTCCCTTCCAATCCGTAATGATTCTATGATTCTATAAATCATGAGGGGTATTTGTTTCTCTACACAGATTCCCCCCTGCATCAGAAATGTGTTTACTGCTTCTATAGGGTAGTTCTCTATCTGTAAGAGAACCAAACTAATGGAAGAGGATGGAGTTTGCTTTTTGCAGTTTTTTCCTACCAACTCTTAATCCCTGTGTGAATCTAAAAGACTTGTTCCAAAGTCTCTTAAAATAAATGGCAGACTTCCACAGGATCTGGATCCACCCTTAAATAACTAATGATGTTGAAAATGTATATTCACTTGAAAGCGTAAGGTTGGCATCATATTTCTTGTTTCTTACCAGAGTGAGGCTGTTGGCTAAGAATTGTAGTTTGTCTAAGCCAGTTCAATATCAGTAGGAAAGTGAAATTTGTCACTTACAGTTTCTCCAAGGTTGGTACATTTCTGTTGCTCAGCACAGGCCAAAAGCTGTCTTGATTTACAACTTGTGAATCCTCAGTAAAACACTGATATTTTACTGTCTTTATATCAAAGCAGGATTTAGCCCACTACCCCAGCTTATGTGCATTGTCAAAGAGTGATTTCCATTTGGGGATGAAAATCCATACATGCATCTTTTAGAAACAGTGCTAACGACTTGCTAACGATTTGAGAGTGATTTAGTCTTTAAAATACCTTCTAGGCTCTAAAGCACAGCCTCAGAACACCAGTACTGAACTCTCATAGTATGTAAAGACTCTAAAACCTGTGGATTTGCAGAGTGTTGGCCACAGAGGCAATCAAAACAACTTCTAAAATGTTTATTTTTGCTATACAGAAGCACGTTTAAAATCTGTGCAATTAGATAGCTACAGGCTTTTTTGGAAAATCAGGTTAAGTAGCCTAGCTGTGCTTCTGAAAGCCCTGAAAATTGTACTGCTTGACACCAAACAAATACCCTGTGGTGAACTGGGAGATGTCCACTGAAATATTATGTTTTCTACTGTAAGGTGTCTAGTTCCTACCTGGGTGGAAAAGCAAAATCTGCATCTGTGAAAAATAGTTTTGAGAACTGTGATGAAAAGTTAGAGCTCAGAAAATTTAATGGAGCCAAAACTCCTCAATATTTAGCTGCAGGTGCACTCCAGGGTTCTCGAGGGCTCCTGTGACAGAGTCTGAGACCTGTGGAGTTTATAGGTGCCACAAGCTTTCCTCTTTGGGCCAGGAGGGATTTCTTAGAAACCTCAATGTGGAGGTGACTATTCAGTGCATGTTCTTTCATTAGGTAGCCAGAATCTTTCTGGAGAAGCTGTCGTGTTTAATCCTCTGTAGTCATGGAGCTCAGAACTGAGAAATCTGAAGTTTTTCTGCTCTCTGGGTGGCTGCTGAGGAAGCAGACAAGCAGGCACGAAACCCGGCAACTAACGTCAAAAGAGTGATGCGAATGAAAGCCACCAGTACAGCAATTTGTTACAGACAAGTTCTGACCGGATGAGGTGTCATTTAGAGACTCCTGGGATGACTGAAAAGGACAATCAAAAATAGTTTGCCTGTACTGATGGATAAAATTATTAGGCACTAGAAATTCCATTGCTCTGATTTGGTCACAAAAAAGCAGCAGAACTCCACAGCAAATCTGTACCTTGCAGCCTACGGCTTTGTGCTGACGTGGTAACGGAGAAAACCGCGTGCTGCTGCTCTCCGCTCCTGCGGCGTGGTAATTCTGAAAGCTGAAATGGAAGAACAGGAAAAATCAGGACTCTCCCAAGCACATGTCTGCAAGTTGGGTAGCAACATTTCAGGTTACTTGAATTGTTTCTGTGATGTTTATACAGTCTGTCGTTTAAATCACTTGTGTTTTTTAAAACACTTTGCAAAGACCAGACGCCCTAAGAGTTTCTTAGTAACATGTGATGGTACCATCAACTGGTAGAGGGAAGCTAGGGCAAGGGCTTGTGAAAAGAATTAGGGCAAACAGATGAATTAATCATTTAATCTGAGCAAGCCATGCTAATTCCTAACCTGAATGTTTGGAAAGGCCTTGGAGCTGCTCTTCTTTTGTGTAATTAGATTTTGGCCCCTATTGCAAAAAATTGTTGTCTTCACTTACTGAAAAGGCTGTTATTTTTTACTTCTGTTTTGAAGACGGGAGGAATTGCCACAGGGCATGTTTGTATTAGGATGAATTTCACCTGAACTTACCAATCTATCTTTGAGAAAGACTGCTTTGAAAACAGTAGTAATTTTTTTATTCACCAAGTTATACCAGTATGTCATTGCTAGTTCTGGAACAAGCAGTAGGTCTCTTTTCTCTAAGCTCTACGTGCAGGTACACCAAAAATCCCATGAAAATAACCTTTGGATTGAGTTGCAGGCAACAAATAGTTGGAGAAGTTCTTCTCTTGTGCTCTAAAGCTCTTTGCTGATCTTTGTTTTTCCTGTGGGGACAAACACTTTAGGTGTACCTCATGTCAAGTCTGACAGGTTAAACCAGCCGAGGTTAAGCCGTGCTCCAAAGAAACACGCAGATGTTGGTGAGTAGCCACTTTCTAGATGTATTTCTCAAACAAACTGTCCATCAGATAGTTTTGATATTATCAGGGAATAATGTCTGAGGTTTATGATACTGCTACCTTTCCATCTGTCCCCCAGGCTGGTGGTGACACTTGTGCCTATCCATTCGCCATTCTGTAAGGAGAAGAAGTTTAGAACCATCAATCATTCTGTTGCTGCAGTAGTGACAGGTGCAGGACAGCAGATGCAGTCTCCAATATATTTAGCAAGTGCCATGATTTATTTGCATTAAGGAGGTCTGGGGTTAGCATTCTGCTTGAAACTAGATAACTGTATGGTGCACGGCTGCCTGTAACGATGTCCTGCATTAAAATGCAAGCCCCCAATACTTGGCCTTGCAGATTGTCTCTTGACACCTGTGCCAGCTCCTTGAGATGCCTACAGACTACATTATGTGAGCTGGACCATCACTAACTGGTGACAGCAAGCTTGGCAGCTGGATGCAAGTGTCCAAAAGAGTGAAGAGTTTAAAAAACTAAGTCTGTAAAAAACTAAGTTCCTCTAAGTCAGGCCTGGACCCCACAACTTAGTTGAACGGGGACTTGCAGTAAGAAATTTTCTGATGAAGAGCTGTAGTTGTGTTTCTCAGCTGAACGTAGGGGTGAAGGCAGGACAGTTCTGTGATTAAGAACAGACAAACAAAAGTTACCCGAAATGATGTGAGCACAGCAACACAGGAGACATTGACGATGTCAGGTCAGGGAGAAAGTGTCATCTCCATTCGAGATTCTTCTGTAAAGACAATTGAGATTGCACAAAGCTCTTGGTCTAGTAGCAGCACTTCTGTCAGAGAACTCAAGTTGGGGAGAGCATGAAAATGCAGCAATGTTATTTGAGGATGGTTGAAAGTGTTGTTTGTGTAACCAGGCTCATTATTCTGATCTCAAAGGTATGAAAACCTTAAGAACATGTTGTCATGGAACAGCCAGGACTGGCAGTTCCCAGAGGAGATGGAAGGTTGGCCCGGGGCAAGGTTGGCCAGGGCAATTAAAGACTATTAGTGCCCTTAGGGCTCTGACACATATTATGGTGGAAAAAGGAATCAGAGACAATAAAAAAAATGAAGTATTATAAAAATTGTAGCTTGGGTTTGCTGCATGTAAATTGTATTTGAATAGCCTGACATTCCTCTTGGCTACCTCATTTTCCCGACAAAAGAAATGCCATCAATGTCATCTGTCTGGCCCACTGGGCCATATGGGAAACTGGAGAGCATGCAAAGTAGGGGAAGAAATTTCAGGTGAATAAGGCATCAGTTAGAGAAGAGGCAGAAACAGGTGGTATCAACTGAGTCACAGAATCACTGGAGTTGGAAGAGACCTCTAGAGAGCATCCAGTCCAATGCCCCTGCCAATGTAAGATCACATTGCACTAGACTGCATTCAGGTGAGTTTTGAGGAGGAGACTCCACAACCTTCCTGGGCAGCCTGTTCCAGTGCTTTGTCACTTGCACAGTAAAGAAGTTTTTCCTCATAAACCTCCTGTGCTCTAGCTTGTGCCCTTTGCTCCTTGTCCTGATACTGGGCACAATGGAAAAACTGAAAACAGTTTGGCTCCACCCTCCTGACACCTGTCCTTCAGGTATTTATAGCTATTTCCTATATATTTCCTCTCTAAATACCTGATGGTCTCCTCTCCAGTCCCAGCTTTCTCAATCTTTCCTCATACCAGAGATGCTCCAGGCCCCATGTCATCATCATTGTCCTCTGCTAGACTTTCTTCAGTAGTTTCATAATTTGTCTGAACTGGGGAGCCCAGAGTGGGACACAGTACTCCAGATGTGGCCTCATCAGGACAGACTGGAGAGTGAGGACGAGCTCTCTTGACCTACTGGCTACACTCATTTTAAAGCACCCTAAAATACCATTTCTTGGCAAGAAGGGCACACTCTCAACTCATGGTCAGTTTACTGTCCACCAGGACTGCAGGATCTTTCTCCTCAGCGCTACTGTCCAACAGGTCTATCCCTATCCTACACTAATGCATGAGTTGTTCTTCCCCAGGTGTGGGACTTGATCCTGTTGAGTTTCATTAGGTTCCTCTTTGCCCAGCTCTCCAGCCCGTCCAGGTCACACTGAATGGCAGCCCAGCCCTCTGGTATGTCAGCCACTGCTCCCAGCTTTGTATCATCAGCCAACCTGTTGAGGATACACTTACAGAATCACAGAACATTGGGGACTGGAAGGGACCTCAAAATATCTAGTCCAATCCATCTGCTACACCAGAATCACCTAGATCAAGTTGCACAGGAACATATCCAGGCAGGTTTTAAACATCTCCAGAGAAGGAGACTCCAAAACCCCCCCGGGTAGGCCATTTCAGTGCTCTGTGACCCTCACCATGAAGAAATTCCTTCTCATATTTATGTGGAACCTCCTATGTTCCAGCTGACACCCATTGCCCCTTGTCCTATCATTAGATGATACCAAGTAGAGTCTGACTCCATCCTCCTCACACTCACCTTTCACATATTTATAAACACTAATGAGGTCACCTCTCAGTCTCCTTTTTTGTGGAGGAGGTTGTCTCTTGTACTTGGTCTGGTTTTGTTCAATGTATTCATCAGTGACCTGTAGAAGGGAATAGAGCAGAATCACAATCCTGGACTTCAACTGAATCACAATTCAGGACTTCTACTCTGCCCTGATGAGAGCACAGCTGGAATATTGTGTCCAGTTCTGGGCCCCTTAGTTCAAGAAGGCTACAGAACTACTTGAAAGAGTCCAATACAGAGCAGCGAAGTTGATGAAGGGAGTGGAACATCTGCCTGATGAGGAGAGGCTGAGGGAGCTAGGTCTCTTTAGATTAGAGAAAAGGAAACTGAAGGATGACCTCGTTAATGTTTATAAATCTGTGAGGGATGGGTGTCAGGAGGATGGAGTCAGACTCTTCTCACTGGCATCTAATGGTAGGACAAGGATCAGTGAGTGTCAGCTGGAACATAGGCAGTTCCACATAAATATGAGATGGAACTTCTTCACGGTGAGGGTGACAGAGCACTGGAAGGGGCTGCCCAGGGAGGTTGCGCAGTCTCCTTCTCTGGAGTTGTTTAAAATCTGCCTAGATATGTTCCTGAGCAACTTGATTGAGATCATCCTGCTCTGGCCCAGATTAGACTAGATGATCTTTTGAGGTCCCTTCCAATCCCTAATGTTCTGTGATTCTGTGACCCCTGGGTAAAGTACTCAAAGGTAATGGGCTGTGCCGAGGAGAGTCCCTAAAGGACTAGCATAGTTATTGATTTCTTAAATATTTTCACATCTTTTTATGATTAAACATGCAAACAAGCTGGCAAAACTTGCTTCTGACATTATGTTGTGTCAAATGATTCATGTAGAAGAGATTCAAGCTATCAAACAAATGGGTGATCTTTTAGAATTCATGTCCTGGAAACGGGAAAAATATCTGCAGACAAAATGTCAAATCATTAATTTGAGGAATAGTAGAAGGAATCTCTGCAGTCACCCAGAAAGACGTCTCTTGAAAACAACGGTTTTCAGTATTTCAGCTGACTACTTTTCCCACAAAACATTACTAGTAACCAAAGAAATGCACTGCAAATCTTTACAGACCACGCCAGGACGGTGCTGTCGCAGTACCATTAGTAGATGAGCAGATACCCCATAAAAATACTCGTTTCAGCTCTCTCTGAATGTCTCGATTGAGAACTTAGATTTATTTCTGCATATGACTCCTACTGCCTAGACAGGTAAAAAAGGTGGAATAAGTAACACTTCACTAGTTAGCTGGAATGTTCTTTTTCATGGTTAGTTTAGTCATGTTTCATTTTGAGCAATAACAAACCTAACTGGGCAACTTTCCATGAATTTTCCAGAAGCTTCTCTCCTCTCCCATTGCCAAGTTACTAGACTTGGTGAAATTAAATAAGCTGACCTCATGACTGTCTAACTTGCAGATCTATTTGTTCTTAATGACCTAATTGCCAGCAACATGGACTAGCAATGGCCATATTTATCTAAATCCCTTCTTGTCTCTAGAGTCAAAGTACTTTGGAGGCAACAGTGAAAGAAACCACAGCACGGAGGTGGAGTAACTTGCCAGAACCCACAGAAAAGGGAGTCAAGTAGACACCAACAGACCAGTACATTGCCTTGTCTACTGGTGCACGCTGCCTCCCACAAATGGGTAATAAAACAGGTTTCCAAGAAGACTACTAGCAGTCTTGGCACAACAGTGGTCCAGTAGGTATTCACCCAGACTGTTAGGTGAAAGCAGGAGCAGCAAAGAGGAAAGTTTTTTTTAAGGAAGAAGTGTTTTTTGAAAGAAGCCTTTTGCAGATGACAGTTCTTAAATGAAAAAAGAACAGACAAGAAGCAGCAAGATGTGTTATGCTCATTAGGCATTAATTCAGAGTAAATCATTAGGAACCTAAAAATGGAAGCCCCAGGCACCCTAGACACCTGCAATGAATCACTGAAGTGACTGATTACACAGCTGTTTTATCCAACAACAGCCACATGGATGTTTTAGAGAGTCTGTGTGGATGTGACTGATGATGTGAAGAACCAAGGCTCTGGTGGGAGTGGCCATCTTCAAGGGAGGATTAAAAAAACCCACAAATACAAGAAAGGGGGAAAATGGAAGGGGAATGGAATAGTAAATAGGAAAGGAAAATAGGACAGAGAAAAGTGGTATGAAGAAGAAAAATGAAAGAGAAAAGGGAATATCCATGGCAACTAACTGGGAGGCGAAGCAGTGGTAGTGCTGGCCGTGAGCATTCCCAGTCGTAGTCTCCAGTGCAGCAGATGATCTCTCCCAGATATTCTTCCTACCGTAACTACAAAGAGTAACCCCGACGCATTCCAGGTCTTCCTTTGTCGCCGTTCTCGCCGCGCTAATCGCACTGCTCAGCACAGGTCCATCACACACGCACTGCCCGTGCCAACTGCCTCTGCAGCTTTTGCGAGTGTGTCACTGGGCAATGCCTGTCGGCTGCCTAAAACGCTGCTACCTCCTGTTGTCAGCTACCAGGCACTGCATGTCCTCTAACAACACTACACACTAAAAGAGGGAGAGAAAGTCAAAAGTGGGGGTTTCACACATTGTGTGAAATGGTTTCCCATGAAAAATCCAATGCAGCAGCCATGGCTGAGGTCCAGAGCTGGGAGCGCAAAGCTGGAAGGATGACAGCATTTTGGATAAAGGGGCACAAAACTCTGCCCCAACACCCTGTGAGCGTGAAGGTGCACAGCTGCACAGAAAAGAGACTGGCAGACCACAGTGTTTTGAGGGAAAGGCAGCAGAGCTGCAAATGGCACAACAGCCCTTGGCACAGCACAAGTTGCAGATTCCTCTGACGAGGGCTGCAGTAGGGCAATAAACCCCCTGTGACCCTCTGCAGAAGCTGCTGATTTCTGAGCTCAGGGAAGGACCCTGAACACCTCCCAACAATCTCCTCTCCCTCTCTCTTCCTATCACCTTTCCCATCTGTCTTGACCTTTGGAAAAATCATTCCTCCTCCTACTTTCTCCCTAAGAGGCACTTACACTCAGCTCTCTACCATGTGGAAGGTCTTTTCATGTCGGTATGCGCTCAACACTTAGAGACTAAGAAGCTGTTTCATTTGAAGATGCTCCTCTTCTGTGTCTTGTGATAGGGCAAACGGTCATGGTCGCTGCTTATGTCCTGACAGAGCTGTGAGAGCTACAGGATTTGTGGGAAACCCACAGTTTGGAAAGAAGGATTTAGTAAAGATAACAGAACGATGGCCTTGTTATCTTCCCACTTTCATCATGTGCTGGTGGCAGCATAGCTCTAATTCTGCACACGTATCCCGAGCTCACACTTCCCAAGTAGGTCATCCAGAGGGTAGCAACAACTCACAAAGTCTCTGGCATATGATTACAAACTCTTTTAATACGTGCGAGTGGGCAGACAGAGAAGAGGAACATTGTCCTTTTAACACTTCAGGAAACATAAAGAAAACCACGGTATGAATGATAAGCAGTTGGCTTTGCAAAGGTGTCATCTGCTATTCATAGATTCACAGAGTTTAAGGCCAGAAAGAAGTCTTAAATCATTTTTATTGACTCACTGCCTGTTAGAGGTTAATATGTTTTGCCCGGAGAAGTGAGCAATTCTTTCTACAGTGATGCCATTTGCCCACTGTAGTTTCAGGTGCTGCTAAAGCTATTTTTCTTGCACCGAGTTTCTCCAAGATCCTTTTGTTTATAATTCCTACAGGAAACTAAAAGCAATAGTGAAGTGTGTTTGACCTTTTGATCCTTTGGCCAGCTGGGCTTTTTTCTGGCTTTCACAAATGTTCTCTCTTCCCTTGTTGGGAGAGTCTTAATCAACTTTTTTTCCAGTGCACTAACACCGTGTTCATTAAATCTGCATTTTGTTTTAAATTGGACCGCTGAAACGTGTTACTGACACTGACTTCGCACACCGTGGTATTCTACATAATGTTTGAATCTCAGTGGCATCCCATTACCCAGCGTCATTTTGGCTTGAATTGATAGTGGTCACCTTCAGGGACAGAATATAAAACTGATCTTCAAATATTCTCGTGTCTCCAGCCAAGCTGAGTAATGAGGATCTCATTTGCTGGTCATTGATTTTACAATTACTGACCCCGAATAGCACTTCCATGGCTGCACAGCACAAAGTGCCTGGATTTGGAGAGGGTCCAGGTTCCCTGACATAATGATGCGCAGCAGAGAATTAACATTTACTGTCTTTTTTCTAAGTCATCTTCTCTTTCAATGTGTCTGCTAATGACTGCCATCCTCTTGCACTCCTCTGCCACGTGAACTTGGATTTTTTTCTGTCTCACAATCATCATATCAATCAGACTACTTACTGTTGTTATTAGGACATTTTTTAGAATGCAACCAACTGCCTCCTAGGAGAGCACAAACTCCTATAGACACCTACATCCACCTTTACTACACCAGACTTTAGATGATGGTTACGCAGGACCATCCTGAACATATTGTTCAGGAAACCTGATAAAACAAGCACTCTTCTAGTCAGGGGACTATGATCTGAATGGGGGTAAAACTACACGGGTAAGAAATGGTGGCATATCTAGACTTGAAGGGTCAGTTTAATGGGCTGCACTCTACTGTGGAAGCCATTACAAGTGTGTCCTGGGACCTGTCCCATTTGGTGCCTTTACCAACAATCTGGAACAGGTGACAGAGCGTGCCCTTCTGTCCAGTTTGCAGAAGCCACCAAACTGGGGAGAAATGGCAAAGAAATGTTTCTAAAAAGAAATATGGCGTAGGATAATATTATTGAGGTTCTTCTGAACCTCTAAAATGCCCTCAATGAAGGAGATAATGAGAGAGGCAGTGCGTGGGTGGGTTTGTGTGTGTGTGCACACGCGTGTGTCTGCATGTATGCATATGAGGAAAGCTTAGATGGTTTCACCAGCCCTACCACTGCTCTTGTGAATGAGTTAATAATAGTTAATGAGTTAATAATAGTTAATGAAAAAGCTGTTACAGGTGTTACCAAAGCAGGGAGTTCCCCTCCTTAGCCTGACTCCATGAACTGGCTTTTCAACTCCTGTGACAGTGATTTCCATGCAGTGGAAAACTGCAAAGAGTATTTTTCAAGAACTTTTTCAATGTTACCTATTCTGGTGAGACCAGCAGCTGTCACCATGATGCTTAACAACCCAACTAAAGAGTGATTCTTCCAAACAAGTTTAATAAGTTTAATTTTCTCTCTGCTCAGTTTAGAAGAGGAAGCAGACTGATGCTGCCAGCCCATTTCTGTGAAGGAGCAATGAAATCAGCATGGAGTGAGGAGAGCTGGATTTGAGGAGCAGCTTCGCCCCCGTGCTGTGCAAAGCGTGTACGCAGAGTGAAGGGAAGTGAAAAGGATTGCTGTTTGATGGACTTAGAGCTGCTGAGTTAACATCAGAATGAAGTTATGTTGGTTGTTTCTCCTCCACTCCTTTTGCTTTAATGTCTTTGCAGGTTGCCTTCTACTTATTCATTGACACTGCTGTTTTCAACAGATCTGAATCCCTACATAGGAGAAGAATAAAGTGAGCTAGTAAGGTCGAGCAAACAGTTTGACAGGACAAGCCATCACCAGCCTCCCAATAGGGAAATACAACATCATATCTGGGTTGCTAAAGCCTCCCAGAAGTGCAGAGGCTCGTTTTGCAGTGGGAACTCAGAAGAGCGTTGCAGACATCAAATGTGACATTTTTAATAGGGTTTGTACCGCGGAAACACACACAGCTGTGCTCCACAGACGCAGAGCCCCGGCGCGGCTCTTTCATTAACTCGGTTTCTTTGTATTATTTGCACTAACGTGCTCAGAACTGACGAGTGGGTCAGATCAAAGGTCTGTCTGGCTCAGTATCCTTCCTCAGAACGTTTGCAGAGGAGCAGGCAGAGGGAGCAGAGAAAGAAAATGGCAATTATCACTGAAATATTATTCTACACTTCAACAGTTTAGAGCCTGGGGACTTCCTGAGCCAGAGGCCATCTCTATGTTTGTAGTCATCTTCTACGGTTTCTTTTCCATAAATATATCCCTCTAGCCCACACAAACTTTCTAACTTCCATAACACTCCATACAAAGAAATTTTAGAAGGAAAATAAAATACTTAGTTTAACTTGCCATCTGCTGTCTGTATTTAATATTTCTTAGCTTTTGTATTGGGACTGTCTCCATTTTTCTGGGCATTTTGTGGATATTGATATCAACCACCTTTGTTTCCAGGATCAGACGTAAAGTCTGTTTCCAGGATGAGAAGATGAGGCAGACCCAGTAGGTAGGTATGGATTGTCTTCTTTTCTGAGGATTAGTAACTTTCACAGTATCACAGGACATTAGGAACTGGAAGGGACCTTGAAAGATCATCTGGTCCAATCTCCCTGCCACAGCAGGATCACCTAGACCAAGTCACACAGGACCATATCCAGGTGGGTTTTACATGTCTCCAGAGAAGGAGACTCCACAACCCCCCTGGGCAGCCCCTTCCAGTGCTCTGTCACCCTCACTGGGAAGAAGTGCCTTCTCATATTGATGTGGAACCTCCTGTGTTCCAGCTCACACCCATTGTCAAAACTGAACATTTCAGTTGAGCAAACCGTGAAATCAGATTGAGTCTGATAAATATTTGACTGTAAAAAAGGAAGATAAATTATGAAAATGTCAAAGCATTTTATTTTGACATTTTCCAAAGGAAGTATTCGGTGTTTCTGAAATGCTTGGTTTGACAGTACCTGTCTGAAAGCAACAAAGCTCTGAAATCTTGAGAGTCGAGCACAATGCCTTCAAGAAGACCAAACAGTCAAAGAGACATTGAAATGAAACACTTTGTTTAGGGCTGAATAAGAGATTTCCACTTAAACCAGAACCATTTGTCTGATTTTGTAGGAATGTTTAAATAGAAATGTTATATTTCCATTCGGACCAAGTTACGGCTAGTGATTTTTCAGTGTGGCTGTGCTGCAGAGACAACTGTCATAATCCTACTCCTAATTACGGGGCTCTGAAAGGCTTCCCCTTTTCCCCCAATAGTTTTTGATTCTTATTTTCAGTTGCCATTCTTTCACCTGGTCGTACACACTCGTGCAACACAAGGCAAGTACGTGCTGCTGTGATGCTACTAACGCAGAAAGATCTGGCAAGACTTTGGCTTGTTTCACCTTCCAAAGCAAAGGTTAGCAAGACATACAGGACACACACACTAGGGAGAGAAGAAAATACTCACTGAGTGAAGACTCTTTGAACTGAAAACAAAAAGTGACCAAACAAAAACCAAGTAACTTCAAATGAAAGAACTTCTTTGGGAAATAATCAAATTGTTAGTTCTCTGAGAGGAAAATTTATGGAGACTAAAGGGAATAGAAGAGAGTACGTTCAGGATGGAACTTGGTTAGTTTATGAAAGACTTACAGGATCAAGTACCCTGGGAGAAAAGAAGAACTTTAACTGTTTACAGAAGTGTAAGGGTTTAGTTACCTCGGTGCTGAGCATTTCCTACACATCCAGAGTTAAACGTGTCAAAGGATCACAACACTGCTGCCACACTTCGCGTTGATATTTGACATGAATGAATGTTTTGCTGAACTGTATCCTTGGTGATTGAATCCTGGATAAACTTCAACCAGAAGAGCTGACAGATACTCTAATCCCTACAGGCTTGAGCTTTGCAATGTAGTCTACACTAAAGTGAAAACAAACTATCCCTCAGCGGTCACCAATATTCTAATTGCAGTTTGCTCTGCAGAGCTGGTTTACCTGAACTGGCTTTGGAAAAAGAAAACAAAACAACCTAGAAGCTGCCCTTGTCTCACATGAAAAAGCTGCTTTTAGAGAGACTGGCTGTCCCAGGAATTATCATTATGAGAGACATCAGCTGAACAGTGGTTTTACATTTGAGGGTTCTTGGATAGTCACTGCTAGTGATGACATGACTTGAGCTGGAGTATTGGCCAACCATGTGCCTAATGCCAAAAAGGCAATAAGGTTGCTTCTAGATGAAGGAGCAGTGAAATGACCACTGCTTGTGTCCTACTTGCATTCACCAGGTGAGGTTGAAAAGATTTCTGCACCATTTTCAGTCTTTGAAAACATGTGCCATCCTCAGGAGTGGGACATGCATGCCATATGCACGGCGTAGTGACACCACACTACCTGCTCTGCCATAACCATTACCACCATGACACATCCGTGACGTATTGACACCGAGAGCATGAGCAGAAACAGCTTTATTACTCTGCTTTTTAGCATATTTTCTAATTCAGATCTGTGGGGTGAATTTAACTATAAATGCTTGTGGCACACACAGGCCAGCCAGGTACCTCTGTCAGACTCTGACTGGCAACAAGTGAGGTGGCTCAAACAGCTGTGGGCAAGTGGAGGATGATCCATGGACCCTGCACCTGGCAATGCTCTGTATGGGGGCAGAATCTGCAGAGCCTGAGAACATGAGAAGTTTTCCTCCCTCACTCACTTCACAATGTTTTCACCTGCAAGATTCCCCATGTTGAGGTGAATTAAAACACTGGCTGGTGGCGAGTGGAGAGACTGGAACAGTGTGAGCGGCTTCACCATCAGCTCTCCTTAGCCTGCAGTCAGGACACAAGGACTGCTGGAGACACAGAAAATCTGTAAAGCTGGGGAAGCTTCATCATCTTCCTCCTCCAGCCTATGGACACATTTGGAGAAAGATTGAAAGAAGACACCACCACTGAATCCTGGAATGGTGATCTGGGACTTTCTCCCCCACTTTTCCTCCTTATTTTCCTCTCTCCTTTCTCCTACTCTCCATTCCTCCCTTGGCTCCTCTTTCCACCCCCTTCCTCACTGCTCCCCCTCCTTGCTCCTCTCTTCCTGCTCTCAGCTGCCCCCGTCTCTTTGGATCTCTGAGCTTAGCCTTGGGGAGTCACAGTGATCCTTGTAGGCTCTGAATCCAATATTGGGTAATTTTGGTGGTTTTCTGTGCTGCTGGAGTTCAGAATGTAATGGCTATAGTAAAACTTTGATCTTTAATGTGGACCTGAGGTGCAAGCATCCTCAATTTGACCCCAAGTGAGTCCATGAACCTGAATCACACCTTTATCTTAAGACTGGGACGTGACATCTCCATGTGCTGTGGATGGTACAAAGAAGCTCCTCTGAAAGATCATGCATTAGAAACGTGTGCCCAGAGGGAGAGCAAGCAAATGGGGGAACACCTCTTGCTGGTCCGAGAGCTCATGCACACTGTGCACAGGTCTCACTGGGACAAGCCTACACTTGTGCTGTTTGCTCCTGTTGTTGTTGATGGAAATGCTACCTTAATTCCCACCAGACTGAAACCTGCCCATCGCTGTGGGCTGAGCTGGCTGTCCCTGGGCTCTGGCTGATTCCACTCCCCACCCATGCTCTTCTGGCAGATCACTGTGGGACATCACTGTGTGAGGAAAGGCACTACACTGTGCACTGATGTCACTTTGGTCTCCGGCTCACTCACCCTCATCCCACAGCTGCCTGACATTCTGAACGGACATCTCGGTCTGTAGGTGGTTTTAAGTACGTGTGCCTGTATAAGAAATCACACAAGTCCTAGCTCGTTTCTCAAAGATCAGACTTACTCGACTACTCACTGGTTGCCCAAAGGCAGAGACTTCAGCAGAGCATTTTGGAGGAGCCGCCTTTGCCGTCAGCAGCTAAGGGCGACTGCTGGCCAAGCTCTGCTCTTGGGGCCTCCGGGACACCCGAGATATCAGCAGAGCAGCATCCCGCGGGGAGGACCTGGGCTCCCTGGTGTTCGCGCTGGTGTCCACTAGATGGCAGCAGAGCCAACAGCGGGGGCTGAGCAGCACCCCGCGGGGAGGACCTGGGCTCCCTGGTGTTCGCGCTGGTGTCCACTAGATGGCAGCAGAGCCAACAGCGGGGGCTGAGCAGCACCCCGCGGGGAGGACCTGGGCTCCCTGGTGTTCGCGCTGGTGTCCACTAGATGGCAGCAGAGCCAACAGCGGGGGCTGAGCAGCACCCCGCGGGGAGGACCTGGGCTCCCTGGTGTTCGCGCTGGTGTCCACTAGATGGCAGCAGAGCCCACAGCAACGGGACGCGGGCGGGTTTCCCCTTGGTACCGCTGGGGCAGAGGGAGAGGAGCCGGCAACACCCGGCTTTTAAGAAGAAGAGTGTCCAGTGTATTTTGAACTGTGATGGTGACGGTGATGAGACCGGCTCGGAGAAGACACTGCCATTCTCCTGCGTGTTTACCACAGTGAGAGGCACAAATACAGTGCCTTTGGCAGGAGGTGAGGTCTCCACCACAGAAACGATGTGGGAAACCAGATTTACTCTAAGTCCATCTTAACAAAATTAAAAGCATCGGGGAAATACTTCATATTTCAGGTTGGTTTTGCTTTTTTCAGCACAAAGAGCTCTCAATTTCTGTGTGCAGAGCACTGGAATGGGCTGCCCAGGGAGAGTGTGGAGTCTCCTTCTCTGGAGATGTTTAAAACTTGCCTGGATATGTTCCTGTGAGACCAGATCTAGGTGATCCTAGATGTGTGGTGGGGAGACTGGACTTGATGATCTTGCAAGGTCCCTTCCAATCCCTAGTGTTCTGTGATTCTGTGAAGTGGAAAGCAGCCAACAGTTTATAATTTCTGTGACTAAGACACTTCTTGGTCTCATTTTTAGTTTTCCTTTTCAGGTAAGTGGCCACAGAGGAAACTACGAGAAGAATTGCAGAGAACAAACACAGAAAGGACACATAGTTATAGAAGGATTATTCTTTCTGAAAGACAATCAGACAGGACAATGTTTTCATTAAGTCTGCGTTTGCAGATCAACAGCAAATCAGCTTCTGAGGGAAAGCGATCTTTGGTGGAAACTAGAGGAGCTTGGACTTTGCTCAGCTGCACCTCTAGATCCGGACCCACATGTCATCTGGCAGCCGCATCATTTGCTGCAGCGTTGGTTGAGCATTTCTGGCATCCTGAAAGGTCTGAAACAGAGGTTGCTCCTCTTGCTCTTGCGTTGTTCCAAGGTTACCTTGACACAAACGGTGTGCACGCACATAGCGTCCAAGTCACGTCAGGCACCAACAGAAAAATGAGACTTACACATTGTTCTCATCTTCTTGGAAATGTTCAGCATTTGCTAATCGTTTGCTCCCCATTTTCATGCCAGGATAAGTAGTAGTTTTTAAAAAGGCTGACTTGTTTCCTTTACAAAGGAAAAAGAGATCTACTGAAGGAAAGAGCCAAAACATCATCTGTGTTGGGTGGATTTTTTCATGGATCCTGATGGAATTGTAGCTGAGATGTTCAGCCTTGGAAAGCAGGACAGGGAAGTTCTGGGTAAGAACATCAGAAGTTCCTAGAAAGGCCATCTACCTCTTTCCCTGACAAGCCAATTTATGAAAATGTTTGTTTTGGCCTTTGTGAAGCTGGATGTTCCAGCTCACACCCATTGCCTCTTAGTATTGTCTGCTTTACACACAATTTCTTCTCCTTACATGATGTTGTAATCTTTGATTTGACTAGACCTTTCCATACCTTCATTTAGGCATTCATTTTATCTTTGGTATTATGTATCGGGCAACAGCCAGCGGCACAGAGAGATTTGAGTCACTCTTACTCACACAGGTTTGAAATTGTGGCAGGAATTGGAAAGTGATCTGCAAAGGCATTCGGGTGTGGTGCTACTTTTCTAACAGATAAAGAAAGCTGACGTCTCTTGAGCTTGGAGAGGAGCAGAATGAGGGGTGACCTCATCAATGTTTATAAATAGGTGAGGGGTGGGTGTCAGTAGGATGGACCCAGGCTCTGCTCAGTGTCATCTAGTGATAGGACAAGGGGCAATGGGTGTCAGCTGGAACATAGGAGGTTCCACATCAATATGAGAAGGAACTTCTTCAGAGTGGGAGTGACAGAGCACTGGAAGGGGCTGCCCAGGGAGTTGTGAAGTCTCCTTCTCTGGAGATGTTTAAAACCCCCCTGGATGGTGTACCCATGTGGCTTGGTCTAGGTGATCCTGCTGTGTGTGGAAGATTGGACTAGATCATCTTTTGAGGTCCCTTCCAGTCCCTAATGACCTGTGATTCTGTGACATTATAAAGCAAGCAAACGTTTCCCCCACATTAAATTCTCAGGTCTTTTGATTCCTACACTCTTCTTATTTTTTTTAACGTATTTGTGGAAACGCATCAGAAGATTTGGAAAGGTTTTTTTTTTTAAATTCAGCAGAGAAATAAAGAAGTTCAGGAACTGTTGAAAGGCTTTTCTGGATCAGTGGGTCCAGCTTCTCATGGTACAGAAAGCTATCATACATCGTACTTTTTGTTACTGGCAAAACTTAAAATTACTTTTCCTTCCTTTATTATCTTTGAAGCTGTTTTCAACTTCAGTCAGAGTTTAAAACCCATTCTTCCAGTCTGAAGACTAAAATTTATTCATAACCTGTTCTAGCTACATGTTCCTTCTACAGATACGCTGAGATATCTCCTCTGCTCTCTGTTTATCTTCTAAGCCAGCTCTAAGCTCCTGGCTGTTGTTTTGTTAGCCTAAGCAAGGCCAGCTCTGAGCTTTCCTCCCCAAACAGGCTTTCTCTTCTGACTGAAATAACCATCCTTCAAAGCACCTGCTTCAGCTGAATTTACCCTTCTTGGCCTGGGGAGCACTAATCTCTGCACATCGTTCCTGTGTGAGCACAAAGAAAAGACTTCTTTGTTTTGAGGGCAGCAGAGCACCAGAAAGGGCTGCCCAGAGAGGCTGCTGAGTCTCCTTCTCTGGAGATATTCAAAACCCAACCCAGGTGCCACCCTGTGCAACCTGCTCTAGGTGAACCTGCTTTAGCAGAGGGGTTGGACTAGATGATCTCCAGAGGTCTCTTCGCACTTCTACCATTCTGTGATTATCACCTCTTTCATTGCTGCTTGCTTCACTTAATGGTGAAGCAGAGCAACATCGAGAGAACAATGCCTGCCAAGCTGAGTTTATCTGTGACAAGGCAGAGGCAAGGACTTTCAACAGGGGTGTTTTAATGATTCTGTGTGAGATGGATGCTCCTACACTGGGGTCAGGACGATTCTGCTCAGACACCCCTTCCCAACGGTGTACTCTTTTGGAGACAGGTTTTTCTACTTTGCTTTCTGAAGCAAATACTGCTGAGTGCCACAACGGTGACATTCACCCAGGGAGTGAGTTCTTAAGGAGCAGCTTACTGAAAGCCCTGCTACAGGGACTGACTGGATCACATGCATTTCACTTTTCATTCTGGTTTGGCAGAAGGTGTCCTAGATACTCCCCTGAGAATGACACAGCCTTGCCCACAGAGAAGAATAAAGTTTAATGGAAGCAGGGAATGCTGGAGTGTCAACAGGAAGCCTGTATCCAGGGCTAAGCAACAGCAGTTGCTCTATCAATCAGTGAACCATCTCCAGCAAAGGATGAGTTCTGGGAAAATGAGAGGAGACCTGTGGTTTGAAATGAAAACTGGTTTAATGAAAGAGCAAAACCAATGCAAATATAATGTACACAAAGCTATCCCCAGGCCAGGACAGAAGCCCCTATGTCCTCAGTGAAGTTCCCCCTTTATAACATGAGTGATGTTTGCCACCTGGGATGCATCTGGCTGTAGCCAACTGGAGTCAGCTGCCCTGGCTGACTCAGAGCTGCTACTGGCTTGCAGACCATAGCACACCTGTGGATCTCTCCCAGTGAAACCAGTACATGGTGCTTCGGTGCAGCTTCTCAGCATCTTCTCTCATCTTAAGCCACACACTGCAAAAAGGCTCTACGGGTGCCCGTTGGTGAGTAAGTTGAGCTTCTCTTATATCTCATTGCAACCTCTGCCACAGCCCGCTGTTTACCCTGATGCTTACTCTCCCACACACCACCCAAGCTCTGTGGAAACAGCAGAAGCTTGCTTCAGCTGCCTCTAGTGTCTGCACAGCTTAGTCAGGTCTTTAGTAAAGGGTTTGAAGGAACTGCTCTGAGGCGTTACAGGTACTGAAGGGATGCTAATGAGGGCAATACGAATGCCAGTGGCTACTGCATAGCACAAACCAGACTCTCTTGTACCTCAGGGAGCAACTGCTGTAAAAGAACCAGGCAAACTGAGGGTTGTTCTGAATAACGGTGTGTGCTAGTTCTTAGCCCAGGGCTGTGTCAGGCTGCTTTCTAAGAGATGGGCAGCATCTAGGCTCCATGGTCGTGCAAAATGACATTGGAAACCTTCACATAAGACTCAGCCATTCAGACCCACCCAGCAAGGTGAGCCCTGTACTTTAAATTCTTTCTTTGCAAAGTATGTAATTTTCTTGTCAGACTAGTCCTCTTCATGCAGGTACACACACAGAATCTTCTGCTGTAGACTTTATTTTCTGGAAAGAATTACTTTTCTTTTTAGGAATAGCTTAAATAACCTGGAAAATGATTTTATCACTTACTTATTGCTGTGTGGGAAGTACTAATTATCAAAGAATTCAAGCTTATAGGGGTGAAATGTTTTTGAAGTCTCTTTATAGCAACAGATATATGGGAAACGCATAAGTTGGGAAGCTATTATAGGGCCCAACACTTTGAATAATTTCTGGGTAGATTAAACAACTAAACTCAAATTAAACATAATAGAGAGACTATCTTGTGCTCATGTGAAGTCCTGCACAGAGTAGCAGGAGCAACAGAAATTCTATAAATTATTTCTAGTCAGAGGGGAAAAAAACCTACAGCAAAGAATCTTGATATCAGCCTAATTTCTTAAGGAAATTAATGTCTCAGCTGGATTCCTTGAAACTGACTACGGGTTGTCTCTCCTCATTCGCATTTCTATTGATTTTAAAAACGAAACAAACAAACTCTTGTTCTTTGAGCTTTCAGGAGCAAAGTGTGGTAGAAGCTTTCATAGCCTGGATACTGTGTTGCTCTTCTGACATTAGATGTAACAGAATGAAAAGTCCTAACAGTTTGCTATTGTTTTTTTGCACTCTTTAAATTGAAAAACCCCACAGAGCAGTGTGGCAAGATGGAAACAAAGCCCTTCTAAGTCCAGAGAAGATAAAGTTACAGAAAGAAAACAAAGCAAAAAAAAAAATTAAATAAAAATTTAAAACTTTCTGGGCAGTTCTACTCCACTGAATGTTTTGACCAACAAATGAATAATCTTCTCTTTCCTCCTCTCTTCCCACACGTTAAAAAAAAAAAATGGATAAGATAGAATGAGGAAAAAAATCAAACTGCTAATAAATTCAACAAATGTGTGTTTGGAAACCAAATATCCAATGTAAAGAACATACTCCCCAAAACATCTAGATTTTTCTTGTGGTGTTGCAGTCAGTTGTTTAATTGTAGTCATTTTCGTTGGCACAAAGTTTTTGCAGCACAGTTAAACTCCACTTCCCCCTCATGTATGTTTCCTATCCTCATGGTCAGGATTTTCTGTAAACTTTTCTGTAATAGTTTCTGTAAACTATTAGTCCTCTGGATGTAAAACTGAAAGCCTCAGGGTGCATCTCTCAGTCTCACCTGCCTGGACATGTTTCTCTGCAGCTTGATCTAGATGATCCTGCTCTGGCAGGGGGATTGGACTAGATGATCTTTTGAAGTCCCTTCCAATCCTTAATGTTCTGTGAATCTGTGATTCTACATGATCTAAGCACCAGATTTTTCATGTGAGATTGGTACAAGATGTCTCCAATCAATGTGCAACAATCACTGCTGAGAAGGAATCTTTCTCCTACTTTTAGTTAGAGAACAACTATTCCTCTCTGTCTCAGCCACTTTCAAGGCTGAAATATGGAGAGAAAGACAACCACAGGATGGGATCATTCATCTCCACGTGTCTAAAGATGCCCTGATAAAATTGTTCCCAGGTAATTCCAATCGTCTATATTTTTAGACCATTATTAACTGTTAAGTCTTAATTGGTGCCAGATGTGTCCATCATGCTACCCGTTAGATCATCTGTCTGACAATTTAAAAGTAATATAACGGGGCATAAAAGCCTAAAATTAAACCCTACTTAATGGTACTGAATGTATTGATCTAAAAATAAGAAATCACAAAGAAGAAATCGTACCAGCTGGGCTAGATCAGAAAAGACCTGCTCTAGCCATCATGGATGTGTCTTTCAAACTGCTGTACTTTCAGAAATGGACCAAAGCAGAGGCTGATATAAATCAGTGCCGGTCCAGTTACTTCAGTAGACTCAACATAGCGTTGGCAGAGCACCTGAGCCTTTAAACTCTACTGAAAGCAGGGTGAGAGGTGATTGCTTTCTAGCTTTCTACTGACAGTTTTATCCATGAATGATCACAGAACATTAGGAATTGGAAGGGACCTTGNGAAAATAAGATTTTAGAAAATGCCTCAGCACTTGAAACGCACTCAAAAATATCTGATCACATATTTTGGCCTAAATGGAAGAGGAGCTGCTTTGTCAGTTTGGTCTTGTGTAAGATGACACACAAACACAAAGCTTTAAAAACACCGGTTGGGTCTGTGCACCCGGTGTGGCTGCTCTGACATCCAAATACACGTTCTACAGGAATTCCAAAGCTCTGCTCCCCAAATTGCATTGCTATCCATTGACTTCCTCTACTTTTTGTAATTCCAGATGCTCGTTACCAAAAACTAGAAAATTGTTATTGATTACAGTGCCCACTGTAGTCTAAGGGGAACTGATTTAAAAATTGCCATTAATTATACTAACTAATCGAGTGACTTCAGTTAAGATTGAAATTGATATTACTAATTGCATTGGTTTCAGCCTCAATATGAAATTTCTTCAACAGTTTTGTTAGGATAATTAACGAGGAAAAGAGAACTGTGTTAATTAAAAAGACACAATCACCATATATCAGATGAGTTTCATTATTATTCTTCTTGACAACACATTCTCATTGGGAAACATTGCAGCTATCTTTGCTGCATTTATCTTCTACTAATTACTGAGTCCAGTAAATTTTGTCTGGTCCAGGCAAACTTGTGCAGAAAAATATTACTTCATCCATTTTCTTTCATACTGGAAATTCCACAGTTAATCAGAAGGGGAACAGTTTTCCTTGCAAACGTGCAAGATAATCCTGCTGCAGAACTAATGTCACAGAATCACAGAACATTAGGGATTGGAAGGGATCTTGAAAGATCGTCTGGTTTAATCCCTCCACCACAGCAGGATCAATTAGATCAAGTCACATAGGAACATATTCAGGGGGGTTTTAAACCTCTCCAGAGAAGGAGATGCCACAACTGCCTTGGGCAGCCCCTTCCAGTGCTCTGTCATCCTCACTGTGAAGAAGTTCCTTCTCATATTTATGTGGAGGAACTTATGTTCCAGCTCACACCCACTGCCCCTTGTCCTATCATTAGATGATGCTGAGCAGAGCCTGGCTCTACCCTCCTGACACTCACCGTTCACATGTTCATCAACATTAATGAGGCCAACCCTCAGTCTCCTTTGTTCCAAGCTAGAGACCCAGCTTCCTCATCAGAGAGATGTTCCAAACCCCAGACCATTTACCAGGATAATTGGGAGAAAAAACAAAATAACAATTTTAAAGAAAAAATATTTAAAGAATAAAATCTGGGTGCTGTACTGAAGCTCTTCAGTTTCTAAAACCATGACGGTCAGTGTCACTTTAACTTAGGAATGCTCTTTGTTGCCTGCTTGGCCCAAATACTTCAAGACTTCAAACAACCTGCAAAATCCAGTCTCTGAGTTAGGCAAGTTGCCCTTGCCAAGCACTGTCAAATTACTGATATCTGCTTGTGGCTGTCTACTTCTGGACAACACTGTGAGGAAGCATCCATAGCCTGACCTAGCCCGAGTGGAAAAATAAAGCGTAGCAAAGTTTCCATCTCTGTCTCTTTTTGTGTGATGCAGTGCTTCACTACGGCATCACCTCTAACAATTCTAGGTTCAAAGAATCACTCTGGTTGGAAAAGACCCCTGGGATCATCGAGTCCAACCACCTACCCTACCTTACAAGTTCACTCCCAAACCTTATCCCTCAACACCTCATCCAAACAATTCTTAAACACATCCAGGGATGGTGACTCAACCACCTCCCTGGGGAGCCCATTCCAGTGCTTGATCACCCTTTCTGTGAAAAAATTCTTCCTGATATCAAGTCTAAACTTACCCTGTTGTAACCTGAACCATTGCCTCTTGTTCTATCACTAATTGCTTGTGAGAAGAGACCAGCACCAACCTCTCCACAATGTCCCTTTAATAGTTGTAGAGAGGGATGAGGTCTCCTCTCAGCCTCCTCTTCTTCAAGGAGATCAGGTTTGTCAGGCAGGACCTGCCTTTAATAAACCCATGTTGACTGGGCCTGATCCCCTGGTTGTCCTGTATGTCAAGCGTGATGGCACTTGAGATGGTGTGTTCCATGACCTTCCCTGGTACTGAAGTCAGACTGACAGGTTTATAGTTTCCTGGTTCCTCCTTTCTGTCCTTCTTGTAGATGGGCATTACATTTGCCACCTTCCAGTCCATTGGGACCTCCCCAGCTAGCCAGGATTTGGAGTAAATAACAGAAAGTGGCTTGGCGAGCACATTTGGCAACTCCTTTAGCACCCTTGGGTGCAACCCATCTGGCGCCATAGACTTGTTTATATCTAGGTGGTGTAGCAGGTCGCTGACCACTTCCTTTTCAACTGTGATGGCCTCATTCAGCTTCTCTTCTGTGTCTCCCAAGTCATGAGGCCTGTTGTCCAAGGAACACCTAGTTCCACTGCTAAAGACTGAGGCAAAGTAGTCACTGAGCACCTCAGCCTTTTCCACATCATCCGTTACTAGGTTTCCCTCTGGATCCAAAAGAGCTGGAGATTTTCCCTGGTCCTCCTCTTGTCATTAACGTATTTATAGAAACTTTTTTATTATCCTTAACAGCTGTAGGTAAGTTGAGCTCCAGCTGTTCTTTGGCCCTCCTGATTTTCTTTCTGCAGGGTTTGACTGCATCCTTAAAGTCTTCATGAGAGGCCTGCCCCCTCTTCCAGAGGTCATAGACTCTCTTTTTGTTCTTGAGGTGCAGCCAAAAAAGAGATATATCTTGTTCAGAAGTTATAGCTAAAAGTGTATTTAAAGGATTTTTACATGCCCAGAAATACAAACAACTACTGGTAATTTTGGCTGCTCTTAGATGCTTCCTACCTGTTTATTGCTGGTCTTAGTCTGGAAGAAGGAGGCTGAGGAGAGACCTCCAAGGGAGTTGTACAGAGAAGGGGATTGGTCTGTTCAACCAAGTGACAAATGATAGGAGAAGAAATGTTCTCAAGTTGCACTAAGGGAGGTTTGGACTGGATATTAGGAAGAATTTCTTCCAAATATTATATATATACATTATTATATATTATTATATATTCTATATTATTTTCTATATTATTATATAATATATAGTAATCGATTACATATTATATAATTTATATTATATAATATGAAGTATAGTATCTGTTATAAAGTACATATGTAAAGTACATACTATATATCTAGGAATACATATATATGTGTTAAAAATGAGGGAATAGTTGCTAGGAGAATAAGTAAGACACTTGTATTTGAGCATGGAAGATTCAGACCAAAGATAAAAACGAACAATCTAGTGGTCAGGATGGTGAAGCACTGGAATATCCTAGGCTGTCAAATTACTTTCCCTCAAAAAACAAGTTAGGAGAAACCCAGGACTGTCTTCTAACTGGATGCTTCTCTGCTACTGTAAATGGATGCTTTTGGATTTATTAAGCTAAATTACACACAAAGAATTTTCTACAAATTCATTAAAAATTTACTTATGTGTGATGGGTTTATTGAAATAGAAAATTTGCCAAAAATATTCAGATAAGCAAAACCCATGTGTGAAATAACCCAGTGGTCTCTGATTCAAAGGTGAATTTGCTGTGCCTTGAGAATTTTTAATACCTGATAATAATCATCTGCTAGTGTTTACTATTGAGGGAGTGGTTTTTGTGCCCTTTATTGTTGATGGGTTTTCAACATAATGTTGTGAGTAATTACAGAAATGCTAACTACTCTAGGTCTTTCTTTCTGGGCTGTGTACAGCATGCTTAACTTCAGGTAGGGCTGGACTATACTTAGATTTATTCAAGTGTGGGTTTTTTTTCTCTTTCTTACAACCCTAAATCTGGCCAGAAGAGTCATATTTGTGCTTTTCCTCAATCTAATCCAGCCTTTGCCCATGAAGAACTTTTGCATCTACTTCTAGCTCTTTACATGAGTTTGAGGGTTATTTGTATGCTTGCAGAAATGGTTGCAGTGCTGTGTGAGGTCTCTGGCACCACGCTGATGATGAAGAGAGGACTGTGAGGCGCAGTGCGTGACAAGGGCTGTGGGAAGCAACACCACTGTGAGTGGGGTGGCTGAACAACTGCATGACATTTCAGTTACAGGTAAGCAGGCTAATAAGGCTGCTGACAATCATCTGTGGTGTAGGAGGCTTCGCAGTAATAGAAGCTGTGACAGTCAAAGGAACTGAACAAAAGAAGCAGTGTCAACATTGACAAGTGAAGGGACTTCTGCTGATAGGACTTTGGTTCTGCCATGAGAAACTGAATTGCCTTAATGAAGAGGCTGGGAACTCATCAAGATTTTAACTGTGATCCCTCCTGGTTTTCTCACCCACCACCCAGGCTGCAGGTATTAGAAAGCTGAGGAGTGAAAATAGCATGTATGTCCAGGATCTGCATTACGGCTCTTGATCTTCCTTTCCTTCATCTGTAGACGAGCAGGATGGGATGAAGATGGTGCCCTCACAGACCCCCATCAGAGCACAGACCCCCATTGCACACAGCGTGGGGAATAAGCAGGAGGAGTTAGAAATCTGTGTCCAGTCAAGTGATTATAATCTGGTGGCAATTACAGAGACCTGGCGGGACAGGTCGCATGACTGGAATGTGGTCATGGATGGCTATGTCCTTTTCAGGATGGACAGGTCTGCAAGGCAGGGTGGAAGAGTTTCTCTCTACAAGAGAGACAGCTGGAATGTATTCGGTTCTATCCGGAGTGTGCTAAGGGAGATGGTGGAAGTCATTGCTAAGTCACTCTCCATCATCTTTTCTAAGTCATGGGGATCAGGAGAGGTGCCTAGGGAATGGAGGATAGCAAATGTCACTCCAATCTTCAAAAAGGGCAAGAAGGTGGACCCAGGTAACTATAGACTGGTCAGCCTCACCTCCATGCCAAGAAAGGTGGAGGAACAATTTGTTCTAGAGGCTGTCTCTAGGCACAGCAAGGACAGGAGGGTCATTAGGGACAGTCAGCATGGCTTTACAAAGGGAAAGTTGTGCTTGACCAACCTGATAGCCTTTGGTGAGGGCATAACCAGGTGGATGGATGATGGCAGACTGGTGGATGTGGTCTATCTTGACTTGAGTAAGGCATTTGACACAGTCTCACACAGCATCCCAGCATCCAAAATGAGGCAGTGTGGTCTAGATGATCGGGTAGTGAGGTGGATGTGAAGTGGCTGCAGGGTAGAAGTCAGAGAGTAGTGGTCAATGGGACAGAGTCTAGTTGGAGGCCTGTATCTAGTGGAGTGCCCCAGGGGTCAGTGCTGGGACCACTCAGCAAGACCTGGACAGGCTGGAGAGCTGGGCAGAGAGAAGTTTAATAAAGTATAACAAAGTTAAGTGTAGAGTCTTGCATCTGGGCAAGAACAACCCCAGGGACCAGTATAGGTTGAGGACTGACATGTTGGAAAGCAGTGTAGGGGAAAGAGCAGTGTGCTTTTGTGGCCAAGAGGCCCAACAGCATCCTGGGGTGGATCAGAAGTGAGGTGGTTAGCAGACAAAGAGAGGTTCTTTTCCCCCTCTACTCTGCCCTGGTGAGACCACATCTGGAGTGTTGTGTCCAGTTTTGGATGCCTCAGTTCAAAAAAGACATAGTGCTGCTGGAAGGAGTCCAGCAATGAGGATGATGAAGGAAGTGGAGCACCTCCCTTATGAGGAGAGGCTGAGTGAGCTGGGTCTCTTTAGTTTGGAGAGGACGAGACTGATGGGTGACCTCATTAATATCAATATTTGAAAGGTGAATGTCAGGAGGATGGAACTGGGCTGTTCTCGGTGTCATGTAGTGATAGGATGAGGGGCAATGGTTGTAAGCTGGAACGCAGGAGGTCCCACATAAACATGAGAAGGAACTTATTCACAGTGAGAGTGACAGAGCACTGGAACAGGTTGCCCAGGGGTGCTGTGGAGTCTCCTTCACCAGAGACGTTTAAAAACCTCCCTGGATGTGTTCCTGTGGGACTTGGTCTAGGTGATCCTGCTGTTGCAGGGGAATTGGACTAGATGATCTTTCGAGGTCCCTTCCAATCCCTAATGATTCTATGATTCTATGATTCTATCTCTGTCCTGAATCATTCAGGTCATTGCTGCTGCAAAACTGGCTAAACTCTGCATAGATAAAATGCCTGCAAATAGCATGAATTCTTCCTACAGAAGGAGAAATGTCCAGACAGGACCATATTGTGTTCCCAGCCATGATAGATAGGGGATGCTTCTTGTACAGTATCAGAAGTGATGGTTTTTGTATGTGATGGGGTGATCATGCAGCTGCAGGGGCCAGCTGGTTATGGGAAGCTTATGCGACTTTTACAGTTTGCTTAGAGGCTGTTTTAACAACTCTTTTCTACATGCAGTGTAATGTCTGAGGCATTCTGCTTTCTTAAACATAATCTTAAAATCCTCGGGTATTTCAGGACTTGTTTTGTATTTTAGATCATTGGCTGGGGCATGCTCAGATAGCACAGCTGCCTTCATTAACTCCATCGCTGTGGTTGGCAAACTTGCACATCCACCAAATCTTCCTGCCTTTGTGTGTCCACCTCTGCTGCCATCACCTTCTTTCTTTTTGAGGTTTTTCTCGGCACCTTGCATAAACTGTGAGCATTCTGGTTTACAAACCAGGTTGTTGCTTATCCTCTGTTCAGACCAGCAATTTGCCTTTCAGTAGCAGGTTACTCCTTCAGAAACGAGATTTGTCCCCTCTAAGTCTTCCCACCCAGTAACACACTAGCATACACACGCACAAAGGAAGACCTCAGCAGTCAGTCTAACTGATGTATAGAGGCAGTTTATGGACAGCTTACAAAGGGTGCTGGTAGCTAGCCAGGCTTCTCCAAAGTTTTCACCTTTCCTCTAGTGTGGTGTTCCTTTTCTGTCTGATCTACTTTCTTTGACTGCTGCAGTCCCAAACAGAGATGTGAAACAGCTTTTACTAATTCAACTGCCTTGTTCAGGTTGTTGTGTGAAAGAGAGAGAGTAACAACCTTTAAAACAGAGAACAGTAATTATCAGTGCAAACAGAACTGGAGAAGCAGCAGGTGCAGGGGTCCAGTCAGATGTCCAGAGTGAAGGAATGGAGGAGAAGCTCTCCTGCTAACCCCAAAGCAGAGTCCTTTAATTGGGCTGAAGGACAGGGGGAATGCCTCTGCCATCTGAACCTTGGGTTTTAGCTTTCTGAAACCTTCTGCTCCTGTAGGAGCTACAGCTATTTTTTTCCCTAATGGGTCATGCCCCAACTGCTCCTTCCTCATACTTCCCTTGCAGACCCCAAATGTGTGAATCCATGGAGTTTAACTTGGTGGTATATCACAGGGAGAAAATGAATCTTTCATATAACTAGACTCCATTCCACAGCTCTGTGCTCAAACATGATGAAGTTCTCATAAACAAAGCAGTTTGGCAAGAAAAAGGTCTATCTCTGTAGGTTGTTTTATTTTAATATGTTATTTTATGTAAATCCAGAAGTGCTGCTGTCTTTTTAATCTCTTCCATAAACTTTTATTTGAAGTCTAGACATACTCTACAGAGCATGCACAATGTGGTGTGTTTTTGCAAGGAGCATGGGCTAACCTTATGGCCTAACTTCAGGAGGTCTCCAGCAGTCCTCTCTGATGTATGGAGAATTCATACATTCCTTCATTGCAGGCTCTCTGCTGGGCTTTGGCTCTACCAGGCAGCGCCATATGAAAGGAGCTGTGCCTTCTGGGCATCAGGCTTCTCGGCTGTGTTAATTAAACCCTACAGGCTAACCTATGTCAATTTAATTTTTTATATCCCATTCTAAATACAGTCAATAAATAGTTGGCAGGAAAATGCTGTTTTTTCTGAAAAGGGTCAGTTAGAGAAATAATTTGAGCATTACCCCCAAGAGCAGCTGGGAAGAAAATGACATTGCTGTTATTGGCAGATTTTTCCACCACCCAGCTGTATCAGCCATGTGTTGGCTTTTGTCAATAAGGTTTTATTTTTGTCCTGTTTTTTCTTATAGATATTGGAATTCTTTACAGCCTGTTAGGCTACTGTGACATATGTTTAGAAACACGGTGATCCTAGTGATCCTTTGCTATGTCCCCAGGGGAAATCTATTGAAATTGTTTTGGGTTTGGCCATGTGCAGCAAAATAATACAGCTTATCAAAAGAGGGAAATGATTTTGTTCAGATAAACAACAATTAAAATCCAGTCAGTAAAAACTGCATTCTTTCTGGGCACAGAGAGACAACAGATCTTGTGGCCAGCCATGCAATGAATACATTGCTTTCCAGAAAGGGGAGAAGACTCAAACAAGGGCTGAAATGCAAAAGTTGTATGAGAACTTGCTTTCAACTCTGTGTGAGTTTGGAGGATTGTATTTTAGAAATGAATTCTGATCAAGTAGCTTCTCACCTAACTTTTAAGGGCTACTTGTCACTTATGCAAAGTTTTAAATTATAATATTGGGGCCTGAATAACACAGCACATCATAGCTGTTGGAAGTACTCCACCTTGTCCTCTGTGCTCTCTTCAACTCCAGGCTAAGTCACAGTACAGATGTGAGAGACAAGGTTATTGTGATCTTTCTATTGCAGATCTTCTGTTGATGGAAGACTAGCTAACTGAATATTAAATAACAGAATCTGTTATAACTCCAGGATTTATTTGGCTCATTTGATTTCAAATTATGTTTCTCACTGTTAAGAGTAGAACTGGATATTTTATCTTCTGTCTCCAGTAAGGGTACAGTAGACCCACCAGAGAAATATTTCTCCAGATTAATACACTTAGGGCTCCTGAAGAGGTTATTTTCTTCATAGCAGGTTGAAAAGGCAGAAAAGTCTCACTTTTGGGGTAAGTAGGGTGAACTTAGAGGAGAAATGGAACACAGAATCACAGAACATTAGGGATTGGAAGGGACCTCAAAAGATCATCTAGTCACAGAGCTATCTATTCCACTCCAGTGGAGAGATACTGGAAACACGGGTTAGGAACTAGATGATCTCTGAGGTCCATTCCAACCTAAGTGATTCTATGATTCTAAAACACTGTCTTAGACTAGGGAAATCAAGGTGGAACCAGATCCACACACGTGTCAACAAACACAAACATACGTCTTATGTACCATACAAAATCTCCCACAGGACATACTGTTTGTAAAATCAGATTGTAAAGATAACTGATGGGAAAAAACTGTCTTGAAATAGAAGGTATAACATGACATAAATCTTAGGACCATTAAATGGTTTGGGCCACAAGGAATCTTTAAAGATCATCAAATTCCACACCCCCCTCTGACATGGGCAGAGGCAGCTTACTCAAAGTCCCCATCCTTCAGCTGCTTGTCCTCAGCTGAGGACAATTACTTTTAGTGAAGTTGACTTTGGATTTGAGGACGTGAAAACTCTAAATTAACAGTCATAGAAATAACTGACCCTACTAATTAAATGACTGAACAGCTCCCAGAGAAAGGGTCTGCCTGCTGGGAAAAGGTTCAAGGAAATAAATCAGCCACAGGGAGTGTGATGCTGGATGCAGCTAGCCACATCCATCCAGAAGACATTCCTGGCATCCCTCCCCCTTCCCTCACTGCTGTAGCATGGGGATCAGTCAGGGACCCCCTCAGGACTAAGCTGGCTGGGAACAGAAGGTGGCCATATGGAGTAAAAGTAGCTTTGGAAGGACAATGCAAACTGAAGAGGGAGCATATACGATTAGAAGTGATGTATTTGAGAAGTTGAGGCTTTCTATGAGAACTACTTTTTAACCATTTGCAAATGATCTTTTCCAGTGAGAATGCAAAAGGAATAAAGTTAAGATGAACGAAACCTCTGTTGAAAAATTAGATGCGAGATCAGTCCTACACAAATTCTCAGTGATGAGAATTGAATTTGCATTCCTTGCTAGCCATAAATACTAGATTTATAGTGTTGGTATTCCAGATATAAGCTACTCAGAAACACTATGCAGGCAGAATATGAATAGAAGGAACAGTCTGCATAAATTCATGCTCACTGCACCTGTGCATGTGAAAGGCACACCCAGAGATACCAACAGGAGTACGTGGCAACAAATACGCAACGTTACTGCAGTGAACAGAATAAAACATCTCTGGAAAGCAGTTCTTTCCACACTGCATGCTGAATGCCTTGGAAGAGCTATGGGTGGGGGAGGTTATTCTGAATTAATAGTAGATTCTTTACTTTTTTTGAAAAAAAGAAACCAAACAGCCCAACACATTCTTCTTCATGGAAAAATGCATTTCTTTTCAGCACACTAAGTTTGGAACTGAAGAGGTCTTATTGTGGATAATGCTCCTTTATCTGTTTCTGCTGCTCTCACTAGTTGCTGATCAGCTATTCTCAGTGATTTATTTGATGTTTGATTTGTAGGATCAGATCCTCAGAAAAACTGTGGATGCTCTCAGATTGTTTGTAATGGAAGATCCTTAAACTGTAGCACAATGCTTCCATGCCCTCCCATGTGGAGTAAGATTTTCCTGGTAGCTGAACTTTGGTAAAGTGCTTTTTTGTGGTGAGTGGAGGATGCACAACCCTATAAAGTGTCTACAGAATCACAGAACATTAGGGATTGGAAGGGACCTTAAAAGATCATCTAGTCCAATCCCCCTGCCAGAGTAGGATCACCTAGACCAAGTCACGCAGGAACACATCCAGGGGGGTTTTAAACATCTCCAGAGAAAAAGACTCCACAAGCCCCCGGGCTGACTAATAGTTACAACCTTTTTTTTTCCTCTTTCTTTTCCCAAAGTTTAAATGAAACACTACTGTAGGAGCTGGAGCAAGTCACACAGTTTGTGAAGGTCTAACATCCTATACCTGTAGAAAATCCTACCAAAATATCTGAAGCAGCCTTGCTGGGACTCAACCTTTTAAGTGACTGTGAACTGCCTGAGGGCTGCTGAGTGTTACCTACCGGTTTGCTGTTTCAGGAGTTCTGTGTTTCAGGATGGGCAAGCTGATTTATCTGCACTCTGTGTTTGCTAAAATGCCAATCCAAGAGCTGTACTCTCAGGTGTAGACTTCCAATGTCTTTGACTCTACTTCTCCCTTAGCAGAGTGGGGCAATCCTCCAGGAGAAGTAGTCTCTCTCTGAGTCCAAGCTCAAAGAGTTTGCAAATGGCATTAAATGAGAGTTTCCCTTCCCATGATTGCAGGCAGCCCAAATGTCCTGCTGAGCCTCTAGTCCTCCATTATGTAAAAAAAAAAAAGGCAGTAAAAAAAAGAGATGACTCTTATTGACTTGGGACCAGTTTTGGTAGGGTTCACCACCTGCACCGCATCAGCACTTTGGGATAAACTTCCCCCGATGCGTATAAGCATTGCAGTCACACTGGCCAACTGATGACAGAATAGGGCCCTTGGCAATCCCCTCACTGCTGTCGCCAAATGGTATCACAGAGCAATACTGGTAGCAGCTGTTTTCCTCCACATGAGACATTTGCCATTTTGCTCTAATTTGTACAGTTTAACTCCTATACTGGGAGCCATTACAGCATCTCATTAGTACTATTCCTTCACCACCAGCAGCAGCCACAGCAGTTAACACCAAACAGTCCTATTTATTGTTTGGTTAAGTCTTTATCCCATAAACATTAGGATATCATAGAGGTAACAGGCTTAACCATGACTGAATATTAATACACACAATTAGTAGCCACAACATAAACCCTTATATTTAAATAAATGCAAACATTTTTGTTTAAGCAAATATTATTCATGCAAAATACCACTCCAAGTGATTTTATTGCAGGAAAGTATCCAAACACGTGCTTTGGAAGCACTACTGGCCTATCTTAAAACTTGCTGTCACTATTCTGCCCTGCTGTACCCAAACAGTATTTAGGCTACTGTTCTCTGTCTAGAAATACTTAGGCTGTAGTCACCCTATATTTAGTGGCCAACAATGCACAAATACTTAGGCTGTAGTCACCCTGCTTAGAAGTACCCCTATATTTTGTGGCCAACAATGCACTGGAATATATAAAACCATTTTAATTTATTATTAAATGATAAACTGACCAAGTCTTACAAGCTCAAGAATGGTTATAACTTCTGGTGTAGTTATATCACTGACAATTCATTGCTTAATGGAGACTAATTCCAAGGTCTTGCAATGTCTGTTAGTTTTGGTTTTTTGAGGATTGATGAAAATGACCTGTCTGGATACACATGAGCATTGCAAAAAGGTCTTTCTGTATGATGGGAGAGAATATTTCAGAAGTGATCAAGCTAACGAGTGCTGTTACCTGGCTACTGTTCTCTACTGGTCTGACTGTTCTCAGTTTGAGATAGAACAGCGTGGCAGGTGCAGCCACCCTGGTAAGGACCTGCTGAAGATCAGCCCTTACCCAAACACCTGGTAAAGCTCAGTTGTTGAAGTTTCAGGGTGCCTCACAGTCTAGGCTCCTTGTCTAGCATTTAACCTCAACCAAGAGAAACAGCCATAGCTCAGACCTGACTAGGGTGTAAGTGGAGCCCTGACAGAAAACAGAATTGGAGTTGGTTCTTCTTGGGGCAGCAGGTTTGCAGTCAGGGACCCTCCTCTTGAGCTGGGATCCCATCCAAGGAAACTTCCTGGGATTGAGTGAGCCCTCACCTCCACCTTTGGTTTTGGATATTATTGAGGGGAGATTTTCCCTTCTGTGAGCCAGAGAGCATATTGGACTGTCTTCCTTCGGGCATTCCTTAGAGTGCAGGATTTGACATGCAGCCACATATTCCTGACTGACCGTTCTGTGGAAGTGCTGGGTAACTTTGATTGCAATAAACCTGCATGTTTGGGTAGCTGCTGCTGTCTCACGGGTACCCCTGCAACAAGAAGCTAAAGATGTAGGGTGTACAGTTCCTATCTACAGAGTTGGTCTTTGCAGAATATGTGTATAACAGAAGTAGGCTTTTGAAGCAGAAGAAGGGCACCAAGAAGGCCATGTACACCGTTCTTCACGCATTGCTTATGAACTCTCTTTGCCACAATATTACTGCAAGAAGATAAGAGTTGTGTTTTGAATATAAAGCCCTATCTTCTATGGATCAAGCCTGTGAATCTCTGTAACACTCATAGCTGCTCCAGCTCTACACATAATTCAGTAATTATTCTGCATCAGAAGGGTATTTTATGGCTCATCTTAAAAGCTTGCTTATATAGGCTTGTGCTTTAAGACATCTACTGTCTGTGTAGAAATCAATTAAATTGGATTTCCAGAGCTTGACTTCAGGCTATGAAGATGATGTTTGACCTGTGCTTTGGAACAAAGTTATGGTTTCTTCCATAATTCTATGTGCATATGAAAAATATTTGATGCTCAGATTCTGGAAACTATGCTTCTACAAAGAATATAATTCACTATATTGCCCAAAGTCTGGAACACTTGACATTTCACCTCAGCCTCCGGAGGTTTCCAAGGTTTCTGCTTTCTTCTCAGTGTGCTTACATCTAGCTTTAACATTGAACAGTGTTTTTGTTGTTTAATTACTCAAAGTGGAATGTAAACCAAAGTGTATCTGCTTCCCAGACTCTCCTCAATGAACCTATGAGCAACTCACTATTTCAGAAAAATAGCCTTGTGTCAACAACCAGCAGTGATTCCCCAGAGCGAGCATTGCCTGCCTGTATTTACACCAGAGAGCACATCGTCAGAAAACCAGTATCAGTAGAAAACAATTGTACCTTCTAGACAGCCTTCCACATGTAATGAGTTGGATGGTTTGGCTACAAACTCCATGAGCTTAACATGCAGATGAGCTTAACACACAGCTGTACTCCATCTTCATACAGACATCATTTGCTGAAATCTACAAGGATCCCTTTTTATTTTCCAATCCATCACAACACAAAACTACTACCAGTGATAGATAGCTGGAGCTCTGCTGCCACTAATGCTTCCAACTCTTACCTCAGTCACAGCACCAGTCACACTATGGCCACCACTCTAGCACAGTGTCTAAAGAACACAGTTTATAGCATGTGATTTCCGTGGAAAAAGGAAAGCATGGCGTGGTGACTTTTAACATGCTTTTAATTTTCTTTTCGCAAATGACTGAGACCTACATCTGGCTTTTTGCTTTCTACAGAGGTTACAGATTTGCACATCACTCATTCGTGGAAACTGGGTTCAGGGTTCTTTGGGCTCTAAGGATGCTTTGGGGTCTCTTCCTAGAAAATGTTTATTAAACTAATCTGATTGGCAATTGTGATGAGAATATGCTATTTTTCCTAAACTTGCTTGATTACATTCAAGCCTTGGATCAGGCAAGGTATTTATTCCAGTGGGATCTAATTATTTGGAATGTAGAAATGCATTGTTAAATTAACTGGCTCAAAATACTAGTTCTGTATATGTTTACTCTTACAGCTATTTATGGGCTCAACTAAGTAAAAGATTCTTCATTAATGAAATGATATGATGTTCATAATATGATATTATGAAATAATTTCCTATACCATTGCTCCGTAAAGATCCAGAACACAATTCCTTGCTGAAGGATACACACAGACAGGGAATTTCTTGTCCTATGCTTAGAGAACAGCAAAGCAAATAATAAGTTAAGACTACACTTAATTATATTATTTCCTTGCATTCTGAAGAGAGATGAGGATTTTTACAAACAACTGCTCCAAATAGTGGCAGCATTTTTGGACTCTGCAAGTTGCTTGCTTCAGCAAAAACCACAAAAATCTGATTTCTGCAACTCACAATGAAAAGAAGCTGTTTGCAGAAGTTCACCAAACTCTAGAGCTTATGTATGCAGGGAGGCATTATTTAAACTGTCAATGTGCCTCTGATTTCCCAGCAGCATGGACGTGGCCAAAGGCAAATCCTGCAGTCTCACACGTAAATGCCTTCTCTGGCATGGGGGACAACTTTCAAACACTCTTCCCCTTGAAAATACAGTGTCCATTTAATTGAGAAAGGAGCATTGCCTGTGCCAAGTCCCCGATTATGCCTGGGAGTTGTTTCGGAAACTTTGAGTGTAAAAATACCGCAGGGTCTACTCTAACAATTAAACAGTGTAAACAGGCAGTTCTTTGTGTCTAAGACTGCCCTGGCACTGTTTAATTTACTGATATTGGTAATGAGTACATGCTGGTAATAAAAGTATCTGAGATGATATAAATTCTGAGCCATGCTTGGATGCCCAAATAGGCTCTATCTTGAAACAAGCCCAAAAGGAGGTATTTCCTATTTAAGAACTAGAAATAGCTATTGATTAGCTGCATGTGTCACATGGGATAACTCCACGCTTTGCATTCTGCTCGTTACACTTCTCAGCAGGGTGAATGATTAATATTTATAGTTGTCACACAAAAGTTACATTAATTTCGGTGTTAATCCCAAAGAGACGAGGACCCAGATGAACCAAAGCAGTCAGAACATCCCTCCTGCTTATCCAGACCCACCCCTGAACCCTGTTAGCCCCACACAGCATCTCTACTTTGCCCTCCCTTTCCCACACACAGCACTTTGCCCAGATGTTGGGTTCTATTTCTGTCTGCAGCCCTCCCCATGAGCACACAATTGCTCTTCAGAAGCAGCAGGGAGCTGGGCTCGGCTGTTTGACATCCTTCCCGCTACCTACTTTCTGCAGCTCTGGTGGTGGGATCTGCATTCAAGTCTGACTTCAGCCAGTGCTGTTCTTCATTCAGTTGCTGTAGCTACAGACGGACTCCTCAGGAGATGGTTTATGTGAAACAGGGATTTTGGCTCAGAGCTGGAGGCAGGAAATTCCTTGTTCACTGCAGATTTTCTAGACAGGACTGGCTAGGTGCTCAGTAATCTCATGTGGGCTTCCCTGTCCATGACAAGTTGGACCAGATGATTTTTGGAGGTGCCTTCCAGCCTAGGCTGGTCTGTGGTTACAGTTTGTAAAGTCGACAGTCTGATCACTCTTGGGATTTCATTCCTATTCTTTCAATCTCTTAAGTTTTTCTTTACAAGCCACTGCTCTGCTGGGAGATTTCTACACAAGATTTTTAAACTAGGCTCTTTGAGAAAAACTGCTTTAGCAGTGGCAGTGAAAGGTTTATGAACACGGCTTCCTTACAGGGCTCAAAATCATGGAAATACTAGAGGAACTCCACAATTACATATATCTTTTAATCCTTCTAACTCTCAAGTTCCTGTGGTGCTCGAAGGAATCAGCAGTATTTAAATAACTGAGTTCACACATTGCAAAGTTAGTTAGAAAATCCTCAGAACGTGGGCTATTGCCTTTCATTATGCTACTGCGGACAAGGTTCTTGTTAAGTTCGTTAATTAAAAAAACCCCACCAGAATAAAATACATGATGCATGGATGCAGCCACTAGATGGGAGGCAAGAGCTGATCAGGACCTACGAGCAGCAACCGCGGGGACACTCATCAGCTGCCACCACCAGCTGTGACCTACCACTCCGGGACCACTTTCATAACTGTATACAAGCAGGTTATTCACTGAACTGGAAACGAATTGTTAGTGGTGGTGAATCACTGAGGGAGCAGTATATTTTAAAAATGATCATGTTAATTCCCTACCTCCGAACGGCTTTGCTCCGCTTTCATCTGCAGCGCTGATGGAAAGGAACATCTTTCACATTATCCCATCTATATGAGGTCTATTAAAAATAGCTGCCACAGGCTTTTATAGGGCAGGTGTGGTATTAGCCTAAGTGTTATTAGGGTGGAATTCAAGTCCTTACAATGTCACAGATTTTCTGTGTTGCTTCAGGCAAGCTTTCCCCCCCACCCCGTATTTCAGTTCTTCCTCAGCTTCTCTTTTTTCTTTTCTTATTTAAGTGGCGTATAATGAAAGTTCCTTTCTTCCTCCCTTAGTGGCGAGTAACAACACAGATTGTGCTATCATAATACTGTACAAGATAGAAATGTCTTTGAGCAATTAGTGCATACATTTTTTAATAGGAAAAAGTCTGAATTGTCCACAGCCCTGTGTGGTCCCTTACATCTGACTTTAGCCAGAATAACACAGATTTGGCTAGCCTGTTGCCTAAATCTACTTCTAAAAGCTGATCAAAGTAAAAAGATAAAGAAATGGAATAATCTGGAACAATAAAACATACTCAGCCAAATGAGGTATGGCAGAGTAACCAGTGGACTAAGCTGGTCATGTAAGAAATTAAGATTAACAGATGAATACTATAAGAAAAAGGTGGTTTAATCCAAACCCCTTTGCTGAAGTCACTCATATAGCAATACAGACTCTAGTATAGTTTGACACCTCTGTCAAATAACCTTTATAGCAGCCTAGGAGGACCTTGAGGTGTACTGCAATATGAACTTGCTTGCACATCCCCACCTTGGGAGTAATGCCAGCCTCACTGAGACACACAGATGTGCCTGAAGGATCCCTCATCCCCACCTTTTCCACTTTGGCAACGTCTGCATATTTGACCTAGAGTGTATTTAGCCTTTTTGTTCCCCTCTTACCTTTTCCTATCTTTAAAAAAACCCTCAAAATTATTTTTACTTTTCAGTGCAGAACATGTGTTCAGTAACTTTGCTGGCAGAGTGGGCATGGAGCAGCTAGCTGAATCACATTAACATTAATGTTCCTCAATAAAAAAGGTACAAATAAAAGCACCAAAATGGGAACCTATACATCAAGGTCCATCTGATGCCTGAGCTCCAGGACAAATTTGACAAAGCCTGTGGCTTGGGCTCAGGGTCTTGCCCTTGGGGTTTGCTGATCTTGACCTGTGGACCTGCTCACTGTGCTCTGCTTTTCTGACAGGGGGTGTTGCAGGGAGGCATTTCCCTGTCCTTTACCATCCCTCCAGGGCTTCTGCTTTGCCTGTCCTCAGACAGAATGTGCTGCTACTCCCTGATACTGCGTTTACCATTCTTGCTGCTTCCTTTTGAAAACAGGACAATATTAGCAACTTCAGATCACCTCAATTAAATTGTCTTTAATCTTCTCCCTATAAAGTGCTACGTGGATGACAGTTGAATGTGTTTTGTTTCCATAAAATCCATTTCTAACAAGAGAAAGACATTAAATCATACTGTTAAAATGAAAACTTCATAAACATTTTTAATATTTCTCCTTTTAAAGATTTTAAAAATGTTTACCAGGAGATGAAGCATATCCACATCTCCTGACTCAGACCTTCACATCATTTATTATTCTAGTATGCTTCTTGGGAGGAGGCTTACTGATAATTTTATGTACCCATTTGGTATAAAAAAACTACTACAAAATGGATTTTGTATCCAAGAAACAAAAGAAGCAAGCCTTTTTGAAGCATTTTTCTATGACTGAGAGGGTACTTGATCTAGCTGCATTGCAAAGATTGGTAATTAAGGGATCTTGGATAGCTGTTGCCAAAATTACACTTTAAATATGATACACAGAAAAGCTGGATTGTACACTGGAGATGCGGAAGCATGTTCTGGTGAACCAGATACAGAACCGAGTTTCTGAAGACTAGTTCTTTCTGCATTTGCACAGTTTAGTCCCTTCTCCACTCCAGATATTTTAATGATTGCCTTTGCTGACAGGAAGGGATAACCATAGCACTGCCATCCCACTGCTCGTTTTCTTTTGCTGTCCTAATTGAGACAAGTGCTGCTGCACCCCCAAAAGGGACAACTGCCTTGCCTGACCCTGGAGCTCCAACCTCTGAAGAGCTGAAGAGATTACAGCTGGATTAATGGTATATAAAGATGTTCCAAGGAGCTCTTGTTCCCTGCAATACCTGTGAAGGGTGAGGCAGCCACTTCTGTTACATGAACCACTGTGCTGCTAACATGGGCAATAATACATCTTTAAAAGCCTTTTGTGTCCTCAGTACTAAGTTTTAAAGTCTTCCTGGATGAGGTGCACTCTTTCACTGCACATGAAGGCAGACCTTCCTCTCACCTTCTAGGCTCTTAAAAAACAAAGAGAATATTTGTCCAGGAATACTTTGTTCAGGCTAATTTCTTAGCCCAGCAATGTCTGGTCTCCTCTGTTCTGCCTCTCTTCTATATTAATAGACTTGCACTAGGAAATACTTCCTTCTGATAGTAACAGACTAGAACTCAGATGGACCTGGCTGATTTGTTTCTCTCCTCTCCGTTGCCCAAGAAGCAATCAATAGACTTCCTTCCAGGAGCCTCAGGCTGCTTCTTTGGCCTGGATTATCCTTTAAGAGCAAAACTTGCACTGAATAGAGAAACAATTTACACAACACTTCCATTTGTGAAATGCTATTGAACTGCTGGTAATTACAGTGCTGTAGTATACGTAGGGGAAGCTGGCCCAGATTGGATGATCTGAACAGAAATCACATCCATATGTTTTCTAAAGGCTCCCACTGCTGTGCTACCAGAACCAGCAGCTGATAAATGCCAGCAGGGGGTATTTTTATTTTCATACCTTATTAATTTGTCTGAACAGGCCAAGGTAAAAATAACTCTGTCCTATTTTCACTAGTGGTTATCATTGAACTTGGTGGTATTGAAAAAAGTCATTACAGACCCTTTTGCTGGCAGTTGCATGGAGAACTGAACTGGAGAGATTCTGACCTCCACTGCCTCCATTGCTACACCAGAGATGGTTAACCCACAACTCCTGGTACAATCTACAACATTTGTTTACACATAAAGGATCATCTTGCACAGCAAACACCTCCTTTCTCTCTCCACCTTGCCCATACTGGTCACATTCCAGTTACAGAGAAAACTGCCACTTCTAGGCTCCTTCAGGATCCACCTGCTTGCTGATGCCCTCTTCCATGCACCAATATCAATGAACAAAATCATACCAGTGAACAAAATGGGGCAGTGTTTTTCTTCTGAGCATGAAGCAAGAAAAAGTGACAGAACTAGCAGAAAACAACTCATACTGTTGAAGTCCATCATCCTCCAAATGGAATAGACACATCCAATTTGTTGGGAATGGTCCATGTGCAAGTGGTGCCTGGGAGAGTGCAAGCTCAGCTCAGAATGATGCCAGGGTTTTTATCAGAATTTGATACTGGTCATCACAGAACAGTGGTTGTACCCAGCATCTAATAAGCTTAATGGTATAGGCACAGCCCAGACTATATAATGGGGCATGTAGTCCATTCACAAACCAGGACTGGCATGTTTGTACCAGGCTACTGCCTTTCAAATTTTAAAGTCACAGATGTTCCTTGTTTATCAACAGCAGTCTCTATCAAAATTTTCCTGTTTCAAACATAAAATAGGAGACAGAATTTGGTGGATGTCCTAAGACACATATTTTTTAGTTTCAGACTATGCAATCCTTTAACGCAAACCAAGCAGAGACCTTACTGGAAGCAGCAATGGCATCCACCAAGAAGCTGCTCTTTCTCACTTCAGTCTCAGAATCACAGAATTACAGAATATTAGGGATTGGAACGGATCTCAAAAGATCAGTTAGTCAAATCCTCCCGCCAAAGCAGGATCACCTAGATCTACTCACATAGGAACATATCCAGGCAGGTATTAAACATCTCCAGTCCCTCTTGGTAGTCTCACCTTTGTGTAACTGGTAAATATTTGGATGTTTTGCTTCTGACATTGAGCTTATCTAAGGAATTATGAAAAGGGTTAGAACAAAAAAGAGATTAAGACAGTAATGTCAACTTTATGTTACATCAAAGAATCACAGAACATTAGGGATTGGAAGGGACCTCAAAAGATTATCTAGTCCAATTCCCCTGCCACAGCAGGATCACCTAGACCAAGCAGCACAGAAACATGTCCCTTCCAATCCGTAATGATTCTATGATTCTATGTCCAAGCAGGTTTTAAACATCTCCAGAGAAGGAGACTCCACAACACCCCTGGGCAGCCCCTTCCAGTGCTCTGTCACCCTCACAGGGACGAAGTTCCTTCTCATATTGATGTGGAACCTCCTATGTTCCAGCTCACATCCATTGCCCTTTGTCCTGTCATTAGATGACATTGAGCAGAGCCTGGGTCCATCCTCCTGACACCCACCCTTCACATATTTATAAGTATTAATGATGTCATCCCTCAGTCTCCTTTTCTCCAAGCTAAAGAGACCCAGCTCCCTCAGCCTTTCCTCATAAGAGCTGTTCTACTCCCTTCAATATGCGACTGTAACCATAAATCAGTACCAGCACTGCCTGAGTCAGGTTCTGTTCAGAAGTCCAGAGCTAAGTATAATATCAAGCATTAAGTGAATGAAATTATTCACCGCAGACTAAACACAGCACTTATAAAAGATGGATATGCTCATTATTTTGAATTTTTTGTGAATAAAAGAATAGAAGGAGCTTGTATGTAGAGTAGGAGGTGTTCACTGTATTGATATTGAATAAGTAAATGTCATTCAAGGTGAGGACGCCAGAAGAGGACAACAGATGTTAGTGCATCCCTTTGTTTTGCTAAACATTGTGTTAATCGGGTTTGAGATACATAGTGTTATGCAACTGTCAGTTCAAAAACAAACACTGCAGTCCACAAAGAATGAGATCTTTAGGGAGAAAAACGTTTTAGTCAGATAATTAAGTTTTGTTTCTAATTACAGAGAAACAGCATTTCTATGAATGGAAGGCACCATTTCATCGCATTTACACTCAGAGCTGAAGCGAAGGCTGCTCATTGGTGACACTGACGTTTCAGGAATCAAATGGGCTGCCTGTAAAATGAAAAGCAGGGGAATTTTCTACTGCTGTCCTTTCCCCTTTCCTCTACTCTGGTGCCAGATGACTGGATGCCAGATGTCCACCAGTCTGCTCTTTTCACTCTATCTCCTTCAAGAATGGACTGCTTCAATGTGGGTCCCTCACACTGGAACCATTTCTTACGTACCTGAGACACTGTGCTCATTTTGGCTGGGATGAAATTAATTTTCTCACCCACCCTGGAGCAGTCTGTTTGGGATTAAATGGACTGATCACAACCCCTATTTCCTGAGGCAGGGGGAGGAAAAAAAAGAAGGAGAAGGTAGAGAAATTAAGATTGAAGTTGAGCCCAGGAAGAAGTGAGGGATGGGGGAAAGGTTGCTTATATATATTCTTATTTCTCACATTAATCTGCTGTTTAATTGGCAATAAATTAATTTCCCTAACTCAAGACTGCTTTGCCCATGATGGTAACCTGTGAGTGATGTCTCTGTCTTTACCTCAACTCACGAGTCTTCTGTTGTATTTTCTGTCCCTGTCCATTTAAGCAGGGGATGTGATAGAGTGGCTTTGTGGATGTCCAGTATCCAGCCACAGCCAACTCACCATACTGGGCTTAGCATATGAAACAGAGCAGCTTGAAAAAGGAGCACAACCTGAATCCCTGCTTGGGCAGACCCAAATATATTATGCAGGCAGCAACAGGCCATCACATTGTCTCTATACAGACAGTGCAGAGGATTGATTTTCACTCTGTTTAATAGGATGGCTTCCGTGGAGGGACAGCTTCTAAATGCTTCCCGAGTGTGAGTGTCTGACCTGAATTGCTAAGATAAATGTCAAGCGGTAGATTTCTTAGTTTTTATAGAACACTAAATAAAGCAGATGAAGGAGAGCTGGTTTATCATGTTCACTGAGCAAATCAGTGCTACTGCAGGTATTTGAACATTTCAGACTAATAAACTGATCCTGGGAAAATCATACAAACGTATTTACTCCAGCGATTAGTTTTCTGATGATGACAGATTTCCTATCATCTGCTACTTTCTGGCTGTTTTCAGGGTGTGTTATTTTTTATTGTTTTATTTGATTTGGTTCTTTGTCAGAAGGAAATGGAAATTGTCTATGCAGCTAGCTGTGTATTCCAAAATTCCTATAATTAACTTTTCCCAAAGCTTTAGAAAGTGTTTTGGGTATAATTTTTTAATCACAAACTGGCTAGAATCTCAGTGTCCTACAGCTACTTTTACTTCAAGAAGCTCAACAAGGCAAGTTTTCTTCCTTCACATCCTTCTTTGAATACTGCTCATAGGAACACAAGCACTATGAAAGCCTTGCAGCTAGTGGAGGGAGAATCCCCCAAGATGCATGCAAGGAGTTCCTGCAGTGCATGGTGTGATGCGGATTTTCAGTTGCTCTGAGGTGGAGTTCCCTGGAGGTTTTTCATAAATGAGAGCAGAGTCAGGGAGTAGTGCTTTATGCCATAGGCTGTACCAGTTCCCACAGCTGACGTGAGTCACAGCAGTGGGAGGGTGAGCGAGAGCTACCTTAGGCTCTGCTGGTGGGCTGTGTATTTCTGTGATATCACAGCTCACCCAGTCTCAAAAGAGACCTGGGCTGACGTATGTAGCTGTGAAAACTATGAAGGGTGGAATTAAATTTTACAATGAGGGCTTTTTCTTACATCATCACAATTAATTTCCCTTCTTCACCTGTTTTCGGTTCTTAGGTGTAACTAAATAATCTCAAAACATTGTATGAGGACAAGAGGGCTGCTTGAAGGTGCAAAGCTGGTGAAATAGTGTTGGGGGACTGCGGAAATGGACATTGTGCATTCTTGTCCACAGTGCTTTCAGAAGCTGACTTGAAGAGGAGTTTTCCCTGAGAGTGCCTAGACATAGTCTCAAAGAAATCTGCTTACAGGCCCAGGAAAGGGCCACAGAATAAGACCTCCTTGGTCCTCCTTTATTACTGAATACTCCTGTACAAGACACAACTGACCATACATTTCATACAGATGTCAGGACCTGAAGTGTCTCTGAACAGGTGTGGAGCTTTAGACATCTAGCACAAATGTCTATGCAGATTCTTAGAGTAAATGAAATATTGTATTTCTAGAGCATTCTCAGAATTCAAGGACTTTCAGACTGCAGCAGTAGTGAAGTTAGCAGGGTAAGATGGAAAAGCCTAAGATGCCAAAATTATCATATGAACTCCTTTAGTGCAACTTGATAAGTTTGTCATGCACTGCAGCTATTTAAAATGCAAATATTTAAGATAAATTATATAAAACCAGGCAAAGATCTGAACATTCATGGTATTTTCCCAAGCACTACCCTGCTGAAGGGATGCTGTACTTTGAACTGTACTGAAAGAAGCTGACACTGGCAGCACACCAAATTAAACAAAAGTGTACCTTGATGTTGGTGACACTTACTGCTAAGTTCCAGTATATAGAGACCTATATGCAAATATAGATCTTTTATTTCCATTGTGTGACAGTAGAAATATTTTACCTTATCCACGTGATGATTCTTGCTGAGGAAAATCCTTTTGGCTTCGTCAAATGTTTCTGACATTAGGGCTGTGCTGGTAATTTCAATTTGAAGTATGAACCACCAACTTTTAACAGCTGCATCAGCTTCTGTAACCATATTTATTCTTCATCAAAGATTGAGAATCAGCACACAACAGGCTTTTATTGTCATTTTTTTATGCAACAGCTATGTTTTACACATTCAGTGGGGACTGTCTAACACTTCTGTTACACCACACAGAAGTGGTCCTCTTGCACACACCTTGTTAACAATTGTGGGCACAAGAGCATGCTGGTGGCCACCAAGCTGGAAAACAGCTTGGCAAACGAAAAAGACCTGGGATCCTGGTGGACAGTGAACTGAATATGAGCCAGACATGGGCTCATATTCATGCAAAGAAGACCAATAGTGTCCTGGTCTACCCTACATGTCAAGGGAGGTGATCAGTGCTCTCCTCAGCAGTGGTGTGGCTACACCTGGAGTACCATATCTAGCTTTAGGCTCCCCAGTACAAGAGAGAAATAGATGCACTGGAGACAGTCCAGTGAAGGGCCACAGGATGATCAGTGCAGTGGAACAACCCTCCCATGAGAAAATGCTCATAGGGATGAGTGTTCAGTCTGGCAGCCTTGTGAATAGAAGGCTTAGGGGGGATCTTATCAACACTTACAGATATGTGAAGGGTGGGTGCAAAAAGGGCATGACCCAGGCTCTTTACAGTGGTGCACAAACTGAAACACAAGACTTGTCATGACAAAACAAGGCAGGCTATTCCACCATGCTCATAGCATGAAACCTTGTAGCAAGAAGGTATTATCAAGCAGTCTCTGATTAAGCACACACTACACAAACTCCTTTCAAAACCCCCAGTGCCTGTCTATCAGCATCACTATTTTTTAAAGAACATTTTTTGTCCCCTGCAAATGGGTCAATACAGACCAGAACACTGAATGTAACAACTGTGCATGAAAGGAAACTCACGAGTATGAGCAAAGAATTTGAAAGATGTAAGGATTTAATGAACGATACCATGTAACTGATGAAATTACAAGTTACTGCTTTTTGATACGCACATGAGCAAGACAGTATTCAGGATCCAGTATGTGGATGCTGTATTCATGTTCAAGGTTCATTCAAGCATATTTCAAAATATGCTCTTAGAAATAAGCTAGTGACATAGATCCTGGAGAAATGCCAATCATTTGCCCATCAGGCAGGTTTATAGTCTACCAGCAGAGGGGTAGCAACATAAATGAGGTCTACCAATGGCTCCATAAAACATCAAAGAAAGGAATCACCTTGTAATTTAGTACCTAAGTACAAATACAAGCTGTTAGAGAAAGCAGAAGTAGAAGTAAGAAACAATCAAATGTTTGCAGAGGATTTCTAAACCCATGCTAGTTCATCTTTTCACTACCTGAATTTCTGTGATGTTACTCTGGTTGCTTGTGAAGCTGTTAAATTGTATTTTATCTGCAAGACTTCACAAAGAAAATGCTGTTTTCCTGTGAAATCCACAAAAAGTGGAAAACCAGTAGTTACATTAGTAACTCTTATTTGAATGGTTGAACCATCATTAAGTACAATTCTCACAAATGACCTTTTTGAATCCTTTCATGTTTCATCGGGAAGATAATTTGAACTTGTTGATACATATTTGCTTTCAGGAAGCCAAAATGCAAACTGCAAATCGCTGACAAGCTGAACTGCCAAGCCCTGATGAACTCTTCCCACCCTTAAGTCTTCTGTTATTAATTACGGCTTAATGCTTGCAGTGCTCTTCCCCAGGCTGGAAACCACAGTCTTATGGAGGTGGCAGATGCTGGCAGGGCTTTATAGCGTTGAGAGACTTGGGGCTGCAGCAGACATAAGGTACAATGCCAACCCCCATGTCAGCCTGCACTGACCTAAGTGAACCTGCTCCTGAAAGGCTCCGAAGGAAAAAAAAACGAAGGATACAAGTTAATTTGCTTGCACTGAAAAGCAGACACGAATTACTTCATAGCTGCACGAGCTGTGGAACATGGAACTCCTCCGCAGTGAGGAGAACCTTCACAGATGGGATGAACCTCCGCAGTGGAACCCCTGTGTGCTGGTTGGCCAAGGCCAGCCCATGCAGAGCCACACTCTGCCCCACCGTGTGGAGGGCTCGTGCGTTCTGAAGGGCAGGTAATGATCAGGGCCCAGAGAAGCGCGCAGGACACGACTCGGGTGACTCCAATGGGCTGAGCCTGCTGGCCGCAGCAGCCCGGCCTTAAGCAGCGGCACTTCCTCCCCCGATCCCCCGCCGTTCCCGTCTTTAGTGCCGTTGCCGTTGCTCCGCTGCCGCGGGGCGCACGCGCAGCGCCTGCCCACCCCGGCCGGCTCCACAGCGCGGAAGGGCGAGCGGAGGGCGGCGGGACATGGACGGCGCCGGTGGAGAGGAGCTAGGTGAGGCCAGTCCCACAGCTCCGCGGAGAAGGTGGCCTGGGGAAACCGGGGTAGCAGCGCGGCCCGGGGCGGAAAGCGGGGTGGGTTGTGAGCGTGAGGAGTGGTTGCGGGGCTGCTCCCCCCTCCCCTGCGGGCGGATGGTTCGGCCCACGGGGGCTGCGCTGTGGAGCGTCGAGGCGGGCGGGAGGAACCATCCCTCCGCGGGGAGGAAATGGGGTGTCCTGGCTGTTGTCGGGGTCGGTTCCAGCCGTGCCCGAGGCCTTTCAGAGAGAGCGACCCGACCGAGGCCTCTCCACAACGGGGCGGGCGGGCGGGCGGGCGAGCGAGTGGGTATGTTCTAATCTGCGATAAAAAGGCGATGGCTTGTCTGCAGTGGATGCTCGTGGGGTTTTTGCTGGGGGTTTCTGGGGTGTATTACCTGTATTTATTGCAGATTACGGTTCGAACTTTAAAATCTGAGTGTGGAAGGGCGCTTTTTTGTTCACCTCGTAGTCTTTCTATCCAGATGTAGGTAAGAGAGAAATTATGACAGATTGAGTGACAGTGCAGTAGTCTGGGCTAGGCTGACACCTCCAGTGCTGGGTTGAATTTTGGGTGCCTCAGTACAAGAAAGGCATTGAGGTGCTGCAGCAGGTCCACAGAAGGGCAGTAAGGTTGGTGAAGGGTCTGGAGAACAAGCCCTTGAGGAGCAGCTGAGGGAGCTGGGGCAGGTTAGAGAAGGAGGCTGATGGGCAGACCTTATTGCTGTCTACAGCTACCTGAAAGGTGGGTGTAGGGAGGTGGGTGTTGGTCTCCTCTCACAGGTAACAAGGGCAAGAGGAAACAAGTGACTGGGCAAGAGGAAATGGCTTTAAGTTGAGCCGAGAGAAGCTTAGGTTAGAAATTAGAAAAAACTTTTTTTATTGAGAGGATCATCAGGCCTTGGAACGGGCTGCCCAGGGAGGTGTCCAGTGAGGTGCCCAGGGAGGTGTCCAGTGAGGTGCCCAGGGTTGTCCCTGGATGTGTGTAAATGCATAGATCTGGATCTTAGGGACATGGTTTGTCAGTGGGCTTGGTACAGTTAGATTAATAGTTGGATTTGATGATCTTAAAGGTCTTTTCCAACCTGAATGATTCTGTGATTCAGTGACTTGAAGGTCTTATCTCAAAGCAAAGTTCTGCCGCAGTCTCAGGGATTCGTCTTGTCAGGTGGTAACGAAGCCTCATATTTGATTGTCCCGAGGTTGATCCATCTTGCAACAAGAGATTGCCACCTCTGGAGCAAAGGTGGCAGAAATTTTAGCTTTTTTTTTTTCTTAATTGGCTGAGTTCCACAAGTCTGACAGTTCATAGAATCATTAGGGATTGGAAGGGACCTTGAAAGATCATCTAGTCCAATCCCCCTGCCACAGCAGGATCACCTAGACCAAGTCATGCAGGAACACATCCGGGCGGGTCTTAAACATCTGTTAGAAAGCTTAGGATCGGACTTTTTTATAAAAGGGTTTAACTGTTTTGAAGTATTCAGGTCAACACCTGGCAAGGTCCTATTGAGTATGTAATAAAACCTAAATTCTTAACCAGTGTATCGTCACTGATAAGTGTGTAGAAATGCGTGCTTTGCCTAGAGGAGAGTGAATTATTTAAGATGGACATCTCTTCAAAAAAAATGATGGATTCTGAGTTGGGGTAAATGTTTATTACACTCTGAAACTGCATAATAAACTATAGAGACCTCTGTATGCTTTGGTTTGATAATTCACATGGCTTGTTTTATGAAGCCGCCTGGATTTGACAGATGTGCAAAAATAAACAGTTCTTCCTGCTTCCTGGGTGACATTATTGACTTCCAGCATTTTTTGCAAATAACAGTTCTAGAGATTAACAAATTGTACCATAAAACTGAGAAATTGACTTTATTAAGTTACAGTTTTTAATGAAGATAAATAATGTCTGAAAGATTCAAATAACTGCACCAAGCACAGCTTTAAGAATCTTGAAGAATAAACACTTCAAAAGCTAATGCTAGCATTTACTGTTTTGGAAAACATAATTTTTAGTATTTAATAGGAATTTTTAAACCAGAAGAGTTTTTCCTTTTTAATTCCTGTTCTGGAAAATACATTTTCTTTTGAGTGTCTCTTGTATTTAGTAGGGGTGCAGTAGTGGAAAATAAAAAGCGAGTTGGCTTGTGTGGGGTTGAACGGGATTATCAGTTAGCTCTTCCTTGAACTACAAGGATCTGCAAAATTTTTCAGTCTTGACAAGGTTCACTTAGCGCTGCCATTCATAGTTACTTTGTGTTGATCTCTAATTTCTATGGCGGTTATAGAAGCATGTGACTGAGTAATGTGGCAGATTTTGCCAGATTTATGTGTCTAGTGGACCATGCTGTGCTTTACAATTCAGTGCTTTCTGGAGAAACACCGGGAAGGTTATTTATAGGCTGAAGTTTGGGGAGTAGAGAAGCAGGTATTTGTTTTTGTGGTTCATGGAGTTACGTGCTATGTTATACAGTAGAGCTGCTTACTGAGTCAGCTGCAGATTCTGGAAATAATTGTTAACAACATTTTCTTTGTAATTGAGAGCCCTGGTTCATAACACTGAATTGAAAAGCTCTGCTGTTCGGAGGCTTGATCACTAATCTTGTCCCATAAGAGCAGCCACAGGCTTGGTTAGGTGACAGAGGTTCTGGGCATCCTCTCTGGATCATGAATATTGCGTTTTATAGCCACTGAGAAAATGTTGGCAGAAAACCAATTTTTAGGCTGAGGTGAAGAATTTCAGTGTGTGGTTCTGATTTTCTCTCTTGTACCACAGTCAAAACAGCAGCTTATTAAACTGAGTATCCCTATTATAGAGGCATTGGCTCACCCTGTATTAAGCATATTTGCAGGACCAATTCTGTGACTCTAAATCTTCTGCTCCTTCTGGTCCAGTCTGTACATGTTCTTGTGTAGAAACTCACTTAGCAGTGAAGTATCTACAGGCTCTCTTTGTCTACTGCTTTTTGCCATATATTTAACATGTGACGTGGTAACAGACATGTTCTTCAAAGCAAATAAAGCCGGATGATGTAAACAATTATAAGCTGTATTCTTATATGTCAAATTCACTTCTTTCTGTTTGATGATGCTGACTTCAAAACCCTCATGGAAAAATAAAACGTCATATTACTAATTTGGAAAAGAGTTCTTACACAGGAGTTCGTTTGGGAGGGTGACCTTCTTCAGTGGAATGATGAAAGATTGTATTTGGCTTAGTTTATAACATCTCCTTAGCCTTTAACTTTCCATGCTGCCCTAGCCAACTGCTTTATCCTTTTGTTGCTGTTTCTAAAATGAAAATGATGGAGATTAGTTTTGCCCCTTGGGGTTCTAAGAGGTTCGGTTAATTTTGGAAGTGTTAATTGCTTGAGCATGTAGAAAAATAAACTGAAGTTCTTGATGAAAATAGATTTCTTTGCAGAGCTTTTGAACCGAAAGATCACTAAAGCTATATAAAAGCTTTAGAAGTACCTTTAGTAACAGTTTAAAGGTTTGTCAGTATGTCCATAAATGTTAGCAAGATGCTGGCAGATTCTCCGGGATAGAAAAATACACTGGAAGATACAAAACTGGCAATACTGGTCAATTGAAATACTACAAATTTAACCTCACTATGTAACTAGAGGTTCACTAGTGACTGAAATTGTTCAGAGTTCTTTATAGCGCAGCATGCACCTGTAATGAATCAGTAATTTGTCTCTCCAGTGGCTTAAGTAACTGGTTTAACATTGCAGTGGTTATTCTGTGAGAAGCTGAAAGGCACTTTGTATTGCCTGGCTTGCCAGTAGTGGTATTTGCAGAGTTTTTGGCATCCTGCTTTCATGGGTGTTTATAGAAGGAAGCAGAAACAATGGCAAAGAGTAACTGTTAGAGACAGCATTTGATATGAAATGAGCTTTGTTATGGTAAGAGGAGATAAGAAGTTCCTATTAGCTGGGGGAAACACAAGCTGTCGCTTTGGCTAAGTGAAAACAGAAGGGTGTGTATAAGTGAATTTCAAAATTTTAGTTGTGCTGAATGAGTACTGCAAAATTTTCAGTGAGTCAATTGAATGCACTTTTAGAAGTTTTTTTAGTGAGACATTGGAGAAAAACTCTTTGCGGTCAAATAGATGTCTTCCCTTCTCTCTGGAACAGACAGTGTCATGTTCTTCACATAAAGAAATCCCCTTTAAAAACATTGTTTTGACACTGACTGTCTTGCCTGAGGCAACATGAACGTTCTCTGGCTTCTTCTGCTTATATGCATATGAAAGAAGCACATTTAAGAAATAACTAAGGTCATTTGGAAAGATTATAACTAAGATCATTCAGAAAGGGTTATCAAACATTGCAACAGGCTGCCCAGGACAGTGGCAGAGTCACCATCCCTGGCAGTATTTAAAACATATGTGGACCTGGTGCTTAGGGACTTGGTTTAGTGGTGACCTAGCAGTGCTGAGTCAAAGGCTGGACTTGATGATCACAGAGTCTCTTCCAATCAAAGATACTCTGTGATTCTTTTAGCTTTTATTGACATTTGCTCCTTTTGAGCAGGAGGTTCTGTGCTATTGGGACTCAGCTTTTGTATGAAATGTGTTGCCTTGTACATTAAGCACCTTTATAAATAAAAATGTGTTGTAGTTTTCAAAGTAAATATATTTTTATGATGCATTGCTTTTCTATCATTATCGGTGATAGCTCACAGCTTTCAGCTGGAGAGGCAATAGGGTGTGAAATGGTGATGTCCTATTGCATGACTGGGAAAAGAGATACTGAAAAATATGAAGCTTAAACCTCTCCAGGACTTGGAAATAAATATTCAAACCACCATAAAAACGTATTTAGATGCCATTTTTTTCCCTGAAAGGATGTTAGGTACTTTACTCAAGTAGCTTAAATTAAAAAGTGGGCAGCTGTATAAATTCACTGTTTTCGTCTTACTGGATTAAGATGATTCTGTAAGTGTAGAAGACATTGTGATGAGGAGGGAGCACAACTGAGCTTGAAGCGGTCTAAAGTCGGTGTAAGAAAATATACTAAGAGCACAGTTACTGTTTCTCTCAATTGTTTCTCCCAAGTGTGAGGCAGTGTGCTATGCTGTGGTTGAGAGGACTCTGTCATTTTAAAAAGGACTATTATGGTGCTACTGTTCACTTAGGAAATAGTACAAAATTGCGACTGTATGTGGTCTTCCTCTGCTCAGCATTCATGAGACCCCCCCACCTGGAGTACTCCCTCTAGCTCAGGGGCTCCCAGTCCTTGAGGTCATGGACCAGAGGGGGGCTCTGAAAGTGGTCAGAAACCTCAACAACTCTCCAATGATGAGATGCTAAGAGAATTGGGTTTGTTCAGCCTGGAGGAGAGAAAGCTTCCAGGAGACTACTATGGTGTTTCAGTACTTCAAAGGCTCTCTTAAGAGTGATGAAGAGGTTTTAACTAGGGCCTGCAATGGTAGGAGAAGGAGCAACAGGGCAACAGAAAGATTTAGGTTGGACATAAGGCAGAACTTCTCAAGGAGATGTGATGAGATGCTGGCACAGGTTGCCCACCAAAGTTGTGGATGCCTCATCATCAGAAGTATTCAAAGTGAGGTGGAATGAGGTTTTGAACAAGCTGATCTAATGGGCACTGACCCTGCCCACAGCAGGATGTGGAACCAGATTAAGCCTATTGACTATGTATGGATTAAGAAACTGCACGCAAATTTGGTGGGGAAGCTGGTGGTCTTTCTTTTGGGTCAGTTTAGTGAGTCACATGATTGAAATCTTGAGTGAATCATATGGTGAAAATTTATATGAGAGGTATGTTTAAAAACTGCATCATGCTGATAGAGATACATCTTTTACAGTCAAATTTGCCTTTTTCAGTAGCAGCTAGAGTAGAAGTCTACTACCCGAGTGTCCTGCCATTTCTTCAGGAGGCATCCTTGAATAGCACAGTGGTTACTGACATTTTAAAGATTTTTTTATATCAAAAGATTTTTTCCTCACAAGAATTAATGTATTGGAAGTGGTGATGCATGAAGGGACCTAAGAATTCAAGTATAAAAGGACAGTATGTGTGACATAAAGGAATGAGAGGCAGAAACAGGCTCACCAACTTGGGGAGAGGCTATCTTTTGGGAATAGATGGCTAGTGTAAATATTTTCATTTGCGCTTTCTTGTATTTGAAAAAACTAATGTTTTGATCACTGCTATCATTACACTTCTCAGCAAAGATCAGGCTGCAAGTCAACCAGGAAAAGATGAAGAAAAGGGGTAATGGTCAGGCATCCAGTCTCATAGGTGGAGAGGCTAGCTTCTCTGAATGATGATTCAGTCTGGAAAGACAGCATCTCTTTCCTTTCATGGGTTATCTGTCATCCTGTTCTTCTTGGCCTTCCCTGACAAATACAATTAATTTAAATAAATCAGACAATCTGCATATATCTTCTTGCTGTTCCATTAATTCTTACATCAAAAAATGCTTTCCTTTTTGTCATAATCAATCAACTGCTGTGTGGGACAAAGGAGCTTGTGCCTCAAGATGAGAGGAAAGGCCAACCAGGGGAATTGAAACATGACTGCCTGCTGCTGACAAGTCAGAAAAAATTGGTGGATGAAGCCTTCCTTGAACAACTGGAAGAAGCCTTCCATTCACAGGTTCTAGTTCTCATGGGGGACTTTTGCCACCTAATAGCTCCTAGGGAGACAATATGGCAGGACCCAAGGAATTGGGGATTTTTCTGGAGTGTGTGTAGGATGATTTATTTTCCTGCAAGTGCTTAATGAGCCAATAAAGGCTGCTGTTCTGCAGTTCAAGAAGATGGATGGCAGCCTTGGCTGCAGTGACAATAGATGATGACATTGAAAATCCTGAAAACAGGGAAAGCAAGTTCCAGATAAAAATACCCTCTGTGAGGGTATATGCAAGTTCAGGTCATCGTGGTCAAGAGTGTCATAAGAGTATAGGAAATGCTTTTGTGCTGTTTGTTTTGTAATGGTGGGATGGAAAATCCCTGAATTTTGAATGCCTGTTGTATAGAGGGAAAATCCCCACAGCCTTTCTGTAATGATCCAACCTAAAATTTCCATAGATGCAATGCATTACTTTCTAAATAGCTGCTATTTTATTATCCTACCAGAGTAGAACCCAGAAAAATGCAGTGCATTTAAGCTAGTCCAGTTGTGTCATTCTGTGGAGGCAAAGAAGTAGGTAACTTTTTTTGACAGTGTCTGGTGGAAGCAAGTTTGCTGATGACACAAAGCTGGGTGGTGTTGCCGATACCCCTGCAGACTGTGCTGTCATTCAGCGAGATCTGGTCAGGCTGGAGAGCTGGGCTGAGAAAAATTTAATGAGGTATAACAAGGGTAAGTGTAGAGTCTTGCATCTAGGCAAGAACAACCCCAGGTACCAGTATAGGCTGGGGACTGACCTGTTGGAGAGTAGCGAAGGAGAGAGGGATCTGGGGGTCCTGGTGGACAGCAGGATGACTATGAGCCAGCAGTGTTGTCTTGTGGCCAAGAGGGCCAACGGCATCCTGGGGTGGATCAGAATGGGGGGTTATATTTCACTTCAGATTGTTACTTTAGACTCAGTAATATAAAATAATGAAAAATAGCCTAATCACTTGCCCATCGGGTGAAACTTCCAGCATTGGTACTTTGCTCCCTCTGACCCCTGAGGAGACAGACTTTTGGTCTAGAATGAGAATACGGTGGTCTTGGTGTGCACTGAATGAACCTGGCATTGAGAGGATGGTTGTGAAAAGGCTGTGGGAGTAGAGGGAAGAAACTTCACCAACTCTTTTTTGATCAATTAAAAGACTATGTGCTATGTAGTGAAGGACTATTCTCTGTCCTGACTTTTACTATAATATCATTGAGCAGAAGTTTGCTCTACAGTGTACTATCTTGGACCTCTGATTTTGCTCTCCACTTTTTTGGCCCCATCAAGAGTTTTTGTTCCTGGCTATCAACTTCCTTGACACCAAATTTGATGACATTTTGCTGCTTTCAGGAGATTTTGAGTTATATTCTTTTAATTTTAGCTACCTGGGTAAGCTGCCTTCTGTTTCAGAGGATGTATCAGTGCTTCTACAGTGCTTCTTTGTGTGTTCTTCTTGCATAGGGTTGGCTTTGGTGCCCTGCTGGTGGTTTAGACACATTGAAGATGTCATAAAAACCTTAGTGATTTGTTGAAGGTCTGCGGTGGAGTGACCTTGGCTGGATGCTAGGTGCCCACCAAAGCCACTTTGTTATTCTCGCTCCTCACTGGAGAGGAGGGAGAGAAAATACAGCTCATGGATTGACATAACAACAGGGCAATCACTCACCAATTACCATTACAGGCAAAATAGACTTGACTTGTGGAAGTTTGATTTATTACCTATTGAATCAGAGTGAGATAATGAAAAATAAAACGTGCAGGGTTTTTTTTTTTTTCTTTTCTTTGATATGTTATCACACTGGTGCTACAACCGTCGCTGATTGGCTCAGGCTTTGTAGTTCTGACTTTACTGGGAAGTTTCTAGCAGTTTACACAGAAGCCAGCCCTTTAGTTCCTCCATTAGCAAAACCTATCCACACAAACCCAATACAATACCTGGTGTTCCACAGGTACTCAGCACTTGTTTTTTCTTAAAAAATAAATGGGCTTAGTCTGGTGAAAGTATTTAGTGTTTGCTTGCTCTATGAAATACTTCTGCTTGTGGAATAGTGAAGCATGTTTTAATGGAGGTAATGCATTTTGTGGTATTCTTTCAATGTTTTCAGAATTCCATAAGCGGTGTGATGTTTGAGTAAGGTGTGCTATTGCACGTTAACAAATACTGCGTATTTTATTTTTTTGTGGGATTTTTTTTTGTTTGTGAGAGGGATTAAGACTTGCTCAATGCATTTTATGAATGGATACTGTGGTAGGCAAGTGTGAGGTAAATAATCTTTTTGCTCTTGGCGGGGTTTGTTTTTAGAAATGGTTATAATTCAATCAACATTACATTGGTATAAGCATTAGTTTTGCCTGAAAGGCAATTTTGTTCAGTACTGGCTGCTTGATGCAGCTTAGTGCTGTTATTTAGCTAGGTGGTGGAATTGCAGTTTGTGGGTGCAGTGGCAGCTTCTGCTGTTTCATGAAATTACAGCTTTCAAAGCATGCAGCCTATTGACCATAGAACCAGAATAGTTTGGGCTGGAAACTAATCCAACCGTTAAGTCAGTACAGCCAAGTCTGCCACTAAACCATATCTCTAAGCACCACATCTACATGTCCTAAATATCTCCAGCGAGGGTGATCCAACCGCCTCCTTGGGCAGCTTCGTCCAGTGCTTCATAACAATTCCGGTGAATTTTTTCCCAATATCCAACCTAGATCTCCCTTGCCACAACTTGAGGCTATTTCCTTCAGTCTTGTCTCTTGCTACTGGGGAGAAGATGCTGTCCCTCTCCTTGCTACAGCTTTCTTTCAGGTAGTTGTGTGGAGCAACAGGATCTCCCTTTAGCCTTCTTTACTCTGGGCTAAACAACCCCAGTTCCCTCAGCTGGCCTGCACTCTAGACCCTTCCCTAGCTTCATTGCCCTTCTCTGGAGACACTCCAGCACCTCAATGACTTCTTGTGAGATGCCAGAAACCTGAACATAGTACTCAAAGTGTGGCCTCACCAGTGCTGGAGCACAGGGGGACACTCATGTCTCTGGTCGTGCTGGCCACACTGTTTCTGATACAGGTCAGGATGCCGCTGGTCTTCTTGGCCACCTGAGCATGCTACTGGCTCATATTTGGTCAGTTATCAATCATTATCCCCAGATCTCTTTTTGCTGGGTATATTTCCAGATATTCTTCCTCTAGCTTATAGTGTGACATTGTGTTGTAGCAACCCAAGTGCAAGGGCTGGCATGTGACCTTGTTTAATGTCAAACCAAATTTCTTTGTGTTGATTCTCTTGCCAGTAGCTGGAGACATCTCCTACAGGACCTGACTTACCTGTCCATTTCAGAATGAAATGACTGGGGAGTACCCTTGTTCACCACTGACCAGGACAACCACTCATAAGAGTAGACTAGATGCTTAGTTTTGCAGTTGCTAATGTTGGATAGGATGGATCATGTAACAACGAATGACTTGTCTGTTTTGCTTTATGTTGAATGATGTTGTCATTTTGATGATAAGTTGGTTTTCTTAATGATAAACCGTAGTGTTTGGCCAACATAAAATGATCTGCTATGTCTGTCTATCTGCCTAAGTCAGCGTTATAGTTAGGAACACATGTAGACCTCATGGCATGGAAAGTTTCAGTGATATTTTAAATGAAAAGTTTGTTTCTGAAGCTAATGCTGTGTTAACTCTGTTGTGCAGACATGGAAGTAATGACACCTTTAATCGATGAGCAAAATTCAGATAATGTCTCAGATGAAGAGCACGTGAAGAATTTCCTGCCAGTTGAGAAGCATTACCAGCTTGATAATGAAGAAAGCATTACGTACGTATCAGCTTGCTTAGTATCACCTTGTTCAAATTGGTTGCTTCCAAATTATCTCTCATGAGTAGTTTATTGAATTCTTAAGGGCTTTTCTTGCACCCATGGTAAAGTTTTGTGGCCTGGCATAGTTCTGCCAAAAAGCAGCCCATTCTTGATTATTTGGAAGCTGACAGCGTACTGTCTGTCAAATATTCCAAGATGCTCATTTGTAAAAGTCATTGGTTCTCTCAAGATCCAGGCGCTCTTTATAACAGTCTTTGGTTGGTTTTGTTTTTTAATTAAGAAATTTCAGAAGGCTCCAGAAATAATCTTTTTGGTGAAGTTTCATTAGAAAGACGTGTAAAGATACTTTTTCTTTACATAAAGCTGTGCTGTCAGACTTGCGATTTGTAATGGGTAATTTTTTTCAGTGTTAGTTACTATAAAATAGCATTGATGAAACTTGGTAATTTTGACTCTGAGGCAAAAAGACAACAACATTACATAGAAAGCAACCTTTCACAAGGTTCAAGAAGAAGCTGAAGATTGGATTTGGATGTTCTATTTGAACAGAAGATAAATAAGAAAAGTATTTGAATGTTGGACATTCCTTAAAGTATCTGGATCACTTTAAAGTAATTAAAGCTCACAATTTATCTGTTTATTAAAGTACAGTAAATGACAGAGTATGGTGCTTTATTTTTTTCCCCCCACCCCTCCCATCTCATTGTACTGCTAAGGTGACTTCTTGTGTTTTTTCTCAGGTTTGTACAAACACTTATGCACCTCCTCAAAGGAAACATTGGAACTGGGCTTCTTGGTCTTCCACTTGCAATAAAGAATGCTGGCATTGTGGTAAGAATTCCATTGTTTTGTCCTAGATTAGAAAAAATATCTAGAGAGATCAACAGATACTTGTGTGAACCTGAAAAACTAAATCTTGTTGCTTTTTGTTTGTCACTACCAACTTCAACAGAGCTGTGTTCTATTTATTCTCTTCGGTCTGGTGAAGTTAGTACTGAAGATTGAGATTTTATTTTTTTTTTAAAGTTAGTGCTTTGCCCAGAGGACTTTATAGCATGTGTTTTAGCCTTGCTTAGCCAAAGTGTTTTTCTGGTGTAAACAAAACATTTGTCAGAAAAAGAAAGAGTTTGATTCACTCGGACTCCTGTGATGCTGTTACTGGGTTGTCTTTGTCCAGGCACCTCTAGAGTCAGATCGTATGACCTAGACTGCAGAATCAGCTTGATAGATCAGTCTTTCGTTTCTGCAGAAGCAGGGTATAGTGCAGCTGACAAACATCACATCTCTAAGACTTGTAAATTTAATTGAGTGGAACTTTCACCTTATGTCTAAATATACCTGGAAATAAGTTCAGTTTAAGAATGAAGGTTAAGGTGGTTTAAACCTCTGTTTTGAATTGTGTAGTATGCTTGATCAAGTCAGAGATGCCTTGTTTCCAGGAGTGAACTACAAGTAAAGAGTCCAATCAACCAGTAGCAGCAAATCCCACCCTGGGGAGGGGAGAAAAATTCAGTCAAATTGTTTAATTGCTAAATTATTTTCCAGAATATGAAAATGTCACCTGATTTTTCTCCAGCCTATTTTCATGAAAATTTCTGCTGACTTCCTCTGACATCCCCCTTTTTTCCCCATGCCAGGTTGGACCAATCAGCCTCGTGTTCATAGGAGTTATATCTGTTCATTGTATGCACATCTTGGTACGTTGTAGCCACTACCTATGTCAGAGGTAAATGTGGAGCTATTCATTCTGTTGCTCAGTTTGAGTGTTATTTTTTCTTTCTTCTTTTCTGTTTCTAATTTTTAGCCTACAGAATGTTTTAATGCTGTAGCTGTTTCTTCAGTTCAGAATCTTGTACTTCAAAGAAACAGCACTTAGGTTTTTTTGTGCTAATACAAATGACAGCTGTGCTTTGTGCAGCACTGCATTAAATACATTGACAAAACTTTTGTTCTCTGCTCATACACAAAATGAAGTTGGTTTAACTTGTGTTGCCCAGTACCTTGTTCCTTGTCTTTACTGGTGAACAGTTAGGTCTGTCTCAGTGCAATTCTAACTGCTTAGCTTCAATCTGCTAGTCCTTTATCGTCCATGGCTTTCTTCACACCTTCTGAATATTTGAGATGTGCCCAATTTCAAATAGCCACTTTATTAGTAGAGCTAAAATTAAAAAAAGAGAATAAAATATAATCTGAGAATTACTGTTGATGTCATCCGTGATTGTATGGGAGCTCAGTCTCTTTAGATTGTGACAGCTTGATTCTTTGAAATTGTAGTACTGAAAGAACGATGCGAGTGAGCAGACATCACAAGATACTCCTCCAAGTGAGGTGTACAATATTGGGTGGAAGTAGTTATTCAGATTTGATGATAGAGTATTTTGATTAATAGTGACTTTTATTAATTATTATTATATTACTGTCAGCTGTTAAAAAGAATCAGCGGGAGGGTCTTGTATTTAAAACTGAGAGGACGTTTTTGAACTGAGTAGAAACACAAAACTATTCATGTCCCTGTAGCTGGAAAAACTGTGTTATCAGTTTAATTGGGATATTGTTCAGCAAAGGAATCCTGTTGTTCCTGAATTCTTTGCTTTTTCCTCTATAGTTTTGAATAGCCTTTGAAGATACATAAAAACTGAGATCACTGAAACAAGTGCAGTTAAATGCTTGTCCAGCAAAATCTGTTGAATCCTATTGAAATTCTCTGTGACTTTTAGGTTTGAGAAGAATTTCTTAAGCTGATATTATGAGAACATTCATTTTTGATAGATTGATCAAGAAAGTTGTTTTACAAGGAACTGATTTGGTGGAGTTAAATTAGGGAGATGTTGCACTGTAGTTCACATGCTTGTGGTGTTCCCCTGGGGGAAAGAAGCCAAAAACAATGCTTATAAATTCAGCAGCTAGAGAATTTACAATCCTGGGATGTCACCAGTGTTTTTGTGGTAGGGATTTAGGCCCTCACAGTTTCTACTAATTCTGTTAATATTTGGCTCTTTGATTTCAGGATGAAAAAGTCCTCTCTGGGGTATAGTGATACAGTCAGCTATGCCATGGAAGTGGGGCCTCTGGCTGCTCTTCAGAAACGACCTTCTTGGGGACGGTAAGTCTGCATTAGAATTTAATAATGCCTTTATTAAAAACTAAGAGCTACAACTGGAATGGTTAGGAGATTTTCTGTTTAATAAGATGTTACTTGCTTTAAGAATACACTTTTATTCAGCGTTGTTATTTCCTGCAGCCAGCAGGTGAAATGGGAGGATTGGAAAGTTGTCTCTTTCTGTTAGGCTTTTTAGTTTCCAGGTCTACAAGAGCTGTGGATAACAGAGTGCTGTTTAGTAAGAGGAAGAGATGTTTTGTGTCCAGAAATGCGTTCTGTAATGTCTAATTGTAGTGGAGTAATTCAAGTTTTTGTTCCCTTTTACTGTAAACACATTCATCTGCCATCATAGAATCATTCTGGATGGAAAAGACCTTTAAGATGATTGAGTCAAACCTTAACCTAATTGTCCCAAGCCCCCCACTAAGCTCTGTTGCTAAGCTCTGTTTCTGCATAACTTTTAAAAGTCACCCTTTCAATGAAGAAGTTTTTCCTAATGTCTAACCTAAACTTTCCCTGGTGCACCTTGAGGCCATTTCCTTTGTCTTGATTCTTTACCTATGAGAAGACTCAAAATTTGCTCTTTAAGCAAGTTGACATTACAAATGTTAATTACCTCAATATGTTTATTTTGCAAGGAAGCAAAGCCATTCTTTGTTTCCTGTTTAGATATAACATCCAAATAATGGGGAAATATTCACTGTGTTTTGCAATAATGAAATGCAGATATTTGTAGTTTCTTGTCTCTCTTACTTCATCCCCATTATTTTTCTTTGCCAGTTGCTGCAGTTTAACCCTTTATGTTAGGTTTATGATGTGGCTCCACAGTAGTAGAAACTCACAAACTCAGACATATTCTTTATTGTTAACTGAATGTGGATTTTTTTTTTTTTTCCCCCTCACTTGAAGAGAATTTTTTTTGGTCCTGTTGTTTTCGAGGATTGAGCATCTTCCAGTATGCTTTCTGGCCATTGTTTTGTTTTGATTTGAAAACAAAAGGGAATTTTCCTTCTAAGATACTTTGTGATATGTTGGTAGGTATGGAGTAGAGCTCAGTTAGAGGGAAAATTGGTTTGTAGTGAAATATAACCCCACTTCTGTGATGCACCAAAGAGTTAGTGCCACAAATAGTGATTTGATGTCCAGAGACACTGTGCTGCAACAAATCCATTCTCTGAGGCAGATCTCTGCTGCGTGCCTGACTCTTGCAATAGTTCCATTACAGTGTCTTCAGGACACCCTTGTGAGTACGTTTTTCAGAATCAAACTACAGTTTAGATTGTTGTCCAGTGTGATGCAGTGTCTGATGTAGACCCATGTAGTAAGATGTGAAAATGTTTGTTAAGGTAGACTATAAGGGGTTAACAGATGCCAGCAGAGTTTATCTGTTGTTTAAATATAAATGTCTGTTGTTTATATTTGTAGAACATTGTTACATCTTTGGATTTAGTTTTATGCCACTTTAAAATATTGTAACTACTGTAAATAGGAGCAGTAATTGCATATTGGATAGAAATGGGTTAACTGCTGTGATCCTAAGTATGTTTGTTTTTTCTTCTGCAGGTACATTGTTGATGTTTTCCTAGTGATAACACAGCTGGGATTTTGTAGTGTTTATGTTGTGTTCTTGGCAGAAAATGTGAAACAAGTGAGTAAAGTTACTGTGTGGAAACAGTTATGATTTTAGATTCGTTTATCGTCACTTTTGTTTCCTGTCCTTACAAAGTCCAACAGAATTGTTTGTAAAATGTGAAGCTGAGAGATGCACAGAATGCTTCTACCACCTTTTAAAAGAAAAAGACCTCTGTTGAAAAAGGAGCGATGTGCAAGGTGAATTAAATTCAGATCTTGTGCAAGTATTGGTGGCTTTGTTTCCCCCTGATTTGTTTGAATTTGAAAAGTAGTTGTGCATATGGTAGAAAATAAGGCTGAAGCTTTTACCAGTCCTTCAACCTCTTTTCCCCTTGACCACCTGGACATATTTTCCCCTGCTTCATGTCACTGGAATCTTTAGTACTTCTGTCATCTCTTACCTTTTCTAAAATGATGTAGTCTGCTGCAGAATCCATAGTGCTTACACCAGCCCTGACTTAGTTCTTGCAAGTGCCTGACATTGAAATTTCTAGTCTTCTCAGTAGTCAATTCTGATGCTTTCTTATCTCTGAGCATTTTCTTTGTAGAAGCTTACAAATTTTGTACTGGCTTAGCAAGTCCTTTATTTAATGTTCTAGCTATAAATGAATTATTCTTTTCTGTTTGTTGATCCCTTTTGTATTTCTAAATATTATTAGAATGTTTCCGCCTCTATCTAATAGAAGGGACATGTGATAGAATCTATTAAAATACTCTTTTTGCTTTTTAGTGGATGGTGTGCAGTTAGTCACATCTCCCCCTTTTTTTCCCAAGTTTTATCCCTTACGTTGGTTACACTGCTGTAGTTGAAGTTTTGCTTATCACCAATACAGCTAGAAGATTATTTCACAGGTCTGACAGATCATACTCCAGATTTGAGATGTCAATATAATGGTCATTTTGTAGGAGCTAATCTGGGACTGACTTGTGATCATCTGTGATCTCTTAATCCTTTACTGCCGAGCTGCATTCTATGCAGTTCTAGTTCTTTCTGTACAGATGGTTTCTGCTTACCTATAAGGCCCTCGATTTTTTTACCAAACCTTTTGATAAGCTCAGTGTGAGCGCAGCCTGGAAGGCCAACTGTATCCTGGGCTGTATCAGAAAAATTGTGACAGAAGGTCAAGTCAGGCAGTTTTCCCCCTCTACTCTGCTCTTGTGAGACTCATCTGTACTCTGTACTGCATCCAGTTCTGGAGTCTCAGTACAAGAACGATTTGAAACTGTTGGAGAGTCCAGATGGGGGCCACAAAAATGATCCAAGGGCTGGAGCACCTTTGCTATGAGACTAGGCTGAGGGATCTGGGGTAGGTTCAGCCAAGGGAAGACTCCAGAGGGACCGTATAGCTGCCTTCCGGTACCTGAAAGCAATCTACAGGAATGCTGGGGAGAGACTTTTTCCGCAGGACAAGGGGGAATGGTTTCAAACTAAAAGAGGGTAGATTTAGATTAGATCTTAGGAGGAAACTCCTCATTGTGGTGGTGGGGAGGCACTGGAACAGGCTGTGGATGTTCCATCCCTTGAAGCATTCAAGGCCAGGTTGGATAGGGCTCTGGAAAGCCTTGTCTGTTGAGGGTGTTGGAACTAGATAATCTCTGAGGTCCTTTCCAACCTAAACTCTTCAATAATTCTATGAATAAAACCCAACTATCCTTTTTCTCTCCCACAGCCATCTGTCACTGACAAAAGCTAAGAAAAGAACTCTTAAAGGTCTTTTCTAAGAAACATTTCTGTGATTCTTTGAAAACAGTGCCTGTCACTTTCATGACAGCTGCTCCTGCTTTCATTCAAGTTTTTTGTCTCTCTATCTTGAATCCTTTTAAGCTCTTAGTTTTCTCATTAGTGGAGATATTTTCTGTTGACAGGGTTTCTGGTGTCTTCTTGTCCTTCCTCTTTGCACACTCAGCAGTTGCAGTGAGCAGTTTGTGTATCAGGTGATCATGGAAGCTCAGCTGACATGGGTTGACTGCTCAAGTAGGAGCCACAGATGCTTTGACCTTGTTGTTCTCTTTGCTCCTTGGACTTACTAAGATGTCAGGGTTCTGCTGATGTACTCTGCTTGGAGATTATGGCTAGTTACAAGACATAAAGTTAATGAGGATGAATCTGAGCCTATATCTAAATACATGCTTCTGTAATTAGTGAATTTGGTGAGGAATAAGGTATGGCAAGGGTACTGAGCATTAAACATCCATATGGACTCTTATTCTACCCAAAAAGTAGAACAAAAGTCTCCTGACATAGCTTATTATAATTTAATGTGGAAGAAGAGTGTCCCCTTGGGCAGTTAATGCACAGAAAACAGTAAGTTTTTTCCAGGTGTTGTGAGTATTTCTATTGCATCCAGAAAGTATTCCAAGTTCTGTGGGTGAACAACAAGAAGATGAGGTGAATTTGTGTGCTAGGTAGCTGGGTACTCTACAATTTGGGAGAGGAAAAAAAAGACAGCTAACCTTAAAAGCGGCAGTTCCACTGTCACAAGCTATCTCCATACCAAAAAAATCCAATTTCATATCTGATGTCCTTTTCCTGGCCTGTTAAAGTGGGCTTTTTTTTTTTTTTGCATCCTTTGTAATATAAATGCAAATTAAAACCTTTCCCACCAAATATGTATCTGATCAAATAGTTGTTCTATATATGTTTTGACCTTAAGCAAAAGATGAGTGAGACTGAGTACTTACCTTGGCTTTTGTATCTCTGGGGAAAAAAGTTTTTTTTCAGGAATCTTGTTGCTGCTTTCTTGAAGAAGAGTTGAAAGATCCTACAACAAAGCAACTGCTGCAAAAGCAGCAGCTGGACAGACCCATCACATATACCCCGTGAATGAATGACAGTAATCAGCACTTCAGAAATCCCACTTCCAAGTGTATTTGATTCAGATTGGCCTGTGCTCTTTCCTCTGGGAGGGAGCTGCCTGTGGTTTGTTTCATCCTGGCAGCTTTCTGTTACAGAAATCTGTCCCGAAGAGGGCAGCAAAGGACACGGATTGGTGCTGCTTTAGTTTGTAACTGTTTGGGGTCCTGGAAGGATGAGGCAGGTGCCCGGAGGGAATAGGGGAATGGAGAACTAAGGTAAAGGAAGAAAATGTTACCAGTACCACTGATGGATATGCAGCTTTTCTGATAAGTGTCTGTGAGATCATAACAAGGTTGAACTACGTTACATTAGTGTACCAGATGCTTTGTGCTGAAAGAGCCTATTACCAGTTATATCAGGCTTCAAATCAAGTTTTTTTCTAAGGATTATTTCCCTGGGGCACCAGAGAAACTCAGGCTGGTGGAGAGAGGTTCTGGTTAATTCTGGCAGCAGGCAAATGTGGGGCTTGCTGGTGAAGGTATATAGATTTGGATAAGAAAAACCAGAACAAGAGCTCTAGGCTGATTGGAGCCAGAGCGAAACAGCAACACTGGAACAGGAGAAAGTATCTGCCCAAAAGAGCATGGTCCCCTTTCAAGCCATAGTTACTTTGCCTTTCCTTCCTGAGCTAGAAAACCTTGAGAGTCTCCACATTTATGTACTTGCTCTTGAGCGTCTGCTGAGTTCTCTGGAAAAGTGTCCTTTTCTCATTGTTTGCTGATGAGGCAAAGAAATACCACACAGGGCCTTGCTGCGTGGGAACACTGTTTTAGATCTTTAGAAATCTGAAGATGACCCATTGACCCATCAGTGAGATACTGCATAATGGACCTTTGATTCACACACACCCTACCCCACCCAGTTTAGGTGAAGCAGAGACAAAAAAAAATCCCCATCCTGAGGAAACTGCATAAAATGAAAGTGTGAAAAATGTGTAGTTTGAAAGGTTGGTTACCAAGTGATAACAAAATACCAGGACTAAAATGAATATTTCTTTGACCATTCATGCCAAATTACAGGATTTCAGTGTAGTCTTTACTTGCTTGAAAACATCTTGGTTTTGTGCCAGATCTGGCCTTCTCTGGAGGAAGGAATAAAAAGCAACCAGTGAATTAAAAGACTAGTTTTGATCCCACTAGATGTTGAAAAGTCCATAGACTGTGTGACAGAACAAGTTTTGAGACACAGGCAAGAAAACAGTGCTCACAGGTGAGGAGACTAAGGATATGTAATTGTTTCTTGCTTCTGAGATGGTTCTTATAGAGAAGTGTGCTTGTCAGTTGAATTCAGTTTTCTGCACTTGCTGGTTGTGCATTAGTCATTGTCCAAGTGCCTGACGTAAGGAATCTGATAATCACTTGCACAATTGTGTGGTATTCCTGGGTACAGGTGGAGTAGGTGGATGCTGCTCTTGAGCTGTGTAAATGAGACACCAGGTGAAGCACTCAGAAAAGCTTGCTGTTTCAAACACCGCAGCAGCATATAAATTGATGCTTGAATAACTGAAGCATCTTCAGGTAGCGATCACTTTAAGACCTTCATAGTCGTTGTACCTGGTGACTTCAGTGACTGCGTACTTCCTTTCTAAAGCAATGATTATTTTCTCCTGTGATTTATGGAGGTGTTTGTGAATCTCCCAGGTACAGTCATGACAAACAGTACAAAATGCAGATAACCTGTTCAGATTGGAAGCTGAACAATAGTCACTGGGTTTTGTGACAAATACGACAGCATATGTATGCGTGCCTTTTTCAACAACAGATCCATTGGAAGGATAAGTGAAAGAAAATTCTCTGCGCTGGCTGGTATTCTGATTGTATTTCAGATTTTTTATTTTCTTCAGGAAAAGACCATTTGATACAGTGCCTACTGTTCTTGGCCCAGCATGACTGCCATCTGCAGTGATGTACCAACACAGAGCAACTGGAGATTGGAAGTGATTGTTGTTGTCCAGAATAGGAATCTGAGATTATATTAATTCTAATATTTAGAAGGCTAGGTTAGACAGACAGTGAGTCATAGTCCACCCTAACACAATCAGCAGTAAACTTAAATTAAGCTAAACAGCATATGGGAAAGAGATGTTTTTGTTTGTTGTTTTTCTCTTTTCAAAGAATCCCTCCTGCTGCTTTGTATTTTGTTACTTTTAAAAATAATTCCAAGTGTTATTTGATGAATTTTTTTAAATCTGGTAAAATATTCTCAAGTAGCAAGCAATACTAGAAGAAATGTTCACAAGTTGTGCCAGGGAAGGTTCAGTTTGGATATTAGATAGAATTTCTTCACTGAAAGGGTAGTTAGATGTTGGAATAGACTTGGCAGTGGTAGAATCACTGCCCCTGGAGATATTTAGGAGACCTATAGATGTACTGCTTAACAACATGGTTTTGTTTTTTTGGAAGTGCTGGGTCAATGGTTGGACTTTACCTTAAAGATCTCTTTTAACCAAACCAGTTCTGTGACTGTGATTCTGTAATGTCAGCCTGCACCTGAACAAGTCAGTATATCTCATGTTTGTTAGTTTTCCGCTGCTGCTGCTGCTGCTCTTTACTATTGGATCTTCCACAGCCAAATGCTTCACTCTAAAATGGAAAATAGTGATTCTTTTTATAATTTTTGCATTTTACTTTCCGACTCTGCTTTCTTCCACTTGTCAGTCACTCTTGCCTGTCTAAATAAACAGGCTAAATAGTTCTCCCTCAAGATTAACCTTTGCTGCATCTTAGCTGGTGTGCTGCTTCTGAGTCAATGTCAGAATCACTTTTCTGTCATCTCTGCAGTATGGATGCTTCCTGTGCTCTTGCCCAAACCCATAAGCAGTACTGCCTATTAATATGGTGTTGATTTAAAGGTGCATGTCTCCACAAGAGAGAAGGAACTGTTCTGTTTGTATACCAGTATAATCATGCTACATATACTGGTGCATGTATGTGCACATAAAATTCACTGCTAAAGCATTTTAGTAATGCAAAAAACTTTGTGTAACAGAAGCAATGACAACACCTTGGCAGTCCACAGCTGAAGCGAAATACTCAAAAGTTTGAATTTTTTTACTAAAATGAAATATTAATTTTGAAGTCATGGACTTCACATTTTGCTGCATGCAATTAATAGCAAGTGGAGAGTAAGCTTCTGAAACCTCCTCCTCATCTAAACAATGCTGCTGTTTGTATTGTTGCAGTTCATTGTACCCTCTTCACCTGGTGGCAAGGTGATCTCTCAAGTATTCTGCTTGGCATAAGTGTGTGCACTTGCAGCAGTTACCAGAGGATAACTGGAACTGAAGTAACTGTTTCACTTGGTTTAGCTTATTTTTTTCCTGTACAAATCTGTAACCCTCCATAGGGCAGGCTTCAGGAAACAGATAGGGCTATTTCTTATTTTTTTTGCTATTTTATGTTAGTTTTATGACTTGAAGTAGAATAATCCTCTGTGACTGGCAAAATCTTGCTAGGGTGAAGGCTGTTGCAAATAAGTAAGGTTTGTTCCAGTTTCTGAGTAGAGTCACAAATACTTTCATACAATGACAGCTGTGACCACACAGAGCAAAGATGCAATAACCCAGCTTTATACATTTGTGCTCTGAAGAGAAAGGAGGGAGCCTGGGGCAAGTAGGGCTCTATCTAAGAGTACCAAGAAAAACCTGAAGTCTTTGAAAGACCATACAGATGGGGAAGGTCCCCACGAGCTAAGGTCAGGGAAACGTGCTTATCTTCATGAAAAGCTAAAAAAATGATTTGCAGAAATACAAGCCAGTTGCCCTCTCTTCAGTCCTTTTGAAAATCAGGGATTGATTCATCTTGGAGCACATTTCTGGCACATGAGCGAGAATACGTGGAATTGAAACAGTCAGCATGGGTTTACCAATGGACTGACTAACTTCATTTCATTCTGTCAGAAAAAAAGGCCTCAGATATTTGTATGTAATGAGGAAATACTAGATGTCACCCTGACTTTTGCAAGGTTTCTGATACTGTCTTGGATTTATGGCCTGGATGGGTGCACAAATGGGTAAAACTAGTTGGGAAAAAAGGAAGCTGGTTGTATGGTCAGTGCATAGTGGTCATGTTCAGGAGCCAGCAGAGTGCCCTGACAGCAAAGGAGACCAGCAGCATCCTGGGTTGTATGAACAGAATTGCTGGTTGATTGAGGAGAGTGATGTATCATCCTTGAGCTCATATTTGTTAGACCGCATGTAGAGTACTCTGCCAAGGTTTGGATTTTCCCAATACTGGAAAGTCATTGACAAACTAGAGTGAATTCAGGGGTGAGCTGCTGAAATTATCAGGACTTACCCAGTGAGGGCTGAAGAAATTAAACTTGTTCAGCTTTGAGAATAGTTGGCTTTTGGAGGACTTAGAAGTATCTGTCCAAGACTGCAAAAACCTTGTCCAAAAACGGAACCAAATCCTTTACTCTGAGGTCAAGTGGGAGGACAAGAGGAAGTGATCATAACACAGGAGTTCCTGACCTGAAACAAAGAAAAACTTTAGGACAGTTATAATAGTGGAATCAGTTGCCAGAGAAGCTGTGCAGTCTTCATCTTTAGAAGTTTTCAAGACTCAGCTGGAGAATGAGGAGAGGAACAGTCTCATTTGACACTATGGTAGATGGAGCTATGAGCAAGCAATCGGACTACAGACCTGAGGTAACTAACCTAAATTATTCTACAAGTCAGTGAATCCAGACCTCAGTTTTGGCGTTTTAAAGTCAAGTTCTCTTTTCCATATAATGCCAAGCCAGTCCTCTGTTTCGAGTGTGCTTATTCCTACAGCCATTAGTGAGGGAAGACCTCTGTCCATTTCAGCAAACCATGGAATTCACATGAAACCTCCTTCTTTGAGCTAGCACTCTCTCTCCATTCACCACATTCCCAGGACAAAATGACTGTCACTTTCTGTACAGTGCCATGAGTATCGCAGGCAAGAAGTGAAGAAGGAGCTGGAAACCTGAAACTGGAAGCTCCAAACCCCCTCAGTTTTTGCAAAGCTACAAAAACTTGGCTAGCAACTGCAAGTCAAACATCACATAATATGCAAAGTCTGACACTAAACTGAAGTGGTTGAATGCTTGAAATTATTTAAATAAAAGCTAGTTTATACTGTGATATTTTAGTGTTCTCGAACAGACATTTATATGAGATGAAGAAAGGCATGTTAGTATAAATGAGGTTTTCAGTGTGACTCACATGCTCAAATTGCACTGTAATTCTTAGAAAACTCTCATCTTCCCTTGTGTGCAGAGCAGCTCTGGCTAACTGTGAATGCCTGCAAGTAAACATGAGACTCTCGTTAAGGCTGTTAAAGTGCTTGCTCTGTGTTTTTGGATTTTAGGTATTGTGAGGAAGCAGGAAAGTTCCACAGAAAGCTTTACTTAGGAAGTCAAGGAAGGGAGCCAGAAGACCTGCATGGTTAAACAGGAAGCTGCTGGGCAAACTCGAAGAAGGTCTATAAAGGAAAGAGAGGATGGCCACTTGGGATGATTAGGAGACTTTAGTCAGATGATGTAGGGACGCAACTAGGAAAGCCAAGGCTTCCTTGGAATTAAACCTTGCAAGAGATGTCAAGGAGAGCAGAAAAGGCTTCTTTAAATACATTGCAGATAAAACTGACACTCAAGGCAACATAGGTGCACTGTTAAATGAGGTGTGTGCCCTGGTGACAGAGAATACAGAGAAAGTAGAGTTATTGAAAACCTTCTTTGCCTCTGTGTATACTACTGGACACTGTCCTGGTGAGCTCCAAGAGGAAGTTGGGACAGAAGAGGAGTTTGCCCTGGTTGATCTGGACTGGGTTAGGGACCAGTTGAGCAATTGGTTGTGCATAAATCCATGGGCCCTGATGGGATACACCCACAAGCACTAAGGGAGACAGTGGAAGTCATTGCTAGGCCACACTCCATCATCTTTGCTAAATCATGGGGATCAGGAGAGATGCCTGGAGGAAAATAAATGGCACTCTGGTCATCAAAAAGGGTAAGGAGGAGGACTCGCGTAACTATGGAGTGGTCAGCCTCACCTCCATCCCCAGAAAAGTGATGGAACAATTGGTGAATTAGAAGGAAGGCAGTTAGTAGATCGAGAGGTTCTCATCCCTCTCTACTGTGCCCTGGTGAGACTGCAGGTGGAATACTGTGTCCAGTTCTGGGCCCCTCTGTTCATGAAGGACACAGAACTGCTGGAGAGAGTCCACAGCGATGATGAAGAGAGTTCCTCCCTGATGAGGAAAGACTGAGGGAGCTTCAGGAGACTGAAGGTTGACCTCATTAGTGTTTATAAATATGTGAAGGGTGGATGTGAGGAGGATGGAGCCAGACTCTGCTTGGTATCATTTAATGATAGGACAAGGGGCAATGGGTGTCAGCTGGAATGTAGGAGGTTCCACATCAATATGAGAAGGAACTTCGTCCCTGTGAGGGAGACAGAGCACTGGAATGGGCTTCCCAGGGAGGTTATAGAGTTTCCTTCTCTGGAGATGTTTAAAACCCTCCTGGACATGTCCTTGTGCTACTTGATCTAGGTGATCCTGCTGTGTTGGGGGATTAGACTAGATGATCTTTTGAGGTCCCTTCCAATCCCCTAATGTTCTGTGATTCTGCAACACATTGCTTGGCAAATTTGGGTTACTGTTATCTGTATGAATTCACTGGAATCCTTTCTAAATGTATTTAGCTCTTTTTCATAGCTTATCTTAATGAAAATTCACAGATGTTAAACGTCTTGTAACGTTTAAAAGTCTCGCAAGGCAGAAACCATCAGTGTTTACGTAATGACTGGTGTAATTTAAAATGAGATTTCTGAAAAAATGTGATTGCAGAATTATATCTTGTATCTTTCCCTTTTTCATAGTGAAAAAAATCTGTTTAATGCTTTTAGTTACAAAGAAAATAATTTTAAGTTAATTCTGTCCTCCTGAGTTTGTGGATTTTTGAAACAGTGGAGATAAAGTGAGTTGTGCAAATTTTTTTCTCTTAAACTCATGAAGTCTGACTTTTTTTAGTTGTCTGTTTGAATTACTTGTTTTTCTTACTCTTGGTTTTACGTTACTAACTCCTCCTGACTATGAAAGTTGTGTCTTGCCTACGACCCTTTGATTGCCAGCTGTATTTCCAGCCCATCCTTTTTTCACCACTTCATCGTCTTCCTAAAGTGACAAATGAATAGTCCTGAGTCACTGTGTGTTGTGATAGTAGTGCAGTGCTCCTGTGTCACAAGTGTCACATCTCGATTGCCATTAAAATTGTAGGTTAGAGACTCAACTGTGCTTCAACCAAGAACGTTAATTGGACAAACAAGGGACAATATCTGTTACAGAAGTGTATGTTAATGAGAGGGAGGACACACCGAGAACAAAGTGAGCCAGGCCTAAGCAGGGAAATGTGCACATTTGCTAACAGCTCTGCAGACATGGGCTTGTTCGTTTTGCCTGCCATGTGTTGCTAAACCTCTGGAAGGGAACACTAAGCTTTTTACCACTGGAATAGGTTTCATGATGTAAATGGCTTTTCTTTCCCAGCAAAGTCTCTTCTCAATGTCATCTAGTGATAGGCTGAAAGGCAACGGGTGTAGACTGGAACACAGGAGGTTCCATGTAAATATGAGAAGGAAGTTCTTCACAGTGAGGGTGACAGAGCAGTGGAACAGGCTGCCCAGGAGCGGTTGTGGAGTCTCCTTCTCTGGAAATGTTTAAAACCCAGCTGGATATGTTCCTGTGTGACGTGGTCTAGGTGATCCTGCTGTGTCAGGGGAATTGGACTGGATGATCTTTTGAGGTCCCTCCCAATCCCTAATGATTCTATGATTTAACTGAAGTGTCAGACACAAAGGGAGATTTTAACAAAACCACTGACGAATCTGCAGGCAATGAAACAACTGGCTCAGTTTGGACAAGAAAGGCACCAAGACATTTTAATGCATTCTCTGCACCACACATCAGAAGAAACCCAACACAAGATATAGACACAGACATGTAGGGAGCTCCTAAACTGAACTGAGCAGAAATGTCTGAAACATATTCATTGTAGACAGTTCCTACTTGTTTCTGAAATCATGGTGGTTATCCGACTGAAGTCTCAATCCTCATAAATTGTCAAAGTTCAGAATTCTCACGGCCTCTCCAGGTCCGGGCAAACCTTCCCACTTGCCATAGCATAAGTGATAACATTTTCTCTCAGTGGCAGCACCACATCTCCAGACAACGAGATGGAGAGGAAGCAAAGAAGGCAGAAGTCATAGATGGGGAAGTTGAGGGTGTGGGCAGAAACTTTGCAGACTTTTCAAACCCAAACTTTTCTGCAGAAAACACACAAATTAGACTTACAGATTCTCCTCACCTTTTAAAGCATAATTTTGTGATTTAGAAAACAAAAGAGTAAAACAATTTGAATTGAGAGACAAAGGCAGGTTCATATTCTAAGATGATTTTGTATGTATGCTGCTACAGTAGGCATGACAAAGTACAGTAGCAGTTGGTCATCAAACCCCTTTCCCCTCCTAAGGAAAATTCAAACTTTAATTTTTAGACCTGATTCCGTCTCACTTGCATTAATTTTACCAAACCATTCTGAAAGGAAGCTGATCTAAACTACTCATGTGGATTTCTTCTTTAGTAGCAGTAGAATAAAAACACTTTCAGATTTTTCAGGTTCTGATTCCATAATTTTCTAAATTTTGCTAAGTTCTTCTAACATTTGCTGAAAGTTTCTTGTCTTACCCTAAGCACTGATTGTTCAGGGAAACACCTAACACTCAGCAGATAAAGCAGAGTGTTCTATAGAAAAACACTGATGTAACTGTTCACAGAGGTTTAGCTGTTGAAGAGTTCTGTTTGTTGTTTTTTATTTTATAGGTCCATGAAGGATTCTTGGGAAACAAGGCTGGTCTGGTAAATGTCAGTGCCACCAGCAGTCCTTCTGAGAAAAGGAGTGCTGACTTACGAATATATATGCTGTGCTTCCTGCCATTCATGATCCTCCTGGTCTTTATTCGTAACCTGAAAAGCCTGTCCATGCTTTCATTACTTGCCAACTTCTCCATGGCTCTCAGCTTGGTGATCATTTACCAGTATATTGTTAGGGTAAGTATAAAAAATTGAGAATCTTTTTCAGTGTGACTTGGTCTAGGTGATCCTGCTCTGACAGGGATATTGGACTAGGTGATCTTTCGAGGTCCCTTCCGATCCCTAATGTTCTGTGATTCGGTGACTCTGTGATATGGTGACTGACAGTTTTGGAAAGGCAGAATTATCTTGTGTTTTATTGAGGCATCTGAATCGGAGGAGGTGCCTTAATATTTGCAACATGCTTAAACACAGATTTTTACAGTACTTTAGAAAGAAATACAACATTGCTGCACTTAAGATAATAAAAATATGTTTTATAATGAAACATATGTTTTATAGTGAAAGAATGTGACCTTTTTTGTTTGTGGGTTAGACAGAGAACTTGAAAGCTTTTAATCTCTGGTCAATCTTTTTGTTGCAACAGAAGAACAGGTATAATAGCAATATTTATCTCTAGTGTTTCTCCAGTAAAATCAGGGAAAATTTAAGACTTACACTTTAATAACACATATTGCAGACTTCCATCTCCTGAGAAATTGAATATTTGCAGTGTTTTCTGTGTTGTTACTGCTCTTCGTATTTGGAGTTATTTCATAATGGAACAAATTAAATTGATATCTGAAAAAAATCACACCTAGAAACATCTACATTTTTTCTTCTGATTTTTGAAGAGTGATAAGTGATAGACATATGTGCACACATGGTGTAAGTAAGTGGTGAGTACCACTATTGTTTGAGAAAGCTTTCATATGTGTGTTGTGTAATGAGTGGGAAGTGGAAGATGGGGAGGAAGGCAGAAAAGTCAACGAGAGGTATTGGAAGGAGAAATTGCATAAAGAGTTTGACAGAGATAATAATTAATTGTTCTGCAGGAACTCTGCTTGTATTAAATGTATTTTCTTTCACAATTCCTCATGGTTATGAAGAATATCTGTGCAGTATGAAAGCAGATAAGAAAGTGCAATACTCTGAGAATAGTTGAAGTTTGCAGACAGTGAACCTAGAATATCTGCAAGTGTATCTGTGTGTGGGTGAGAAGGTGGCTATAAATGTATATGAAGGACTATGTTTGGGAGGAAAAGAGGAAAAGCAGGGATTGTAAATAGCAACACATACACCACTGTAAGTATGTACCAAGTTTTTGTTCCTATAGCATAATATAGCAATCAAAATTGTAGGAACAGCTGATGCACTTCACATAGAGCTGTTTTGCTTTGTTCTCCTCAGGATATAGTAGATCCTCAAAAACTACCTCTTGTGGTTGGCTGGAAGAAATACCCACTGTTTTTTGGGACTGCAATATTTGCTTTTGAAGGAGTCGGTGTGGTAAGTTTCCGAATCTTCAAAGTACTTGAATACCTACTAGATGGTGGGGTACAGGCAGTTATACGGCTGTTGTTATTTAGTTGTTTTTGTGAACACATTGATTTCCTATAAGAAATGAGTCAATTTATGCTGTCAAATGGGCCAAAAGTTTAGGGCACAACATTCCTATCAAAGAGGAGTTTTGTGAATACTGATTGCTGTTTGGACACACCTCATCTTCCCAAATTACCAGAATACCTTTAGTTCCCAACAGATTGAGACAACAGTGTAATAGTAACTAGTATCTTAATAGGCTATATAATAATGTAATAGTCAGCTAATAATATGATTATGCTGTAATTGCAGTGATTTGGCAGCTCACTTTTAGATGAAGAGTGTGTAAGAATATAAATGGTTCTGCATCCTTCTTTTGTTTTAGAATCACAGAGGGCAAAATGATTTGTCAGAAATGTATTATTCTTCCTGCCTCAAATTTGTGTTGTAGATGTGACTTGATGGAGATGATAAGAAAAAGGTTTGAAATTTCAGAATACTTTTAGATTCATTGCTTTGTGACAGTGAGCCTCAGTTCTTCATTGTTTCCTGAAAGATGTCAATTAAATAATCACTCCCAAAATATTTTTTTAAAAGTGAATCTCTTTTAATCTCTTTTGTTCACATACTGCCGCCTCTTAGGGCTTTCTGATTGCATCTCAGGCTAGCAAAGTTTGCAAGTTAGTTGTTATTTAAAAAAATAGCCAAAGAGACTGGTGGGAGTGGTAGGTCATAAGAAACAACCATTTGTTTGGGATTGTTTGATGCCTACAGGTCTTGGACAAAAAACCCCATGCTCAGTGAATCTGATAAATTGGACTGTACTAAGGTTTTTGCTCCTAAATTGCATGGTCTGTTTGGGACAGGCTGCATTTACTGCAAGTGTGTAAATGTACAGCAGCTGATATGCTAACACATACTCCAGTTGTATTTGATGCTTGCTTGTATCCTGAAGAGTGAGTGGATGTGTATTTACAGACAGGAAATCCCAAATGAGAGTCCTGAGAGGAAAGTGTAAAAGGCTTGATATTTCAGTGTGGTAGCTTATTGAATTATAGGTGGGGAATTGATTTGTAGTAATTATTTTCTGTCACATTAGATCCCACTTTAGGCAGCTCCTTTAATTTACATCAGCACTAGTAGTAGCATTGACTTCTCATGTTAAACCTTCAAACACCTGCCCATAGCATTGTGCTTGATTGAGTCACAGAATCATAGAACACTTGGGTTGGAAGGAACCTTCAAAGATCTTCTAGTCTAACTGCTTCTGCAGTGAGGAGGGATATTTCCAACTAGATGAAGTTGCCGAAAGCCCTGTCTATCACTACTGACCTGGATTATCACTAGTAAATGAAGTTCTTTAAGCATGAAATAAAGATAAACGAAGTAAACAGAGACATGTTTCCACTTTAAATAGTTAATATTCCATGCAATTCTTCACAATGTATGTAATTAAAGCTAGTTGTTACAGCTCCTTAAGTTACCCTCACAAGAGGAACTGTGATATATATGTAGGAGTGTTTGTAACCTTTTGCGAATGTTAAGTAAAATACATTTAAAATTATTTTATTGGGTTTGTAGAGTCATAAAATCATAGAATTGTTTAGGTTGGAAAAGACCTTTAAGATCACACCTAACTGTACCAAGCCTGCCACTAAATTATGTTCCTAAGCTCTATATCTACATGACTTTTAAACACATCCAAGGATGAGAATTCAGCTTCCTCCCTGGGCAGCCTGTTCCAATGCCTGATGACCCTTTCAACAAAAAAGTTTTTCCTAATGTCTAACTTAAGCTTCTTCTGACACAACTTGAGTGATTTCCTCTTGTCCTGTGATTCATTACTTGTGAGAATAGACCAACACCCACCTCTCTATAACCTCCTTTCAAGTAGTTGTAGATGCCAGTAAGGTCTCCTGAGCTTCCTTTTCTTCAAACTAAATAGCCTCAGCTCCCTCAGCTGTTCCTCAGAAGGCTTGTTCTCCAGAGCCTTCACCAACCTTGTTGCCCTTTGGATCTGCTCCTAATGCGTTTCAATTCAGGTTACAACAGATTAAGAATATCCATAGCAGTCAGGTGGATTTTTTGTCAAAGATAATTAATAATTTTTGCTTTTATTATCTGGAGAATGTTAATGTAGAAAGAAAAAAAAAGGCAGTTTTTAACAACTGTGCTCAGTATGGAAACATCCATTTTCCTGGTTTCTTTGAACTGAGGAAAAATAACCTAGAAATGATTATTTCCATCCTGTTGTTTCAAAAAGCTTTTTGCGTATTGATTTTTCTTTATTTCTTTTTGGAACTTGTCGTCACTTGAATTATGACTGTAGTTCTTCAGTAACTTTTATTAAAATTAGTGAGAGTAATTAAACAGAGGAGTCTAAAGGCCTTTTCACTATGAGGAATATGATTCAGGAAGGTGCAGTGATTCAGCACATTGCTAGTGGGCTTTTCTTCTTGATCTCGAGAGAGTGTATTTCTCTTTTGATGGTGAGTGTAAGAACATGGGTTTCAGCTGAGATCTGTCTTTAGTTTGAGACTGATTAGCTGTCGCAATGTAGTAAGAAAATCAGCAGTACAGAAGTAATTTGGAGTATCATTGCGTTTGCTACAGTCGATCCCTAGATAAATACACTCTAAAAACCTTAATTTTAGTGACTTGTGCCTGTAATAACTCAGAGGACAAAGGTAAGTTATTTATAATGAAATACAGAATCTCCAGTAAGCCAAGGCAGTGCCTAGGCTCTAGTACTTATGTAATACTAAGAGCTAGGTAAACATTTCATCAGCCAGCGTTATAAAACTCTTTGGAGATATTTTAATTAAAATAAATTAATATGATGAATTGATGATATTAATATGATGAATGGAGCTGTTCATATGTGCCTCTGAGATCAGTCTAAACTCTTACTAGATGTCAGATTTGAACAATTTTGTAATTTTTGTGAAGTTCAGGCAAGTTGTTAATTTATTGCTACAACTACTACAGCAGAGATAGCGTTGGTGCCATCAAAGGGCTGGTTAATATTAATGCATGCTAAACTCTGAGTGATACTCGTAACAGGATTAGAAAGTTCTGCAGTCTGTTGCTTGTCCTACTCATTTGCTCCCTGTTTGCATTCTCTCTAGAAATGGGGTCACTGCTGGTTGTATAAGGTATCTGCTGCAAATCGTGCAGCCAGGTGGTGACCAACAATGGGTAGCAGGGCCACCCATTGTTCCCTTAGTATTGAGGTAGGTCAGTACTGTCAGTCTGGTGGTTATTATTCATAGTGTTGAGTTGTTTGGGTGCCCAACACTTGTAAGGTAGGTTTTTAAGATCATTAGGGTGATCTTGTGAAAAATCTCATATTGACTAGTGGCGTCAAGACAGCATTTGGAACAGTAGAGCAACAGAAAGGCAGTGCTTTTAAGTGGATGTAACAGACCATTTGAGATACTTTTTAAAATACTTTGAAGATTTCAGTTCAGAAGGCAATACTGTGTTGATAAGAATTATGGAATGGCTCAGGCTGGAAGTGACTTTAGAAATCATCTACTCCAACCTTCCTGCCATGAGCAGGGATGCCCATCAACTAGAGGTGGTTGCTCAAGGCCTCTTCCAACCTGGCCTTGGACACCTTCAGGAAGGGAGCATCCATAACCTCTCTGGGCAATTGATTCCAAAGTCTCTCTACTCTTGCAGTGAAGAAACTTTGTCCAGGATCCAGTCCGAACCTAATGGAATCTCATATTCCAGAGATGGGTGGGTCTGGTCCCATAATGAATGTGAGATTTCTATTATTGAATTAAAAAGTAACTTCAGATTCTGTTTCTGACTGTGCCCAAAACATAGTTAAACTTCTTGAATATACTTTTCAGAAGGGTGTAAAACCAAAGCCTTCAAGCCTGACTATATCTGTGTGCAGGCAATAGCTTTGCATAACGTTATAGAGAAGCAGTTACGCTTAATGAATGTTTTGCAGTGAAAGCCTGGTTGGCTGTCTTGTTTGAATTATAAAAAACAAATCCAGATGTGGAAATTATATTTTAATAAAAGCTTCAGGGGGAAGGAGGATGAAATAGATTCATAATGTTGAAACAAGAAAGATACCTTTTCATCTCTATTACATATAAATATGCTCTCTTAAGTGTGGTTTGTGCAGCTGAGTTTGAGTCTTTTTCCCTGTTGAGTGCTGCAGTCTGATTAACCTCATGAAGAGAAAATGCTACTTTCCAACATTAATTTCAGGTTTGTAAAAGGAGGAGTCTGATATTTTAGCCTATTACCTGAAGATGTCTGTTCAAACTGCGTTTGAACTTGGATATCAGAGCTTCACAGTGTTTGTGTACCAAAAGGCAGGCTCTGGAATCACTTTAGGCAGCAGCTAACCAATTCCAAGAGATTTAAAAAAGAGAAAACTAAGTGGATTATAATTTTTAAATGTCTTTATTTGGAATTTGAAAGTGAAGCAAATGAGCTTGTTAGGTCTGTGGCTTTGAGATAAAAGCCTCTCATTGTCAGTGACACTCTTCTGTTGTCTTTAAGACCAGGCTGTATTTGTCAGGCAAAGACATTTGACAGGTAACATGACATCATCTAAATCAACTTTGGGCATCTGTAGAGCAGGGTTTGTGGCATTCAGTGGTGTTCTTTTTAGATGATACAAAGGCTTGCTTCATCGAAGTCCTCAGATGATGCGTTTGCGTTTGGACAAACGAGTGTAGATTTGATGACGGTGGAGGTGACCTACTCTTAAATGCACATGATAAATGAAGACTGCAAATGTCGTGTCATCAAGAGGCACGTTAAAGCTACTGTGCAAGATGTCTAGATGATTTATGTAAGAGAGGATGAAAAAGAGTGTGGGTCAATGTATAATAACAGAGAATGTTGTTAGATATAGCGGATAAAAAATGTATCAAAGTATAAAAAATTAATAATCTGCCATATTCAGCTGAAAACCATGGGCAACTTGATATTGCCTCTTTTTCAAGTTAAATATTCCTCACCAGGGTCCTGCATTTCCTGACTATGGATTCTACCCTGGAGAACGACTAGTTTGTTCATTATTTTAACTTCAGTACTTACTGTGTTTATTGTGAATCGTACTAACGCAAACAGAAGAGACTGAGTATAACTTACTTTTGGGCAGCATCCCATATGTGACGATCGCAACATTTAAATGTGTGGGTTCTTTCCTTTAGAAAAAGCATGCCCTTACACAAACAGGGTAGTAATGCCATTTGGGCTGACTGCTTGCTTGCTCTGAATATGAATCATTAAATGTTTTCAGTGACTTTGGAGAAATGGGAAAAGAGCAAGAGTGACAGTGTGCCAAGTTCTTGTGTTCTACTTTGCTGGCTTGTGGCAGATAGGTTTTGGGGTCTGAATCACACAGAATCACAGAATGTTACAGGTTGGAAGGGACCTTGAAAGATCATCTAAGTCCAAGCTCTCCTGCTGGAGCAGGGTAAACCTACAGTACTGTCTCAAGATGTCCTACACGGGGCACAAACCCATGACCCCATGAGTCCCATGCTCTACCAGCTGAGCCAACCAGGTGCACAAGGTTTCAGTGAGGCGCAAAAGCTAATTCTTGTATTCAGATATGACCCTATCTTAGATGGAAGCCTTGTCTTGTTTGTGTAGATGTAGTAAAGCCAAATGTGTAAGTAAGCAGCATAGTTAAATAATTTCAGGTAGAACTATTTCATGCAGTTTATTTTGCTTTTTTTGCATCTGATTCTTTTGTTCCCCTGGCCCACCATCCCATAGTCCTTCTAAGCTGCTATTATTTTGCACCTACTTGCAATGGGCTGAGGTAAAATTTCCTCCAGCTTTCTGATACGTTCAGACTGAGTATGTATCTGCAATGTGTGCAACTGCCTAAGTAAACTTTAAATACAGCTCTTCATTATATCACAAACCTTTAGAATATAGTTGTGAGGATGCCAAAACCTTAGCAACTTCTGGAGAGAGCAGCTAACCAGAGTAAGTGCTTCTGTCCTTATTTTTAGACTTTCATATCCAACATTTAACGGGCTGCATCTTAACTTTATAATCCACGTTTTTTCCCACTCTCTAAACAGCCTTCCGTTGGTGAAGGTAGCATTGCAGTGCATGTGAATTCGAGTTCTAATTTGCCTTCTAAATACTTTGCCAATATGTTCATTTATTCTACTTCAAGTCATAGAATAATTTATGTTTATCAAATCAAGCACTGTTGAGGTGACAGTTTTAAAAAATGTTATGTTATTATATGTCTCGAAGTACTAGAGGTTATTAGACCTATATTTTGTCAAAGGACTTTTAAACTCTCTGGTCTTCTCTAGTGTTCACTAAACTGCACATTTTTGGTTTGTTCTATTCCTAAATAAAAAAATAAATAATTATGAATACAAGCTGTCCTGAATTTGAAAGAGCCCTTATCTTCTACAGTTAAACTCTCCTTCAAACATCAGTAGTGTCTCCCTAGTCAACACTGCAGCTTAAAAATCATATTGATTTGTCAAGAACAGCAGAAAAAAAATGCCACTAAAAGAAATGGGAGACGTGGAAAGGAAAAATGTGGTAGTGGCAAAGGCAGCTGAAATAAGAAGACTGTAGTAAGAAGTGGCATGTTGTGTGTCCTTCAACTTGAACTCTTCCATTGCTTCACAGAAAAAGCAGTAAGTAATTTAGCTGTCAAGGTGCCATGCTCTCATGTCAGGTGGGAGCATATGGAGCTTTCTGTTCTAAGAAGAGCAAATGCTATTGTCAGTGTCTTCTGTCCCTTCTATTTTGGATTGATTGATTTCTTTAAAAAATTGTCTTTAATAGAATGATTAGTTTTTTCAATGATGGTCCCATTAAAATCTAGGGTGTGAAATTGAAAAGTGTGGCTGGAACTGTGGTTAATTAGAAGCATTGTTTTTTATTGACACATATATATATATATAACTGGATGAAACTGCACACTAATGTAAAGGACAGCAAAGCATATAATACTAAAATGATTCTGACATAGCAAGTACTTTGAAGTAGTGACAACGTTGAGATGCTGTTTTTTGGTTTTCACTTTGCATTGCGGGGGGGGATGTATTTTAGACTTCATTCACAAATAAAAGGATAAGATATGATGGTACACAGCCTTGCATAGCTTCTGTGAATTTCAGAGCAAGCTCAAGACTAAATAAATGTCATAATGGAGTGAGAAGAAAATTCTAAGCATGAAAAAAGAACCTCTGGAGAAAATGGCAGTTTCAGATGGTGAGCTACATAGGATTTATGCAGGTCATCCAAGCAAGGCCATCAGAGTTGGGCAATGGCTTTTGGGGGACTTTTTTTTTGGTGGATGTGAACAATTCATTTTCCTAGTGAAACAGATAGGAAGCTGCTTTGCTGGAATCTCAGAAGATTGTTTTTTGGAGTGACTGGAATTGCTCAGCAGATTTCAGAAGGTAGTGTTCTGTAATGAGATCCTGGCTTCCAGTTCTATTCATTTTCTGTAAACCTTTTACATAAAAATTGATGTACAGTCACCATTTGGCTTGCATCTTTCTTTGGGTAATAGTAGTCACCTTTTTGTCTGCAGTCATGAAGGGTCTGTTAAGGAAAATTAGATTGTTTATAGCAGTTGTTATAAAATAATGACATCTCTCAGAGAAGAATGACCTTTATAAATGTATCTGAAAGTTTGTTGCTTAAAATACTGCTTAAAAGTTTTTCTTTGCAGTGAAAGACAAGAAAGGACAAGAAAGCAGGACAGCAATGTAACAGACAAATGTTATCATTATTTTACTTGAAGAAGCTACTTTTTCTGCAGTTTCCCAGGATGCTGAAAGTTTCTAGATTTGCCTTTCAGTGCACAAACAAATTCACTGGTGCCTTCTGCGGGCAGGAAGGAATAGACCAGGCCTAGGCTGCATACCTGTGTTTTGGGATTAGGTAGTAGAATTTATGTTTTCTTACCTTGAATACCTTCATTATCAGCGTCCTCGGCTGTTTTGCTTAGGACATAATTATGCATGGATAATTTTTTTCTGAGTAAATATAGACAAAGTTATTGATTTTAACTTCCCAATATTCATGAATTTCCTGTACCTTAAACTAAGAAAAACATCTGTATAGCTGTCTCTTCTACACAAAATACTTACTTTAGAAGTGTAAGGGATGGAGGATTGCTTCATTCTTGCCAATTTTGTGGTATTTCCTGAAGAAGGGAAAGGTGACCGGATGACCACATGCATATAAACATTGAGCATATCTACTATTAAGTTCTCCATCCACGAGATTAGTTTTTGGTGGCCATGACTATTAAGTCACAGGTTATCTAAATATCTGCAGGCTACATTCTCTTGTGGTTTTCTTGATCTGGTCATGTTAAAACTTACAGTAGAGATTTCTGATGAGAATTAGACCGTCTCCTACTACTTGTAGAAATCGGGAGGAGTGTAGCAGGACATTTAAGGCAGGGAATGAGGCTATTGGTGTTACTGGGAACTGTTTATACCTACTTCATGCAGCTTGAAATGAAAGGGAAGGTATTTTGCATAATAGATGTTTTGAGATTAACCAGTTTCCTTCAAAGCTTTGATTATCCTTCTTTGCCAGTAAATTGTGGGTACTTTTCAGTGTTTAGGTGGATGAATGGAAGATGGATTATGCTTGTTTTGTAAATTAGGAAACCAAGGATGATGGTAAAAGAATCAAGTGCTGAGTTTCAAGGAAGATCATAGTAGTGATGTGTGCCAGGGTCTTAGAAACAGCAAAAAGTTCTCTGTGAAACAAGTGACAGAGAAAAGGATGGAGAATTTATTCAATTATGAATGATTGAAAATGAGAAGTTATGGAAAGGAATAGTTTTGTCTAAACCTATCTCATAGGTGTTTAGAGTGATGATAGAGGACTAGTGTAAACTGTGGGAGAAAGAACTGAAGGAAGTGGAGCATGGGAATCTAGCAGGGAAAAGACCCATTAAAAAAAATAAATCTTAGAAACTCAGAAACTTAAATCATTTCTTAGAATGTACTGTTCTCTTGCCTGTAGCATTCTGCTCTCTCTGACCTTGCTTGGGAGAGAAAACTATTTTCCAGAGTGAGAACAGTGACCACAGTATTTCCCTTCACTAGATTTTGCAGTGGTTATGTATGTGGTGATAGATTGTAGGTCTAAAGAGAGTGGGAGGTATTGGACTAGATAAATGATACTGCCTGTGCAGCAGAAATGGCTGTTTAAACAAGCGTAAAGCAACACTGAAGCCTTAGTGTGAGATACTGAATTGATGCAACATCCTTGTTGAGAGACAATTGTTATGTTGCAAGTGTTGGAGAAAGAATCAGAGATGTATTATTTTTCTCTCAAAGTTGTACAATCATCTGGGTAGGGTGTTAGCTTTTTAAAGAAAATAATTTAAAAGAATTGAAGAGTGAAATTTATTTCTAGCTCCAGAAAAAAGGACAATGAAGCATTTTCAAGCTTCAGTGTTTCAAAAAGGAGGCAATGAAACCAAATCTAAGTAGCACTTGAGAAAAGAACCTTGCCCTCAGTTAAAATGTTAGGTTTGTTGAAGTTGTTGCAACAGGGACTGCAGAGCGACTGAAAAGACATGTAGTCGAAATCTATCCAACAGCTGCCCAGCAGTGACGGTGTCAGAACAAACACTGGCTCATGTCATACCTCCTGTCAGCCTCTGCCTCCTTGTGCACACTTCACAGATCTTTTGGATCTTGATGGAATTTCACAGCTTAGGAAGCAGGGATGTTGTGTAATATATCTGTAATTGGTTGTTACTTAGATTCGTATTAATCTAGTGAGATACCAAACTTCTCAGCTTGACTGGAATAGATGATACTGTATAAAATCTGTCTCAAGTTCTTTGCATAATTTCATTGTAGATCAGTTCTGCCAAGGGAATTATCTCCTGTAGTGACAGCAACTGGCTTGTTCAGAAAGCCTGAACCAGGGAATGCTTATTGCTCGACTGAGTGATACAGGAAAGGCTGCACTGGCATCCTCATCTGATCAGTCTAGTGCTGGATCTAGACTTGCTACTAATTCAAGGATAACTCGGGGAGAAAGTATAATTAAAAAATATAGTTTAAAGGTCTAGGTATATTAACATGCCTTTGGCCAATGATATTATCTTGTATTTCTTTATTTCCTTTACTTTCTTTATCTTATATTTTTTTCTTTTTGCATATCTTTTACTTAGATTCAGTATAATTGAAGATTGTAATGTTAAAATGATGGTGCAGGAGCATGTGTAATTGTGTGTTTTATTTTGACCTACTCATTAGCGTGTATGAGGTGGTATCTGACTTAATGACTAAATGGGGGTTAATGGATAGTGAAAATCAAGAAGTAGTATGCTTCAGTGAATTGGCCTATAATGATTTTAAATTGCTTTTTTTTCCTTCTTAGTTAAGTCTTTGTTTTCTTGAAGAAACATGGGTCATCAGACTGCCTGGGTTTAAATTCAAATGACAGAAAGCTGTATTTCATGCAGAAATTTTAAAAAAGTTCCATTTGAATACTTCCTCTGGACTTCATCACGTTGAGCATAGTGTTGTTGGTCCTTTGTTTACCTTCATGAGCTAAGTTTCCAATAGACAATTGTATGATGCTCTTATCTGCCTGTAAAAATAAGTTGGTTAAATTGTAAAAAGATTAAAACCTAAAATACATAAACAACTGTTAAGAACAGACCAATTGTTGTAGTTTGCCTTTGACAAATTGTAAGTGGTGCTTGCACTTTATATGCTATTGATTTAACATTACTTCAGTTCACATTGATGTCCAGATTGGATTTCTCATTTTCTTGTTCAATTTTTTTCACATATAGCCTAGGAGAAATCATAATATCTTGCTGGAGATAACACTGTTTGTCTATAGTATCACTGAAAAATTGACTGGGACCAGTCGTCTGAAGGTGGTCAAGGCCAGGCTGCTACTCAAAAAAAAAGATTTGCCTTTGTTTCTATTGTGATGCTCTGGACCTTGTTCAGCTGAGCTATGAAAATATCTGACAATGGAGGCTCTACAGTTTCTCTTGGTAGCCCATCCAACAATTAGCTGTTCTCTTGATAGAATTATTTTTTCTTGTGTCCAATTGAAAATTCCATTTGTTGCAACTAGTGACTGTTGCATCTAACTCTCTGAAGGTGCACCTGTTAGTGGTTGACTTGGTCTTCTCTGCAAGCCCTCTCTTCGCTTAGCTGAAGTATCCAGGGCAATTCCATGCTCTGCCTTCTTTTCAGTGTGTGGCACTGGAGCTCTCAGCCTCTCATTTCATCTCATGAGTCCTCAGCTGGACTTACGGACACATGGACCTCCACATGCCTGTCTTGTACTGGGTGACCAAAACTGGGCATGTATGCAGGTTGCAGTTTCTTAGGTGCTGTGGAGAGGAGGAATTACTTTGTTTGACCTGCTGCTGTTGTCTTGCAAGAGAGGGCCATGATTTATTCTTGACAAAACCATGCTGGCTTGACAGTTCAGATCATGCTTTGTGCAAGTTAGGTGCTCCCTGCCCTCCGCCATGGCCTGAGCAAGGAGCACCTCACAGTCCCTGAAGCATCAGATCTCGATGGTGTCTTATCTCAGGAGTTTGTCTTGGTCCAATACCCTGACATGCCAGGGGTGGCAGGTCAAGCTAATAGAAGGAATCTTGCCCTGCAGCAAGTTACTACTGCTGTTGAGCAGATGAAGCAGTGGTGCACAGTCTTGAGTGGTCTCTGGGATTCCTGTGGACCTCCTTCCACAGCAATCCTGTGCCAACCTCCTTGGTCCTGGTTACTGGAGCTCCTTAGGGATTGAATCCTTTGGAGGCTGGAACTGAGTTCCTTCACTGTCTTGCAGCATTTGCTCCCAACTGCTGCTCACTTACTTCTTGGTCCTCCTTGTTCCTGCCCTGCATTCTGGACAGGGAGTTGAAACCATTCTGCATTTGATATAGAATCAGATATGTTTGCCATTACTAATAATACCTGCTTATTAAAATCTGATGCAGTCATATAAACATAACTTTTCTTCTACTGTCTTCCTTTCTGAATGGCTACAGCAAGTGTTTGTTATATGTATAGGAGATGTTTTGAAGATGTAGCCAACAAGTAGGAAGCTTCATTCTATTTTTATGAATAGCCTGCAGGGTTGATTTTTTTTTTTTCCTTAAAGAAGGCATTGAAATGAGTATCCCTGTAGTCTTTGAATTGAGCTCCCTCTGACAATATCCCTGGATATATTTAAAAGTTGTGTAGACATGAAGCTTAAGGGTATGGATTAGTGGTGAGCTTGGTGCAGTTAGGTTAGTCGTTGGACTCGATGATCTCAAAGGTCTTTTCCAACCTAACTGATTCTATGGTTCTGTAAAAGGAACTGTTATGTTGATGAAAATCAAGGTGAGGAGAGCAATATATGAGTGTGCTACCTGCTTTCCTTGCCTTGCCTGAAAATTCTGTCTTGGTGGCTAAAAGCTTAGTAAACTTGCTAAGTGTATTATTCGGTGTGCTGTATATAGTACGTGCAAAAGGCAATTGCTCCAGCAAACTGCATGAAACAGTGGTTGTAATGGCTGTATCTTGATGATTAGACTAGATGATCTTGGAGGTCTCTTCCAACCTTAATGATTCTATGACTCACTCTGAAGAGATGGCAAGCTCAGCAAGGTTGCTTGGCTGTAGTTCAAACTCAAAGCACCTACACTATGTTTAGCAAAAGCAGTGCTTAGTGAGCTGGCTCTTCCAGAAGAGTGAAAAACAGTGTGAATTTGTGTTCTCACAGTCAGTGACTCAAACATCCCTGTCTGGGAGAGCTGAGTATGAGCTTGTGTGTCAGCTGTGCATATGCATGGTGAGTTGGTCTGTGGTGAAGACTGTACAGTGTAGGCATACTGAATAAAACCAGGCTGTTACAAGAAAGTTCATGTTACTCATGTTCCCTTTGTATTTTTATCTGGGCATCTTAAGTTTCTCCTGTCTGTTTTTCTGGCTCATAAATATTGTATCTTGTAATTATCCATACAATACAGCATATTCTGTGTTGTAAATATTGCATTGTGTTTCTGCAGTGATGTTGTTTTGTAACCAGGATGGCTAGTTTTCAGTAACTGAACATTTCTATTGGGTCCATAAAACACTGTGATCTTTAAGGCCGTAAAACATTATAATAATCTTATTTATTACTAAAATCACCTACAATTTGGAAACCGGCTTTCAAAGGGTGCGGAAAAGTAGTTTATAATGAGAACATAAAATGTACTTGATTCTCCCTCTGTTTCCAGGTGCTTCCATTGGAAAACAGAATGAAGGACACCACACGTTTCCCACAGGCGCTGAACATTGGCATGGGAATAGTCATGATCTTGTATATCTCGTTAGCCACTCTGGGGTATCTGCGCTTTGGGGATGATATCAAAGGCAGCATAACTCTAAACCTGCCACAAGATATGTGGTAAGTGCATGTGTGACTTAAAACCAGTAATCTAGAAGGCAAAACTGTTGTAAAAGTTGTTCCATGTGTCACTATGGTCATAGATGATAGTTGTTCAACTTCTTTTAAAACTAGACTGTGTATAGTGTGCCTATGCTTTCTGCATTTGAGCTATGAGCTGAGCCAGCAGTTTCTTGCATATTGAAAAGAATGTTAATGATCTGTGTAGGACCAAAGTGTATTGAAGGAGGGAATAAATTTTGAAATATCATAGAAAACAGTAGATGTGCCCGATGACTGGAAGAAAACCAATGTCGTTATGGTATTCAGAAAGGGTGAGAAGAGACGGGTAACTAAAGACCAGTCAGCCTTTGCTCCATCCCTGGAAAAGTGATGGAGCAGCTCATTCTGGAGACCTTCTTCACACATGAGAGGCACATGGAAGGAAAAAAAGTTATCAGGAGTAGCCAGAATGATTTGCTAATGAGAAATCATGTTAGACTAATCTCAACATGAGGAGAAATCTTTTTTATTATGAGGGTGAAGAAGCACTGGAACAGGCTGCACAGAGAGGTTGTGGAGTCTCCTTCTGTGGAGACTTTCAAAACTTGCTGGCCATGTTCCTGTGTGGCCTGGTCTGTGTGATGCTGTTTTTGACATGAGGGTTGGACTAGATGATCTCCGGAGGTCCTTTCCTGTGGTTCTATGATTCTATGCAGTTTGCAGCTCTGAAGTGACCTTGTTTTAACGTGGATTACCTAGTGATAATGTAGGCCCTTTTTAGCACAGTCACTGACGTAAGCAGGAAGAAAAATGGAACAGAAAACAAAACTGAATAGATTTGTAGTTCAGATTAAAGGCATAGAATGGGTTTGGGCCTAATTTTTTTCAGTTTGTTGGTCTTTTTAGTTTTGGGGGCATATCACTCATACATATTCAATTGTGTCCTTTCATTGGACATAATACATGTACTACAAAAGCTGGAACTCTTCAAACACAGTATTCATTTCTGTCTCTGTGGTGCATCTGAAAGGGAAAACACTTCTATTGGTGATATTACGTGGTATTGCTTATTGTTCATTAGTGAAATGTTTGTTTTAAACGGTATATCTGGGTTTGTTTGGGCCCTAAGTGTGCTTTAAAGAGGAGGGAGGATAGGAATGTGAAATGTGAGATAGGATTCCTGTTGCCTTTTATTGTATTCATGAAAGCAGCACGATGAACTTTATTCTGCTGTAATATTCTGCAGCCCTGCTGTCTAACAGGGCTGTTAAAATAATAGTTTCCAAATAGCTCTTGGCTACAGTGCAAATGGGATGATACGATGATATTTATCCTTATGGGTCTACAGACCTAATGCAAAGAAAGAGGTAGTAAAAGAGATGGAAACTGGCATTCTATAGGATGCAGAATTGACATTATGAGTTTAATAATCTCAGAGCTGCTCAGGGCACCTGTGTAGAGACAACAGAGTCATCTGTTTTCATCTTACTATGGATAGGACCCCAGAGCGCCAAACAAAATTAGAAGCAGTGGTACAGCCATGAGCTGTGATGTACGACGCTATTGCTGTGCAGAGCTGTGGTTCTACGTGGTATGCTACTGATGAGCAAATGTGTGCAATTACCTGTGCTAGCAAAAAAAAACTTTCCAGTGAACCACATGGCAATACTTTGTTATGTGGTCCTTGCATAAAAAGCCAGTAAGTGGCTGAATTGAGCTCTAGAAACACAAGGAGCAGACAAGTTTTTATAAGCAAGTGGTCATGAGAAAGAGCCTGAGATGTAGCTAAGCAGTGAGTTATGTGTTTCATTCCAGCTGGGCAATCATTGTCTTAAAAATAAACCTGTCTTGATAAAGAAAACTAAAATCCTGCTGCTTTCTGAGTTTTATTTGATGTTCTTGCAGATGAATTGACTGGAAGGCATACACAGGTCCTCTGTCAGTTAAGTCATTAAGTTTACATTACATACAGTTATTTTCCAATATATGCAAGGAAGCAAGATGTGTAAGTCCATGCAAAATTATATTGAAGTTAGGTTGCAAACTCATTCAGGCATTTCTTTTCAAGAAAAATATCTTCCTTCTTTTTACCTAAGGCTCACAGCCGCATTTATTGTCTTTCCCACTGAGATTGAGCAAATACAAGGATAGATTTGAACTTTTCCCCTTCATTTTTGTCTTCAAAATTGATGTGACACTTTCTTCTCATAAATTCTGGTGATTCTTGACTAACAGCAGAGGGTTTTCTGGTTCTGCTGAGAGCTGAGAAAAGTACATAAGATTAAGCTGGATGATCTGAAGTCAGTTAATATTTTTGAATATTAAAGAGTATTTTGAACTAATTTAGGAAGAAGTTAAATGTAGATGAGATTAATGTTGTTATAAAGTAACTGTCCACTGTGGTGCATATTCTGAACATTTTAATCTATAATTTCATAGAATCATAGAATCATTACGGATCGGAAGGGACCTCGAAAGATCATCTAGTCCAATCCGCCTGCAACAGCAGGATCACCTAAACCAAGTCACACAGGAACCTGTCCAGTCGGGTCTTGAACATCTCCAGAGAAGGAGACTCCACAACCCCCCTGGGCAGCCTGTTCCAGTGCTCTGTCACTCTCACCGTGACATTTGGTGAAATGCAGGTAGAAAAACACTAGAATTTCTGGAAAGATATTAATGAGAACAGAAATTCTTTCATCTTCTTAAAATGTAAGTTGAGCTTCTACCAGTCTGTGTGGAGATAATTTTGGTTTTTGTGTAACAGAATCCTTGGAGTGGTACAAGGCAGCAGCTTATCTTTGGCACAAAAACGAAAACCATCATAAAGTAGCTTTCTCAACAAAATACCCAATCTTTTAAAAAAAAAACCCAACAAATTGTCTTGATCCCTAAAATCACGGGATCAGAAAATCATTCAGGTTAGAAGGACCCTTGAGATCCTCAAGTCCAACCATCAACCCTACTCTGAAAGTTTACCACTAAACCATGTCCTCCAACACTATGTCTAAGCTACTTTTAAATGCATCCAGGGATGGTGACTCAACCACCACCCTGGGCAGCTCATTCCAGTGCTTGAAATGTTTGTCTGTTTACAGCAGCTCTTGTTCTTTGTGTTAGTAACCACATGTCTGAATCAAGATGAACTGTCTTCTTCACAAGCATACTTTATTGTCCAATTTCTTTTATTCAGTAATGCACATCCACTGCTGGCTTGAGGTTGGCATAGTTTGGAGCTGTAGAACTTGGTAATCCTTTGTGTTGCTACAAGCCCTGTGAAGTTCTAGTACAAAATGGTGGGTGTTTTCCCATCATTACTGATTTTAAACGTCAGGACCATTACAAACAGAATCACAGAACATCAGGGATTGGAAGGGACCTCAAAAATCATCTAGTCCAATCCCCCTGCCAGAGGATTACTTACAGTTCCATCAACTCATAACTGACACAACCCTACACTAAACTTCATTTGTGTGTTACTCCTTTGTGATGTGACACAGGATTTTGATGATGATTTGTTGTTCTGTGATTACATGGTATTGGTTTTCTGTGGGACTTCTTGAGTACATATTTTGGCAGTTTCATGGGCCGTTGTAATTACTGCAAGCAGATACAGTTATCTTCTTGCTTGCTGAGTTTATCTAGCTGTCTGTGTGTCGATATCTATCATCATCATCATGTGATTAGTACTTAAGCATCAGACAGGCTACCACTTACAAAAGTGCTTAACACGTATCTCAGCACTTTTCCTTTGCTTCATCATACTCATCACCAAAACTAATTATTAGTCATTGCACCTCTTTTTGCTCTGTTGGTGAGCTTCATGGCAAGGTATTAATACAGGGTAGAACACAATCCACGTAACACTTAATTTTCTATAATAGAACTACTAGCTTGGCTCTGAAGACTAGAGCTGTGGCCTTCCTGAGTGCATATAATTTTGCAATCAATCACTGAGAGGCAGGAGAGTAATCGAAGCTATCCTGAGACAGGAGTTCTCTGGGATTTTCTCATATGAAATCATCATACTGATCTTAAATGGAGTCTTCACTGGTTAGATCACAATTACAACTCTTTGTCTTCAAATAGATAATTATTTTCCTATTTGTGCTTGTGTCACTAAGTTGGTGTCTTTTAATTTATTTCATTGTGTTAACATCCTGATAATCCATTTGGTGTTTGAACAATCCTTACCTGATGGCGATGGTTGTTTGTCAGAATTATAGTTCATGATCGGTTTTCATCTTCCTGAAGAAACATGAGGATTGCTTGAATTTGTTTCCCTCACATTAAAGTGCCTCTGCTCTATTATTGTGCCCATTATTGCAGCTTCATTGTTAAAGAAATAATTTAGAGGGATTAACTCCTGTGTATGTAATATGGCTTTTATGAGCATAGTAAATTGTGTTAGTGTAATTAATTAGTATAATTAGCATAATGTTGACCACTGAATATGTCTTAACGTATCTCTTCAAATGAGTAGTGACTGCCTTCTGGCATTGTGGCCCTCAACCATCTGCTTAAGGACTCTCTAAATCATGTTCTGTCTCAAAGCAAGCCTTTAGGCACAGAACTAATCTGTGGAGAGACTGGGATGATGGAGAGTCTACAGTAGTGCTGAATTTCTTTTTGTTTTCCCCTGCTATGTTGCTGGGTCACAGCCACTGAATACTGATGGCTGTGAGGTCTTGGAAGCTCTAAATACAGCTTTGTGCAATTTGAGCTGATTTTTAGTTTGGTGGAGGTGGATCTAGTATTGATTCAGGGGTGTTGTCTAATGTGCAGAGCATCCTCAGAGCTAAGTAGGAGTAGTTGGGCACTGCACATGTCAGAAGCAATGTTTGAACCTATCACTTTGAAAAGCCAAATAATCTTTTTATCTACATCTTCCTTCTGTTTGGAGGGTGCTGTTGTATTTACCTTGTATTTATTGGTGTAGAAGTTATAGGAAAAAAGTTACAGATGTTAACAAAAAATAGTCTGATAGGGAAAAAATAGTTACTTTACCAGTCCTTTTAGTGAACAACGTAACAACTGTGGGGATTTTTCTACACCTTGAAGTGAAGGCAAAAAAGAGAAAAGCACCAAACAGGTAATATTTTAATATAAGCTTATTAAATAGTCCAAATTTACATAGGAAGTAAAGAATCTGGATATAATTTAAAATGTAGGGGTTTGGTTGCCTAGCCAGTGATGAATTCTCAGATGCTGAATGATAGAAAAGATCTTTAGAAGAAAAGATAGTAGCAAGTTTTTTTTTTTAATTAAGAATCTGCAACTAATACGACCATGTGTACATGTTTGAACAGGTTGTATCAGTCTGTAAAAATTCTGTACTCCTTTGGGATTTTCGTGACCTATTCGATTCAGTACTACGTCCCTGCGGAGATCCTCATTCCAGCTGTCACCTCCAAAGTGGAGCAGAAGTGGAAGTTACTCTGTGAGCTTGTGACAAGAGCACTACTAGTCTGCTCAACCTGTAAGTATGTGCAGAACATTAATTAAAATGCTTGCAATTACATGTTGTTTGGGCTTGCTTATTTATATGCATGGTTTGTTATTTATTTTTCTGGAAGCTAGAAAACCTGAAATTTTGATTTTATGTTTCCCTGTGTTTTGATTTCCATGAACATGTGAATGTAAAGTGTATTTGCATTTTGGCCACACTATTTTAGGAGGTGCATCCAATTATTTGACGGTCATATCTGTTGCAAAGAATACTGCCAATTTGAAAATGAAATTGAAATTTAAATTCTTCAAAATTTTTCAGCAGTAGATGCCTTTTCATAAAATATTGTGAAAAATTGTTTCTTGTGCAATGCTGGCTTGTACTGAAATGAGCTGTTTACCTCAAAAAGAATCAAAACTGCCAAATGAACAATACTTATCTTTTAGGGCATAAGTGTTGATGAAAGTATTGATGAAAGAGCCTATTTTTTGTTGGCTCTGTTCTCTCGGTGGTTAATGCTGACCGTTGGTTAATGTGCTGAATGGCAGGTAATGGCAGGTAATAATTGTTGTCAGAGAGCTTGAATATCCAGTGAGAGATTATGTAAGTCAAGCCTGCTGAGAGAATCACTTAGTTCTGAGAAGAGTACAGCCATTATTAACCCAGCACTGCCACACTGCCCTGGGAAAAACCACCTGCCTGGTCACGGGTCTCCCTGGCCAGGGAAACTGAAACAGTTCAATGTCAGTGAAATTAATGACTGCAGTAAGCAAGGGGAAATACCACTGATCTCATAGCTTGATGCTCTGAAAATACAGCTGCTATGTGAAATTTAAAAAGAAACAAACAAAAAATCAAATTAAAATAGAAAAGCTTCTTTGAGTAATGAAGTGCCAATCTCCTGAAGCACTGTATAGCCTGTGTTTTGCCTCTGGTATTCATGGAACGTAGTGAACCAGTTAAGATTTTAGGACAGGGTAGATAAATAGCTCTTGTAATACCCGAGAGACATCTAGATCAAAATACTTCAAGCTCCGAAAAGCTTTTTAGTGTCTCTCCAGAACCCCAGTAAACTCTCCAGTCTTAACCGTATCTTGGTGTTACAAAGCCCTCCTTGTAACTCCCAATCATTCCATGTTGCTCTTTACGTGCCCCATATGACTGTCCCTGGTAAGAAAACCACTGTAGATCTGAAAGCTAAAATTCTTGTACATCCAAGCTGTTTACAGCTAAAGGTTTGGAATTTATATATGAAAAATGTTTTGTGAGCTGTGTCTGATAAGAAAGAAGAACCCATGGTGAATAGGTTTAAAGGCACATTTCTTTGTTTGACTTGGAAAAGTTATGAGTGACTTCATGATGCTCAGCCATAATTGGTTATTTTTTCTCGATTTTATTACTGAATTTTTTAATTACTGGATAGTTTGGGAAAGCACAACTGGGCATCAGTCTCCAAGAAAATGAAGTAGAAAAAGAAACAAAATTAGATTTAAGATCTGGAAGAGGAGTGTGAGAGAGATGAAAATAAATTAAAGTGAATCAGTGGGCTACTTTGTGACGAGGAGTGGTTGCCTATTGGGTATGATTAACTGCAGTTGGGTGAGTTAGGGAAAAAAGAAGCTAATCCAACATGCATTATGGTGGATCCTTTTCTTCCAGAGTTATGTTGACATGTATTCTTTTTTTTTCATGCAATTGTATATTATATTGTTTTCAGATTTTTGTTTCATTATAAACCAGAAGCTAATGGTCTTTTTTTTCTGAAGGTGTAAGAAATACTTTAAAATGATTCGGTATAAAGGAACTGCTTCATCTTTATTTATTTGAAAAAAATGTTAGTAGCAAAGCTGGACCTGGTCTGCACCATTGAAACTTGTCTATGATGGACAAACCTGTCGTATACCAGCACAGTGATCTATGATGTTACAGGGTTATGTGAGAGTATTAAATTGTTTGATGCAAGGCACAGGAAAGTAAAATTAAAAGTTTGCTCTTAAATATTTGATGTTTGCCTGTCTGCTGTGTTATATTTATCCTAGTTGTCATTTATGTTTTTTTCATGTGGGTTCTATCAGCTACACGCATGCAGTATCTGTAACACTTTTTCACCAACAATTGCATGTTTGAGCTGCCATGCTTACAATCTCATTTTCTCTTAGTCATTTTTCGTTGAACATTGGTTAAAAACAAAATGGATTTAAATACTGCTTCACTTTTAACAAGTGCAGAACATGGTGCCTGAAATGGTTCAGAAATTGTTTCTTTAATAGAAAGGAAAAATCTCAAACCTTTTAAATTGAGTTTTAAAAATGATGTGGTTTTGGTATCAGTGACAGAATATGTTGTAATGTCTGGACCATTCAGAGGTCATACACTGATTAAAGGGACTCCTCTTGCTTCAAAACAATTCTCTGAAAGGGAGACATCAGCTGTGTTGCTAATAACACATTAGCTTCGTAGCAGAAGACTTGAAAAATCAGTTATTCCTAATTTGGGGGCTTTTGCATTACTCAAAGGTTGAGTAATTGTCTTATGGTTGGAGTATATCAGAAACTTTTCTGGGACGATCACAAGTTATCGTCCATGTGCTTACAATTGTTCGAACCATCTTGCTTGTTGTTAATTGAAGTCTGATGGACGATGATCACAAGAAGATTATGTATTTTTAGAAATGCATGTTCTGCTTCCTCTGCTGTTGATTCACAAATGACACCTTATCTGAAGCATGTTGTAGAAAATATGCTTAACCCCTAATGTCACCAGTCTGAGCCAAGACTTCAAGCTTGGGGCAGGAGAGAAACATTACTGGCTGGGCTGGGTGCTTTAGAGTTAGATCAGCTCCCTGAGCCATGGAGGCCTGTATCTAGTGGAGTTCCCCACACATCGGTACTGGGACCAGTACTATTCAATCTGTTCATTAATCACAGAATCACAGAACATTAGGGATTGGAAGGGATCTCAAAAGTTCATCTAGTCCAGTCCCCCTGCCACAGCAGGATCACCTAGACCAAGTTGCACAGGAACATATCCAGGTGGGTTTTAAATATCTGCAGAGGAGGAGACTCCTCAACTCCTCTGGGCAGCCTGTTCCAATGCTGCCAACATGGGGCAATGGGTGTAAGCTGGAATACATGAGGTTCCACATAAATATGAGGAGGAACTTCTTCTCAGTGAGGGTGACAGAGCACTGAAACAGTGTGCCCAGGGGAGTTGTGGAGTCTCCTTCTCTGGAGAGGTTTAAAACCTATCTGGATATGTTCCTGTGTATTTTGATTTAGGTGATCCTGCTATGTCAGGGAGATTGGACTAGACAATCTTTTGAAGTCACTTCCAATCCCTAACATTCTGTGATTCTGTGATTACTTGGGCAGATTTTGTGTTCTAGACAGGCTTGGTAGTTAAAGCTGTTCAGAAGACTGGGTTTTACCATCTTGGAAAGGAAATGACAGATAGATTTACAGATAGATAGATGCAGAGTGTTTGCCAGTACCTGTCTGAAATTTCACATCTGTTCTTAGTAACATTTTCAAGACTGCCAGGGTATTTTTCAGGTACTCAATTCTAAGGAGTGCTTAGTTGCTGCGAGTGTGCCTAGGTTGGCAAAAGCATGGTTTTCCTCTGGTTTGCATTTCTTGAACAAGGAAAGAGTGACTGCAAATGATTTCACAGACCTTATTCCCTTTTGCTTTTCTCCCTTCTCCCGTAGTGTTCTGACAGCATATTAGTGTTTGTGTAGGTAAAAATGCAAGACAGATACTTTTGAAATTTAAGGAAAAGGAAGGAAAGAGGAAATTTCTGCTTCATTTGATACGGAACACTTCTCTCCATCTCATGTGCAAGAGACATCTCTTCACCTTTGCTCTACATCTTTTCACTGTGTATGGTGAATCAAGTTTTAAGATCACACCACATGTCATAAGTCATAGAACTAAGCTGTTACTTTAAAAACTCAGGTGAGCACCTTGTGCACTGACCGGAGGGATGAGCTAGGTGTGTGCTGAATGTCCAGACTAGAAGTGGAGACTGGATTTGCTAGTTTTTGAAAGCAGGTGGGAGCTAATCTTGGGGGAGCAAAGTTAGAAATCAGGAACAAACATAAACAGAAGAAATGAGGTGTGGCCAACAAGGGATTTGGAAAGCACTAAGTACAAATATGGAGCTGCACGCAGTCTTTTGTGGATACTCACTGGCTGCCCTCAGGTTGTTCTTGGAAGATCATCACTACAAGAGTCCTTCCTCCATGCACATGCCTAAGGATTTCCAACTTGTGGCTGCTCTGCAGCTTTGTTCTTTGGTGGGTCAGTTAAGCTCATTGTTGGTTTCAAGACAGTAGTGCAATATTGTTTTGGTTGTGAATTGGTAAAAGCTGCTGCTGAGGAAGACCCGAGTTGAGAGTTAATAGTATCTTTCATCCTCAGAAGAAATATAGGTGGTTTTTACAGTTAATTTTGGACTGTGTTCCTGCAGCCGTGGTGCTCATGTTCAAATGAAAAGACTACATTTGAAATTTGTCTGTGGAGGTATCGGTTGGATTGTCAGCTGTTTTGATTGTCAGCCTGAAATGTAACAAATTTAATTGAATGGCTGATCCAGCTAAGCATGAACTGAACTATTAGGGAGCTTCTTTCCATGAAGGAAAAAAAATAGCCTGAGCTTAGGGTGTAATTTTACCAAGAGAATAAATGCATTGTTCAGTTGAACTTCTCCATTATACTTGTCTAAATATTTTCCCATTTTAACTGTACATGGTTTTAGGAGGGAACAGCTTTTGAGGCTGAACAATTAGACAGAAGATAACAGGGTGTTTACTAGGTATTTTACACCATTTAATGATGTGCCAATAAATACTCAGAGTAGCTGCAGCAGAGGTAGCATCAAGGAATTTTAAGGTCTGTATGGGTTTTAATAGATGCTTTCAGGATTAAGTGGTAATCATTTGTATGGAAGTGGTTGTCTATGAGTCACTGGAGACAGAACTTTTTAATACATTTGTTCTTTTATGAGGGTAATATTAATGACAGCTAAATTGAAGAGTTAACTTTGTGGTTTGTAAACTATTCAACATGGGATTTAGACTATTTGTCTAGACTTATAACGGGCCCCTCAGAGTGGGCTTAAACGCAAATAATTGTTTATGAATTATCAGAGGGATAAAATGAAATATTTGATTAACTAATTCAGGTGGTGTTTTTTAAGTGTTTGGTGTTTTTTTTATATGGATGGCTGATTAGCATGATTCTTATATCCTGGTAAAAGATCCTGTGCTGTAGTTTTCAGCTGAGATATAAGAACAAGCATTGTTCTGTTGTTTTGTTAAAGCTTAAGCTGAAGCTTAATCATGAGAAGATAAGCTTAAGCAATAAAAATAGCTATATAAATTACAGTTTCTTACAACCCTTTTGAGTGTCTTTGCAAAGAGTATGCTCCTCTTAATGCCCTGGCTGTGATTATTTTTTTTTTTCTCCTCCTGATGTGCCATTGTCAGTCCTGGCACATCTTGTATGTTGCCATTCTGTAGACATCACTCAGTGTACATTTAATAGCACAGACATAGCTGTTCTTTCCAACAGTTCAGATATTAAACTTTATTTTGATCTTATTTTAACATGTAGACACCAAATGTCTATGTATTATGATGAATGGTTAGTTATGAACTATTCAAATGGTGCTAGAAGGGTTTCTTATTGCTGTTTGTTCTTGAGACCTTAACTTGTGAACATTAGTTTCCTTATGCAGCCAACCAGTTTACTTCTTCCCTTTGGTCCATTGCTTCCACTGACATCAGACGTTCTATCAGTCACTCAGATATGGACCCAAGCAAAGTGTTGCTTGCAAATGATTGTGTTTTTATACTGTTCTTTGGAAAGCTAAAGTTGTGAAGTAAATTCCTGAAAAGTTAAACCATGTTGTGCTTTTTTTGGTTGGTTGTTTAATTACTGCTATGCACGTTGGACCTCCTACTGTTCAGGTGTTAATTAGGATTCTGGAATAAATTCTGATTTTGAAATGCAGCTGGTGGGACAGGAAGCAAAGCGTGTGCTTTGTGAGTCATATGAAAACCAAAAAATGCTGAAAGATTTGTAGTAAGAAAACGTAAAAAGAATTTAAAATGACAAAATGACAGAGCAGTCTGTTAATCATAAAATTTGTATGCTTTTTCTTTTTGAGACATTTATTATTTAAAGAACGAAAGTTTAAGAACAAATGGTTTAGCAATGCATGTATGTACTCTGACATAGTTGATCTTATTCCAGGACAATAATTATTTCCTCATAACAGACCTTATTACCTGCTGCAGTTTAGTGTTTGCATTAAATATGTATTTTGCAACTCTGCCAGAATTCTTGTGGAAAAGCGTTATGGTATTTTAATAGAAAATCAGATTGTAGCAGAGCCTTTTAAAATTTATCATTCCTTTTACAGACCCCTTTGCAAATTTATTCACATATAGCAAAGTGGAAGTTGAAGTTTCATGACACCATTTGCAGTGTAAACCTACAATGGTTGTCTGTGCTCTGAAGATTTTAGGTGATATGTGGCCTAAACTGCAAAGTGTTCCATGTCTTAGGAGCCTTTTGGTTTAGCATGCAGAAGTCTGTGCTCTGCACCTCTACACCTGCAGTGCACCTCCTAGCTGCACTTCTTGTAAGCCAGAAACACATGCTTGGAAGGGCATGTTTGAGATACTTGCTTCTGATTGAGTTGAACCAGGCCAAAAGAGTGCATGTTGACTCAGGAAGAGAGAGAAGCGATGCTGAGTGCCATGCTTGATTCTTGCAGTTCAATCCCATCTTCCTTTTCTAACAATAATTTTAATACCATCCAAGCCTGTTGTTATTTTTTGTCCTGCTTTATGTTTCCCATCTGAATGCTTACAAATACAATGAAATGCTGATATGAACATTCTTTGTCCAAATAACTATGTGTGTGTGTATGTATTGTCTAGCTTGTCGAAAGTGAACTCTGCCCTGTGTTCAGGGCTCCTATTGTTTTGGCACTCCTGTATTTCTTGCAGGAACTGGTTAAGATTAGAAGGTCATGTATGGGGTGCCTTCTTAAATGTCATGCTTGACCTAGTGGTTTTCTGTCATGCTTATTGGATGGAGCAGCTGTTTTGGCATATAATGCTTGTATATTTTACATCTGTCCAGTGGTTCATAGACTTGACATTTCTGTAAGATCCGAAGAGTCCCGAGGGGAATGTAATGGAAAGGGCAGATGGAAAAGCACCTCTTTTTTACTAGTACCCAGTTAAGAGGAAAGAGATAATGATGCTTGGCATTTTTAAAAATCTCCCAATTTTTTCAGGGCATAAGCATGTGTCTTCCTTAGAATCATAAAATCATAGAATGTTCTAGGCCAGAAAGCATCTCCAGAGGTCATCTAGTCCAACCTCCCTACACAGGGACAACTCTGCCTAGGTCAGGTTGCTCAGAGTCTTATCAAGCTTAACCTTAAATGACTCAAGGGATGGTGCCCCTACCACCTTCCTGGGCAGCCCATTCCAATCCAGCGATCAACCACCCTCACACTGACGAACTTTTTTCTAATATCCAGCCTAAATCTGTTCTTTCCAGCTTGAACCCGTTGCTCCCTGTTCTATCCATACAAACCCTCTTGAAAAGATCTTTCCCTGCCTTGATGTAGGCCTTCCTTAGGTACTGGAAGGCCAAAAGAAGGTCTTCCGAAGCCTTCTTTTCTCCTGGACAGCCCAGCTCTCTCAGCCTGTCCTCATATCAGAGATGCTTCATTCCCCTGATCATTTCAGTGGCCCTCCTCTGGATGTGCTCCAGTATTGTCTACATCCTTCTTGTGCTGGGGGCTCCAGAACTGGACACAATACTCCAGCTGAGGTAGCAGAGTAGAGGGGCAGAATAATCTCTCTTGATCTGCTGGCCACAGTTCTTTCGATGCAGCCCAGAATGTGATTGGCCTTCTGGGCTGCGATTGCTCATGTCCCGTTTTTCATCCATCAGCACCCCCTGGTCCCTTTCCACAGGACTGCTCTCCAGTAGATCCTCTCTCAGCCAGTACTGATAATGCCAGTTGCCCCAGCCCAGGGGCAGGACTCTGCACTTGGCCATGTTGAACCCAATAAAGTTAATCTGGGCCCACCTCTATAGTCTATCCAGGTCCCGCTGGATGGCATCCCATCCCTCAGGCACATCAGCTGCACCCCCAGCTCGGTATCATCTGCAAACTTGCCAAGGGTGCACTCAATGCCTTTGTCAACGTCATTTATGAATATATTGAACAACGCTGGTCCCAGTACAGACCCCTGTGGGACACCACTCATCACCTTCCTCCATCTGGACACTGAGCCATTGACCATCAGTCTCTGGATGCAACCATCCAGCTCTTTATGCACTGAATAGTCCACCCACAATTCTCCAACTTAGAGATAAGGATGTGGGGGACCATGTCAAAGGCCTTGCAGACGTCCAGATAGATGACATCTATATGTCTTCCTGTGTTGACTGACACAGTCACTTCATTGTAGAAGCCATTATGTTGGTCAGGTGGGACCTGCACCTAGTAAATCCATGCTGGCTACTTAGGATTACCTCCCTGTGCCCTAGCATGTTCTCCAGAAGGATCAGTTTCATGATCTTCCCAAGCACAGAGGTGAGGCTGACAGGTCTTTGTTTTCACCCTTTTTACCCATATTTTGATAAGTAGCAACACACTTGAAAAGTATATTGTGTTAGTGAGAATACCGAAGTAATACGATGCCGTGCTGTGCTTACTTCGTTGATCTGCATTTAGTATGATTGAATATTAGTATTAATATATGGAAATAATATGGAGCTGTACATTTTCCCTTGGTAAGGTTCTACAGTGCAGATAGTCATACTGAGCAGCACTGATTTACTGCTACAGAAAGTCTAAGGGAGCTGTAGCAGAGGTGATAGCCCAATTCTTAATACATAAGTTTTCAAAGTCATGCTCGAGGATTCATTAGTTTCTTCTTTCCTGTTGCATTCCATAAGCTTCTTTATTTTTCTTTACTGTTTTTTTTCTTTTTTAATCTGGAACTTTGCGTAGACCTGACTTGCAAGTAGTAGTCATCACATCTGTGTCCCACCACTATCAGAAGAGTGGTATTCTAGAGTTTAGAGGGATGGAGTGAGAAAGAGGAATATGTTTGCAGTATCATTTTATGATACATGAGTCAAATCAACAGCTTACTGTTAATTTATTAATATTGGAGATCTTACTCTTCTCTCAGTTTTCCTTTATCCTGCCTTCTTCCACATGCTGGCTCTGGCATTCGATCAGAAAAGAGCAGATTGTATTCACTAATCAGCACAACCCCCACATTTTGTGTATAACTGTTTTGGGTATTTTTCAGTTTGGCAACTGATGGAATACATTGTGTTTTGACTTACAGTAATTGCTCAGTGATCAAAGCTGTTCTATAACACAGCAAAATAAAAATTCTGTGTCTTGTTCTTTCAAGGTAGCGTATGTTTTTACTTCACATTATAGCCTTTTCTGATAAGGCTATGTAGATGATAGTTCTTCCTTCACTAAAGATGCCTTGGATCAACTTACTGCCCTACAAATTGGTAACTCCTTAGCAAGGCCTTTTGTGAAAAAACAAAGCATCTGTAACTGATAACCATACAATATCAGGCAGTCCTTATTTAATTACAAGCCTGAGAATTGCAGCAGGCTTGATACTTCCACAGTGTTTTCAGCTGAATGTCCTGTGCTGTGCTAAAAACTGCTTTTTAATGTTAAATACAGTTTTTCAGCAGAGAAGTTTAAGACCTGCCCTGGATGTGTTCCTGTGTGACCTGCTCTAGGTGATCCTGCTGTGGCAGGGGGATTGGACTGGATGATCTTTCAAGGTCCCTTCCGATCCCTAAGGATTCGATGATTCTATGAAATATGCAGACAAATATTCAGATCAAAGCAGGATCAGAGTGTGATGACTTCTGTTCAGCACAGTCCTGACTAGCTGAGTTAAAAGCCTCTGCATGTTTACTCACCTTATTGGCTGGATGGGATTTAGTGGTTGTTCTCCACTGTTTGCTATAAAGAGTCACAGCAAGACTAAAATTGTTCTTTGGATACTTCATTTATCTTAAGAAGCTTTGTCTTTCAGCGTAGTCTCATAAGGTATTTGTCATGCTTAAACTGGTCTCTAGTATGTTCTGTAATTGCAGATAATTACATTGCTAACCATAGGGGATGAGTTCTGCTTCTGTGTCCCTCAGAAAGGGAGAAGGCAGCAATTGGGATATGAGACTGAGACAGTACATATTGTTTCATTGTGTTTGCTCTCTTGGAGCAAGTCAATTTTAAAATGCCCTTAGCTGATACTCTCCTGTTTTCATCTTGGTGCTTTACCAAATTTCAGACCCATTCTATAACTGTAATGACTATTAAGTTACAGGAATAAAATTAGTCCAGTTAGGATGAGTAGCATGTTTGTGTGGCTGTTTTTTACAGTGTATCATCCCTAAAGTTAGGCAATGCAAGAAGCAAACTGAGGTTTCTACAGTTTGAGTAAAAAAATTAAGCCAGCTTTCAGGAGAGAGGTTTCCTCTGTCTTCTCACAAGTGCTTCTCCATTCCACAGTGCCAGCCGGCACCGGGGTTGGGTCAGAGCCAGTGCCACTGCTGCCAAGCTGGGGTCGAAGCTGCAGGGCGTCATGGAGGGCAGTAAGAAGCTCCCCACCCCGCTGTCCATGTGAACGTAGCGGACCTGCTGCACCCCCCCCTCCATCCTGTCTCTGACAGTGGAAGAGGGGCTGGGGGCAGTGAAGCCATGGCAAGCTGCAGCTAGCCATCTTCCTCACCCCCAATTCCCCAGAAGTGTGTGTGTGGGGGTGTGCTGGAGCTGAAGCCCCACTGCGGGCAAAAAGCCCCCAGCAAAAAAGAGACAGGTCCGTGGTGGTCAGCCCCTTCTATCTTGTCACTTAGCCCACGGCCCCCAAGGGCAGGTACCTGGGACAATGCTCTTAAAGTGAAATGCACCTTTTTCCTGATGAAAGCACAGATCTATACATCTGAAAATTCTGGTAATTTTCAAACAGCAACACATTGTGAGACCCGTGACACCGAGAACCCACTTACCCAGGAATACCAGAACCACCAATACCATTGCTGAGTAAGAGCTCTTGTCTTAAACACTCTGTGTATGTGTCACAGCTCTTTTAATTGCTTGTCAGTATTTTTATACTCTCTTTTATTTCCTTTGAAATTTATTACTATGGAAACGATGTAATTTGTCTAAGCAAAGTTGAGTACACGTGTTTATTGTTCAGAGCTGAAATGGTTTAGAATTTGTTATGATTTGTGCAGTAGTTCTGCAGTGCTTTCTTCTGGTGTGTTTCAAACTCAGCAGAATTTGGCCTCGTAGTTACTTTCATTGTCCTTGAAAGACTGTAAAGATGTGTGAGGGAGCTGAATTTGAAAACTCTTTTCCATCTGACAGTATGGGTGTGTAGTTTTCAGGGAGAAAGAATTCCTTACAGGTGCAAGTTGCTTACTATGTGTAATCCAACACTTGGTTGAAATGCATGTTGAGTTAGTGTTTTTTTTGTGGATTTACTATTAATGGTTTTTCATTGAATTGTCCCAGCAGTTTACTGATCTTCTGGTGGTGTGGCACACGCACACATTATTGAGCACTGTGAGATGTGCTCAATACGCTGTGAGATTTGTGTGCCTGTATAAATATTCTCATTCTGGATAGCCTGTAGAAAGTTTCTCTGATCATGCTGCACCATGTAGAACTTTCAACAACGGAAAGTTCTAATGCTGCCTCCTCTATAAATATTTCAATGAAAAATCTACACTGGCAGATGAATTCTGGTATCATTTAAATCACTGAGAAACTTGTAGCTCAGCCGCGACAAAAAATCTTGAAAAGGGTTAAAGTTTCATAGGATTGACACACTTGTTGCATCCCAAGACCCCAGTATGGTAAATTTGGCTTCAGAACCTGTCTACTGCCTATTTGTGGGGGGAGGAGGTTGGGCAAGAGAGTGGATGAGGACAGTTTCTTCTCTGATTAAGTTTTACTTATGTGATTGACTTTACTGTATTCTGAATCATGGTATCTGAACAGATTTAGCATGTGCCTCAATAATAGAGAAGGGATGCCTCTAGGCAAATTGCTGGAGGCTACCGTTTCTGAGAACAGGGAAGAGTGCAGTCATCTTTTTGCCTGGCAGATCAGAGTCTCTGCTAGAGCTACCAAACTAGTCCATATCCTTTTGTTTAGTCTTCCATCTCTACAAGCTGTTGAGAGCATGTGCATCCTTTGCATCTTGGAATTACTTCACCTATTTTTAAGTTACACCCTCTTATTTAAATGAACACAATAAAATCTCAATACATGCATATTCTAATCCATATAATGATATACAGAATGAAAGTCACCCTTGCAGCAGCTTATACATACTGTATTGTATGCAATGTGGTAGGTATTCAGACCTCTGTCCTCCTCTTGGCATCTTGCAGTCCCTTGCTTGCTACTGGTATCATTTTTGACTATACTACAGAGTCTGAATGCCCTCTTTGTTAGGAGTAAGTCCAGATCTTTTGTATCATGGTTTCACACTGCCAGCTCTCATTCCCTCATTCCTTGCTTCCAGTGGTAATTCTTACACTTTAGGTTAGAGAATTTCTATCTCCTTGTCACACCTTTGTATCCTTTGCTAACCCATCTGTCAAGGTTGAGATCAGATGCATTTTTGTTCTTCCGCACTGTTCAGCTCTGTTTCTTCTTTCTCTACTGATGGGTACCTGCACATAGTCTTGATAACTGAATCCTGACTTTTCAAAACTCTACCTCCATTTCTACTATTTGTTGAAAAGCCACTCAATCTCTTCTGTGTTTATACACTGTTTATGCAGTATTCAAACCCCTTCCATTTTACAACTTTCCTGCATTTATTTTATTTCTTACTCTTTATTTTTAAGCCTTTTCCTTTATTTTATGCATTATTTGCCTGACATAATTAATTTGTAATACCAGGGAGGCAGAGCATTATTAGTATAAATGCATGGAATGAACATCTTATTATGTGACAGGTAATCAACTTGAGAGAATATATTCTGCATCTGAACTGTAAATGATTTGGGAGCTGCAATTACGTGGTTTATGTTTCCTTTAATTATCCCTATTTGACAGTTACAGGCTACGTTGCTTCTGGAATGTGGAGGCAAAGTGATTGCAAATACTTGCTGCAGAGTGCATCGCTGGGAATATGGTAGTTGAATTTTAAGACCTGGTGCTTAGCTATACAGACTAGGCTAAAAGAATTTCCTAATCAGTGAAATGAATAGTGATACAATCTAAATGTACGTGGAGTTTGATTTTAAAATTTTAATCTCATTTCAAGGCTGTCCTCTTAGAAGTTACACATTTTGTGGACTGGGCCAGTGGAGTTAAAATGCAGCTCAGAGACTCAGTTTCATTTGCAGAAGCACATATTCTAGATTTGTTACTCCTGGGAAAACTTTGTAATAATTTTCAATATCATTGCTTAAATGAAAGCTCTCTCTGTACAGGGAAGTAATTTTTTAACAACTTCAATTCAAAATAGTATTTAATGAGCTAGAAAGAAATTGCAAGGCAGTTAGCTGAGGTTAAGGAGAGGTTAAAGTATCATGAATGAAAATTAAAATAATTCATTTCCATGGCTTTATTGCGCTGGATATCTTGGATCTAATTCTTATTCAGCTTTGTGCCAAATAAACTGTGGAGAAGTGATAAATTAACCTGCTTCCTGAGGGTACAACATTCTGATGCGATAGTATGAGAAACTGCGAATTACTTGGCAACGTTAACGTTTGTTCAGTAGAAGAAAAAAGGAGCAGAGCTCTTTGAGTTTTGGGTCTTGATAGGCACCCTCCCATGAATCAGTGGTTTAGAGATGGCTGTGTCTTCTTCCAGCTTTTTTTAATTGCTACAAGGAGCTGCCACCCCATGTAAATGCAGTTGTGTTCCTTTGAGAGTGGGGAAAAATGCCTGAAGTATTGGGCATATCCATCTCGTTTATAAAGACGAATCTAGCAATTTCCCAGCCTTGCTGGTTTATTTATGTGTTTAAAAACTTTTCTGTGTTGCATTTATCAGATTTCAACAGCTGCCATACTTGTTTATCTTTTGTCTGCTGGTTAATCCTTTCCTACCACCTTTTCTGTTCTGCATGTTAATGCAAGCAGGCTCCAATTAATTTGTAGTTTGTGTGCTCTTTGGTAAACTAAATAGACTGAGCGTAGGAGGCATTTTCCAATACTTCTTGTTTAAGATAATCTTTTTGTTATGAGAGTATAAAGGAAAAGTAACACTTGTGCAGTCTTACATCTGCCAAAACAGAAGCAATTTTCAGTACAGAGCAGTAACTGTGCTGTGTTTACAGATATTCTTGTTTATGCCTGTGTTACTGCTTTTGGTTGTAATGTCAGCCTCACATTCACCTGGGTAGCTGCTGTGGTTACCAAGACAGTAAAGCAAATTCTTTTGTTCTAGATTAGGACTCCTGGGGCTAGATATTGTATCTGAAGTATCAGGGTTGATTTCTCTAGTTTTCTGTTTCTTACTGTGATTCTCAGCTTTTGACAGTAAACGTTTTCCCCCCTACTTCATGACAGAAGTGTTAGGTGAAGTTTAGGAACTGACTTTCGTTGGAGAGAGCTGTTCAGTAAGTGGCAAAACACAATCGCTAGCTTGTGGCTGATGAGTAGTTGAGGGATCAGTGTTTGAATGCAACAGTTTCCAGTTAGGAAACTGTCATATTGTAGCTACTCCCTCCTTACAGGACAGCTACTCCAGCCCCTCATCTCTCTTGGTGGCCCTCTGCAGATCTTCCTCCAGTTGATGTAAATAAATGTCTGTCTTTTGGCAAGGAGATACTAAAACCAGATACTGAATTCCAGGTGTTCCAGGTGTTGTTGATATAGTTAGACTGCCAAAGGCTCACTTTTCTATACTCTACATTCTATAATTTTATTCTATTATTCATTATTATATGATTACAACACTTATTATTTCTGTAATCCATCTTTTCATCTTCTCTCGAGCTAAAACTCCGTTTTGTTGCTCATTTAACTCATGTTGTTCAAAGTCAAGTCATGCACAAAATACAAAAGTTCAAAAACTCAAGGTCTTGGCTTACCCATGCCAAGCTTCACTATACAGTAAAACACTAAGTACTTTTCTTTTTTCCTAAATAATTAATTCAGTATTGTAGTTTTAATTGTCATAGTTGGCTGGTTTATTTGGTTTGTGTATATACAGCTCTGCTTTTTAGGAACATCAAGTTACTCCACGCCAGCCATAAATGTGGCTGAGAACTGTGCATATAACCACATTCTCAGCAAAGAATAAACCACTTCCTTGTGCATGTAAAATTTCAATTATATTCTCAAATAATGCCATTTGTAAACACTTCTTAATTACCCTAGCACAAACAACACTCAAACATCTTGTGGTGACAACAACTGATTAATGTCATGTATGACCATTTCCTTTTAGGACAAAACCCAATTGCTGTTGAGTAGATGTGTTACTACTTTTTAGATATTTTAGGCTTCTGGAAACTCTAATTTGTTCTGATTGTAGCTCTGCTATACTGGTGTTTAACATTCACATCGAGTATGTTTTGAAGTGTTCAGATGCCCAAGGAAAACTTAAATTAGATAAGGCATCTCCATTCTGATTTCTAATGTGTTTAAGAAAAGAAATTATTTTTTGAATGTTCCTTGCAGAGCTCAATTGTATAAGATGCTACAGAAGAAAAATACTATTGTGTTCTTAAAAATAGTATTTGTTTATTCCTATTTCCTTCTGTTTTTCATGAGACACATTTAGCAGTCCACATTGCAGAATATGGAGAAGCTAATGTAATGCTTGTTCAGTTGTCTTTTAAGTTTAGCTGTCTCCCTTAACTTTTAATTAGGGTGATAATAAAGGCCATGTGTTGTGACGTGCTTCACAGAATGTTAGGGGATAAGAGCTCGAAAGATCATCTAGTCCAATCCCCCAGACACAGCAGGACCACCTAGACCAAGTTGCACAGGAACACATTCAGGTGGGTTTTAAAAATCTCCAGAGAAAGAGACTCCTCAACTCCTCTGGGTGGCCCATTCCAGTGCTCTGTCACCCTCACTGTGAAGAAGTTCCTTCTCATATTTATGTGGAACCTCCTATGTTCCAGCTTACAACCATTGCCCCTCGTCCTATCACTACATGACACCGAGAACAGCCCAGCTCCATCCTCCTGACACCCACCCTTCACATATTTATAAACATTAATGAGGTCACCCCTCAGTCTCCTTTTTTTTCTCCAAGCTAGAGAGACCCAGCTCCCTCAACTATGTCTTTTTGGTAAGCAGATCTATTTCTTTTACACGTGTAGCCTCGGTCATCTCTGTTTCTACACAGGTACTTCATTGGTACTTCTGATATCCTTGAAGGCTCAACTGTATTTACAACACTTTTTGAGTTCTCATACTGTAGATTGTCTACAGAATGTTTTCATCAGTTTGGACATAATATAGATAGTTTTTTATAAACTGCAAATCATTACCCACTTACCCTTGAAATCTTGTCTGGAATAATTTCCAAGGTGTCTTTTCATTACAATAGTTTTTAAGTGCATTATAAACACAAATGTGATTTCAGAATTTCCACAGGTAAACAGAAAGGTGAGACTTAAGATGGAAAAAGCTAAGGTCAGCCTTGTTCTTTCATTGTAAGTGCTCTATTGGAAACATTTAGAATACAATTTTTTCAGAATACTTGGCATTTTGCAACGTCATACAGCGCTTCATGTGGGTTCAAAGCAGATTCTGTTGCTCTCAAATGTATCTGCAAGAGCTCTGCAGTTCTGCAGTCCCCCCTCCTTTCTCTTTAAGTCCTTTTGTTGTGTTTAGTTTGGTTAGCAAGTTCTCACATAGTGCTAGCATCTGATGCATATGTACAACCCTGTTTTCCTTGCAAATAATAAGGTTGAACTCGGGAGTGGAGTATGGTGCGTAATGGTCTTGTTTGGTCTTCCTGAGCATCATTACGCTGACATACACTCTCATGCCTTCAGTGACAGAGATCCTGCATTGTTTTAAATATCAGTATCCGTAGTTCAGTCATGAACTGAATATTTGGGTCATAAAGCACAAAAGGACATATATCTACACGTGTTTAGTTCTAAAGTAGTTGCACTGGCCCCAGCTGCCATAAAATAAGTTTTAATCCGTGTGGTCAGTGGAGTGTTAGGTGAATTGTACCCAACATTTAAATTATGACCTGTACCTCATATGTTGGAGGCTGAAGAACTAGTTTGTCTATAGGCACCCAGATTTAGATATGAAGAATTCAATTCTGCTTTTTGCTTTTTTGTGAAAATGCCCTCTGTGGCAAGAGATGAACTGGCTTCTTCCTATGTTCCCATTTTTCTCGTTAACTTTATTCACCTGAGAGTTCTGAAGGCACTTAGTACTAAAATGCAAGACTGTGTGTGAACTAATATTACAAACAGCCCTTGTGCCATAGGACTGGAAGGTTGTCAATGTAATTTTGGTGTATTAAAAAAAAAGAGATCTAGTAGGGTGGAGATGGTAATCAGACCTTGTGGTGGTAGAATGTCACACCACTGTTAAGGAATTGTTGAATGAGCCTGCAAAGATGAGAAGCTTGCAGATAACTGGCAGATTACATTAGCTTTTGAGAAATTGTTGGGTGACACATCATGCTTACAGTAATGCTGGGCTTAGAAATACCTGTTAGAACTTGGGAAGAGGTCTTGGAGTCAGTGAAGAGATTTTTAAAATCATCTTCAAGCACATTGATCAAGCCTGTCTAGATCTCTTTGTAGAACCTCTTTGCCCTCACCCAACGATGCTGTCTGCAAACTTACTGGGTGCACTCAGTCCTCTTGTCCAGATCATCAATAATGCTAGCAAGCAGGAGTGGCCCAATACTGATCCCTGGGGATCATTGCTTGTGACTGGTCACCAACTGGGTTTATAACTCCATTCACCACCACTCTTTAGATGTCGAAGGCTTTACCCAAGTTCAACAAGACAATATCCACAGCCTTTCCTTCCTTCACTAGGCAGGTCACCTAGTGATCAGGTTGATCAGATGGGATATACATAGAAGTGTAAGTGTTCTCTGATTTCAGCCCAGTTTCAGCTCTATAGGATTCAGTATTTTATTAATACATGCTGATAAGTGTATTGCTTCACATATCTGATAGCTCATGCAAAACTAAGTAGTACAGGAGCTATTTTCTCATGTTACCATTAAAATGTTTATTGGCAATTATCAGAGGGATAAGGAGATAACATTTTTACTAACTTTTTCATTCTATACTAGTGGGGTTTTTTGTTGTTCCTGTAGTAGGTGGTTGAACCCCAAGGAAAAGCACAGCTTAGGTATTAAATGGCCTGTATAGGCATAAGTTCGAGTGATCTTGCAGTGAGAGAGCTGAAATGGTAGTAATCACAATAAGAGTAAATGCACAAATTGCTGTCAGCAATTGTTTTAGCTCAACTAACTGTCATTCTGTATAGCATAAAATTCCAGGTGGTAAGCACACTACAATAATTGCTATGATTAAATATGACAACGTGCTTCATACAAAAATGAAGCAATGATACAGCATCACTGGTTTGGTTACCAGAGTGTGGAGTGGCATGTTAAATTCACTACAGATAAGAATGGCTTAGGTTGGACAGGACCTCAGAGATCATTCAATGCAACCACCCTGCCATGAGCAGGGATACCTCTTGGCTAGACCAGGTGGCTCAAAGCCTCATCCCTCCTGGCCTTGAACATCTCCAGAGACAGGGTATCCACAGCCTTTCTGGGTAACCAGTCCAGAGTCTTGCCACCCTTGTACTGAAGTTTCTTCCTAAATTCTAATATAAACCTGTTCTCCTTCAGGTTAAAGATGTTCCTTCCTGTCTTTTCACAGGACACTCTAAACTTGTTGTTGTCTTTTTGCAGGACACTCTTGTAAAAAGTCTATCTGCAGCCTTCCTGTAGTTTCCCTTCAAATGTTGGAAGGCCACTAAGAGATCACCTCAGAGCCTTTTGTTTACTAGGCTTCTCTAGACTGAACAATCCCAGCTAATCAGTCTTAAACTTCTTTGTAACAAAGAAACTGTACATAGTAAAAAAAAAAGTGTAATTTTTTTTCCAAAGGGTCTTAGGTCATGTTGTTCTTGGTCTGGCAATGTTCCCTGATTCTGTGAATGCCACAGCATTCCGTGCATGCCACAGCAGAGTGTGAGCATTTCTTGCACTACAGGCTGTAGGCTACAGAGTATAGATTAAGACTAAATCACCAAAGTAATGGCTTGTTTCAAAAGCATTTACAGTAGCTACCTTTAGAGATAATCTTCTGCTCTTCCCTCAATTGCACTAAAATATCAATGTAGTTACTAGGTTTCTCTTCCAGTGAATGTCTTTTTCCTACCTTCAGACCACTTTTCCTTGATACACTTAAAATATCTATAGTTCTTATACTAATAACTTTAAGAAAACTATTTGTGGCTGTATCACTACTAGTATTTTTATCTGATACTGAAAAATTTAGATGGCACATACATTTTTTATATATAAATATATGTTTGTTTCTTTCACATGCATGGAACCATGACCACTTTTAGTTCATGTAAGTGGTTAGCTAATATAAAAATAGTGTTTTAAGAAAGCCCATTGTAAATAGTAATAAAGTAAAGGAAAATAGGAAAAGGTACTTTCAAAGGACAGAGGCTTTTAATATCAATAGATGTTTTTCTTGCAGAAATGTTTTGAGAGCATGATAATTTCTAAAACATCATTTCCAGCTTCTGAATCTAGATAATTCTTCTGTCATTGGTAGCTGTAAGTTTACAAAGCTGATGTTAACATGCCTTTGGTTTGCTCCATTTTAGTAGAAGTCCATTTGAGGTGATGCATTGGGGTATCTTTGCACAGAAGATACTGTTTAAATTGTTTTGATTTCAGTATTTTTTATAGACAAATACAAACTTTTTGATGTTTGTTATTTCATAACTGAGGTAATTTTTGAACTGAAGGTTGTCCCAGAAACTTGTGACTTGCTTAAAGAGAAAAAACCACTAAGTTACTTCAAATGTAAATTAGTTTGACCCTAGATTGATCTAGAACATGAGATGAAGTACTTCACTGCACCTCATAATTTAGAATTTAGTTTCTTACCACACAACAGCTTTTTTAAATAATGAAACTAGGTAATGTGGTCTATAATTGTAGTTCCCTTAATTTCCTAGTTCCATTCCTTTTCAGAAGATTACATTTTGGGTTTGATCACAAGCTTTTTAATCAGTAGAGAACAGTAATGAAGCAAACTGTAATGCAAAGGAACGAGACTTTGGAAAAATGCTGGTAATTTTATTTGCTTCCTAACAGGGGATGCTGGCATTGACTGCAGCACCACTGCAGAGAGCTGCGGAGAAGGTGATGTATCTGCCTGCCTCTCCTCAGTGAGGAGGGATGATGGCAGAGCTCAGAACAGTCTTTGGAGGTGTGGGAATTTCTAAAGCTCAGGAAGGGAAGGAAAACTTTCAAATTAGTTTATGTGCAGACAAGTAGGGCCAAACATCTGAATGGCAGAATGACTATACCTTTGTTTTAAACTGGAACCCACAGGACTCTAGGAGGGGGGGAATGATAGTGTTGCTGGAAATGTTACTTTCTGATCCAAATAAACTCACTTGTAATCGACTGGCTTTCACACAGACTGAGAGACTGAAATACTTTAGTAGAACTGTTAGTATTTTATGTGCTAAACTGGTCAGTGCATCAACTGATTGTCTCAAGTGAATTTTAGCATTAGGGATTGGAAGGGACCTTGAAAGATCATCTACTCCAATCCCCCTGACACAGCAGGATCACCTAGACCAAGTCACACAGGAACACATCCAGGCGGGTCTTAAACCTCTCCAGTGAAGGAGACTCCACAACCTCCCTGGGCAGCCTGTTCCAGTGCTCTGTCACCCTCAATCATCGTCATCTTTAGATGTTCCAAACTTATGAACAAATTATTTTTTTCTTATGCTTCTGTGTTCCAAAATTTAATTGCATTACCCACAATGTGTATTTGGAGATTAAGAGACAAAGTACACAATCTACTTCATAAATACTTGTATTTATGCTCTTGGGTGCAAATTAACATTTTGCAGTTGGATATGGCATTTAAAAGCCTAGGCTTCAGGATCTGAGCTTTCCTTAAGTGGGGAAACAAACATTCTGTGGTAGTGCCAAGTCGTAGTTAAACTTTTGTAATCAGTTGCTCTTTTCAAATGAATTGTTTTGCAGATGAAGGTAATAGCTTCTTATCCTTTTAAGAGGCAGCAGAGGATTCAACACTAAACAATGCTTTCTCTTCTAATAGGCTTTTGAATTGATTTTTTTAACTGCTCACTCGTGTTGGGAGTGTGATTAGATTTCATGGAATTCCTTATGGAAGTGTGTAATTTTTCTTCTTTTTTTTCATTATCCATTTATTCTTTTTTCTTGTTCACTTCTTTCTTTTTTCTTTCTTCTTTTTCTTCCAGCGTTCTACAACTTTGCATATTTTCTTCAGGCCTTATGCTATCAGAGGCAGTAAGTCCCATCCATTCTGGTTTGTTCACAGGGTACATATGTATGTGTGGTGGTTTTCAACCATTTTATTCGGAAATGTCAAGTGCTGGAGTGGTCTTGTACTAAGTTAATACCTCCCAACCTGTTAACAAAAAACATACAAGGAGCATCTGGATTAAGGGCACAAGTCTCGTTTAACTCCCAGTCCCCAACAGGGAGGAGGATGCCTCTGCATCTTGGGCAGGACTTCCTCCTAAAGTTTGTCTGTAGGTGGCTTGGTACTGCTACAGCCCAGGGCACATGAGAATATTTTTTAAAAATTATATGAAGATCAATGTTTTGGAAAAAAAAGTATATTTCATTATAAAATCCACAGTTCTTTTATAGACAGTACCTTCACTGTGCAGAATTGAAGGCAGAAAAACTGGTCAAAACCAGGGTAATACTGCACAACCCTGGCAATGGCAGACTGCAGTGTCTGAATAAGTCTTCCTAAATATAGAGTAATTAACACTGAAGTGCAATATAATCAGATAGTAGTTATGTTTTATGGATGAAATCACCATTATTTTTCATTTTCCATCTCATTCCAGTGATCTCTGTGTGTGAGCTGGAAAAGACAACTAAATCCGCTTTAATGAAGGCAATAACAAGGATTTGAAATGCATCCAGATACTTGGAAACCCAACCCCCTCACACCTCCCTCATGGCAATTACTGCACTGTCACCACTAATGCTGTAGGCAGGCACTGAGAAAGTCCCAATCTGGGCTTAGTGTCAGATGGGAACTGGATTCCGGAACTGAATCCAGGAATGTGCAGATTGGGATGAAAGGCAGAGTGAACCTCCTTAGGTGCTGGTCATTGGTGTAGAGAGGCAGACCCTCTCACTCACTGCAGCCCCACCATGGTGCATAAGATTAAGCAGTGACATGGGTTCTCACGGGAACAAGTCGAAGCAAGTGACTTTCTGCACATGTTCCCTTGGTAGTAACTCTAAACCTCCAGTGTTACCACTTGTAGAAGCCAACACTGTCTGCAAAAACCTGCCATTAAGTACAACATACCGGTCTCAGTTAGAACTTATTCCAAAATTGCATTCTTTTTTACACTCAACATTTTGCTTTGGGCTAAAACAGAATACATTACACACAAGTGCGAAGATGTATTAATTATGTCTAATGAATATTTGATATGTATAATGAATGCACTTGTTTCTACTCCAGTTGTAATGAGACTAACACAGTCCAACTGAATTGTAACAGAAAAGCTGTACACAATGTGAAATTGCTGTGCACAGTTACTCATAAATACTGTATTGTTGACAGGTATTGTAGTCAGAGAGCTAAACTAGAACAAGTTAAGCAAAACTCGGTTTGACTGTTCGACTGACCGCTAGAGAATTGCTCTCACAGTTAAACTAAAATCAAGTCATGATAATACAGGTCCAGGTAAATGCAGAGACTGCACTGTCAGGTGTGTACAAAGCCTGTGGACTTTTTCTGGTAATAGCAAAATACTATTGAATGTTTTGTGTGTTTAAATTATATTTTAAGAATTCAGTATGGATGCTTATTAATTGTATGCAAAAACTGCAGGGAAAAGTATCTTCAGATGTGTCAGAGATTTTTAATATCTAAATGCTTTTTTGTTTATTCACAACAGAATTCTGTACCATCTTTTTGTAGCTACAGAATCTTCTTTCTTCGGATGAAAAACCTTGACTTTGCAGATTCCTGACACGTAAAGTCTTCTCCTGTGTTCTTATATTCCAGTATTCTCTTGTGTTATGATGTATTCTTGGTGACATGGACACTGCATTCCACTGTTGGAAACCAGATGTTAGTTTTGAGGCTTCATCAATGTGAAATTTCATCTTCCTTTTTTTGTAGTGGGCAATTATTCCTGTTGTCCTTGTTCTACATCAATAGCGTCTTTCCTCCATGAAGCAGCAATGCTAGTCTTACGTTTTTGACTAGTGGAGATGTAAAACGTGGTACTTACACTGTCTTCTTTGTGCCTTATGTGCTCTGCAGGGGACGGCCACTGAGCTGAAAAAATTAGGTGTTCCTTTGTTACCGTCTTACTTGCCACCTACTTATTTGTCCAAGTGCTCTCAAGAGCACCTCATTATTAGGTATTTGGAATTCTAGAGAATTGGTGTCATTTAGCACACACATGACTCACTACAAATACTCTGCTTTGCTTGGTGTTCTTGGTGAAGTAGGTATTTGAATGCTTCAGGCTCTAGAGACAAAGGGACACTCTTGGATCATTTACAAGTCAAGATAATTAGACACAGGGTCTGTATGTGTCCTGGTTTGAGACAGTATAAAACACGTATCTTTATACTGTTAGTAATGCTGGTATTCACAGAGCCTGACTTGCAGAATTGCATATATTTTATGACCACACACATTTTTAGAATCTTCTACAAGCCATGAATTCAACATGTTAAATTCCTTTCACGCAGTTTATTGTGGAAGTATACAAAAGTCAGGGCAGAGAAAACATGCCATCTGTTATACCTTCGTTTGCTATATCACACTGGAAAAGGTCAATGCCTGCAAGTTAATGCAAGTACCTCTTGTGCTCTTCAGTTTAGACTTGGTTAAGTTAATCTTTATTCTCTCTTACTTTGGAGACTCTGATCCCTGGTCTGCTGCACAGTGCAGGGCCAGCATGAGCAGGCTGCTTTGGACCGTGTCCAGAACTGGACACAATACTGAGATGTGGCCTCACTAGGACAGAACCTACTGGTCACTCGCTTTTTAGTGAACCTCACGATACCATTGGCAGGCACATTGCTGGCTCATGGTCAACGAGAACTCCAAAGTTGGCTACCAGAACTCCCAAGGCTTTTCTCCCTAGAGCTGCTTTCCAGCAGGCCAATTCCCAATCTGTACTGGTGCATGGGGTTACTCCTTCCCCATGTGCAGGACTCTACATTTGCCCTTGCTGAACTTTGTTAGGTTCCTCTCTACCCAACTCTCCAGCCTATTCGGGTCTCACAGCAGGTACTTTCCAGTATGTCAGCTGCTCATCCTGGTTTTGTGTCATCAGGAAACTTGCTGAAGATACACACTGTCCCCTCAGTCATGTTGCTGATGAGTATAGTGGACCCAGTAATTGGCCCCTTGGGGAACACACTAGTTACAGGCCTCCAGCTAGACTCTGCCCCACTGATTTCAACCCTCTGAGCTCTGTTGTTCAGCCAGTTCTCAGTCCACCTTACTGTCCACTGACCTAACACAGTCTTCCAAAGCTCTCCTTGTTTCTCCACCCAGATGGGCATATCATACCATCACAGCTGTCTCACCACCCTCACTGTAAAGAATTTCGTCCTATTATCTATTATCTAATCTATCTACCCTCTTTAGTTTAAAACCATTTCCTCTTGTTCTGTTGGTACAAGCTCTTGAAAAAAGCCCTTCACCAGCTTTCTTGTAGGCCCTCTTCAGGTACTGGAGTGCTGGTATGAGGTCTCCCTCGAGCCTCCTCTAGGCTGACTCTTGTAGCTCCAACTCTTGTAGCCTGACACCCCAGGAGAGGTGTTTCATCTCTCTGATCATCTTTGTGGCCCTACTTTGGACCCACTCCAACATTTTGATATCGTCCTTGTGCTAGAGGCTCCAGAATTGTAGAGAGTAATCCAGGTGGGGTCTCACAAGAGCAGAGTAGTGGGAGAGGATCATTATAATAGTGAGCTCATCATATAAATATGATTTTTTGAATGTTTATGGCCAGTCAAATAGTATTTAATGCAGTAAAATATTTCTAAATTATAAGTTATTTTTATTTCTCTCTTGATTGTTCATGTTTATAAGACAGACAACATATTAAGGAAGGAAAGCCTGCAGCTAACACAGCCTAGATCCTAGACAGTTACCTCATTTGCTGAAGGATTGAGCCACCCAACGAGTGTAACTTAAGAGTAATTGGTGGCTGGTTGGTGATTGGCATTTCTGATGTTCTGCATGGATATGGATTTCAAAGCTTAGTTCCTGATATCTGTCGAGAGGAAGGAGGATATTTCTTTCCCTACTTCTTTTTTGTTTGTTTTGTTAGTTTGTGCTGTTATTCAGTAAAATTGGAGCAGCCACCCTTAGCCAACGAGATAGATGTCATCACTCAGCTTTGCAGTCATTTGGAAATGTTTGTAAAATCAATACGTGCAGTGGACAGCAGAGGTGATAAAATGATTATGCTCTCACAGACAGTAAAATGAAAATACTTGTGATTATTTACTGCAAGTTTCTTTAGAGGAAGGAAGAAAAAGGGTGATGTATGAACTCTGTAGTGGAAACAATTTGTTTCAGCCAAGGAATTAAAATAACTTAAAGCACATTCTTCAAAAGTTGGGAGAACAAAACTTGACACAAATATCTAAGTGCAGTGAAGATTTATATCCAGTTGCTGTGTTTGGAGGAGCACAAAGAGGGGGAAGCAAAGCGGCAGGATGTCTGGTGGTGTTCTGGAGCACAGCTTCAGGAGCAGGATGGTTTAACGCAGGGAGCAGAGTTCTATAGGGGGAGATTTTCAGCAGTGTTGTGAAACTGTTCACTTCAAAACCTTCTTCTCTAAATAGTGTTATAGTATTTCATAGTATTGTGGTTATATTTTTTCACTGTCATGGAAGTCTTCATTGTCATCACCTGTGTTGGGTACAATTTGGCCAAGACATTTCTTATTAAAGAGTATTTGTGAGATGTTCCTTTGCACTTAAGTTAGAAATTAGTGTCCAGCAAGAAGCAAATATATTAGAGCCATGAGATCACTGCTGTGGCTTTTAAATTCAGGCTTCTTAATCAATAATGAAGCTTAAAAGCTTCCTCAGGAATTTCTTACTGATAATCAATCTTGACCTTAAGAATATCCTTATTAGCTGATGAAAAAGGGCACCTGTGAAACTGAAGAAATCATGGGCAGTTCTTTTCTATGCACAAAAAATACCCACAAATGAAATAAAATAATCCAAGCAAAATAATTTCCATATCTTCTCCTACTCCAAAGAAGCAAAGAAAACTCATTATGTGAAGTTCTGTGACTCAGCAGATGAAAAGAACAAGTAAAGGATTGAAAGTGAAACCGATGATGCTTATCGACACTGGTCCTTGCCAATGGAAATGCTTCTGAAAGGAGACATGTTTCTTGGGTTGCTTTTGTAGAATTAAAATGATAAAGAACAGTAGATTCAGTTTGCTTCATATTCAGCACATTCTTAGTAAAGAAAAAAAGCCTCTCAGTTGTGGCACACTGAGGGAATAGATGTGTATCATTTGCATATTAATTATCACTGCGTCAGTTGAGTTCTGCAGGTTTCCTTTTACATTGGAAAATGTGGTGGAAACTTCATTCTTCATACAGTTATATCAGCAGAGGACCCCTGGCTGCACTCAGCAATTGCAAATATCTGGTAGACCTGTGAAGGACATTACTGGTGTTGATAACTTGGAAACCCTATTGGATAGAGTGTGTTGGGTTAGGATTTCCTGGAATTGTAGGACAGAAGAGAGTTTACTGTGGCAGTCAGAAAAGGAATACAATGATGGTATTATTTTGACTGACCTTAAAAGACCAAGTAATGCCTTGACTGCTATTTGTGATGGCTAGATTAAGAAAATAAAACGGTAACATTGAAAATGGCCACGTGAAGGGATAGCCTCTGGGTCTGGTTAGTGGTAGTTCTGACTTTTCATGGAGGAAAGCAGAGAGTCACAACGGAGAGAAAAGGACTCTGGTGTCATGAACTGCATTTTTCTGTTCCAGAGCACAGTTGGCCATTCCTTCCAGGCTTCAAGTATTTTGTTTGACGAGATGTCAGGACTTTCATGTGTCTGTTGCAGAATTATCATACTTAAGGGAAAGCTTAAGGCTGTTGTAGAGACAGATGCTTTGACTCTTGCACTGACCTAGACTGGAGAAATGAGAGGAGTTTCTATGAAATACCCGGCCTTGTGCTTTAACAAAAGCATTGACATCACATCCACAGCTCGCAAGGTAATTGTGGTGGAAGGTGGTAAACACATTGCTTCCCTAGTGCAGTGCAGAGAAAAGACTCACAAATATTGGTTGGAGCACTTGAACAAGTAGTGACTCAGAGCATTTAAAGCACAAGTTTGTGACGTGTTTTTAAAGGCAGCAAGTTTGAGTTTCTCCTTGTGGTTTACGCTGTGCCCTTCTGTTCAGCTGAATGTCTTCCCATTCCAGTTCAAGCAAACTACACGTAAGTTCTGCGTTTAAGTTGTGCATGACATAAGCACTGCTTAAACTTTCCAAGGTTATTTAAAGCTAGTGTGAGCACAAAACACCTTAGTGTGATGACGAGATCTGACAGTACAGATGTTTAGTGAAATTGAGAAAAGGTCTGTGAATTTAGTTTTTTGTTGAAACAAAGAGGAGGGAAAATGAAAAATAGGTTAAATATGAGGTTTTCACATTTTAATCAAATCCAGCAACTAGAAAATGAACATATGCAAAAATAGCCCCTGCTGAATGAGGTGGGTGCCCTGAAGACAGAGGATACAGAGAAAGAAGAGATACTGAACACAATCTTTGCCTCTGTCTGTACTTCTGGGGGCTGTTCTGTATGCATGTGCGAAGGAACTTCTTCACAGTGAGGGTGACAGAGCGCTGGAACAGGCTGCCCAGGCAGGTTGTGGAGTCCCCTTCCCTGGAGATGTTTAAAATCTACCTGCATATGTGTCATGTGCAGCTTGGTCTAGGTGATCCTGTTGTGGTGGGAGGATTGGACTAGATGATCTTTCTAGGTCCCTTCCGGTCCCTAATGTTCTGTGATTCAAGATCAGGGCCCTAAAAATGCAGCTGTGCTATAAGGATGTTGAACATATTCCTTGCTTTATTTGGAATTCCTACAATTTAAAGTCTTTTAATATGTCCTGGGTACTAGCTAACAGAAGTAGGGTTTTTGTCTGCTGATAGAAGAGTTCACATTTAATAAATGTCTTTCTTTGAATGGGATTGACACCTTAATGCAAATCTAACTGCGTGTCTAACAGACAAATCAGATCAGTTTTCAAATTGTTCCCATCACCTGTTTTTCCTTCTGATCGCGTGTTTATTAATAAACTCTTGTTCCAGTTTCCTCCATATCTACTTCACCATTCACGTGTTAGCTTCGGTAACACTGAATGAGATGTTCTTGTTCCTTCATGTACCTACTTACTCCTTGGCAGCCAAGGGTTTGACTCTGTAGACTTGGGAAAGCCTAACTTAAAACTTAATCTCTGTAAGTGTTCCAGAACTAGAAATTTCAAATGTCAAAAGCATTTATGTCTGAGAAGGTTTGGGTGTTTCTGAGGCAGTTTTTTCCTAATGTTTTTTTCTGTTGCTATCCCAGGGTATTCAAAATCCCTGAGGATTAATTTTTGTTCCTCACATCACAGTGCACTGTGTCTGACACTTGGGTTAAATGCTGTCATTCAGACACTTGACTTGAATTATACTGGTGCTCATATATGTAAGTGATGTTAAATTTCAGTTCATCTATGAGAAGCAATTTATGATTTGGTGAGGTGCCTAACTGGTATTTAGCTTTGACTGTGAAAACACTCTGATGTTGAGATTTAGACAGCTGACATTTTTGTGCAATGTGCCAATAAGATTTATTTCACTCATTTGTCTTGACAACTGCAGGTGATTAGGCTGTGAAGACAGCATTTGCTTATTTAGATGCCATAACCAAGCTGCCATAATTTAACGTTGACTGTTTTAGAGGACCTGAGTTTGAAAATCTGACCTAGAAAATCTGTAGGATAAAATCATGTTGCACTGGTTTCATTCTGTATTTCTGCAGCTCAACATATGTCTGGACCTGCTGTGAAACAGTAATTTTAGCCTGAGTGTGTAGTATTCCAACATGAGTGTTCAAACAACTACCAGTGCAAACTGCTATGTGTTCTAAGGTCATGCTATGTTGCTTTGGATTTCATCCTGTTCTTTGCTTGTTCTTTTTTGAAGAACTGAGATCAACCATAAATAGCCAAGTGTGTATAAGAATATATAGCACAAAACATGTTAAAATTCAGAGTCTTTAATTTCCAGTACCATAAAGTATTCAGTTAATTCCAGAATGCCCGTAGAATCTCACATACATAAGCAATTTGGAAGGGCTGAGGCCCTTAAATTTATTTGCATTATTATCTTTGTTTATTCATTTCACATAGATGAAAATAGTTAATTAGCACAGTTACAGAGTTTTTAGAACTTCTTAATATGTGTGTGTTGAGAAAACAAACAGGTTGTATGTTACACCTACGTTTACAGAAGCAGATCTCTGTTGGATGTGTGGTGACAATATTAAGTGTATTAGAAGTTGTGCTCAGACAGAACTGATAACTAACTGGATCGTTACTTGAGTTGACATTAAGTGTGGTCAGTGGAGGAGCAGAAAAGCAGGTAATTCTCAAACTGATAAGTAGTGAGTTAAGTGTTTGAAGAAAATCAAACTTCTGGTGCTTTACATTGATGGTAGATGTTCTTTTTTCCTGTTTTAATATGGCAGAAGCTTGAATAATGGCCAGAACATCCAAGTTGTACTGTACTGGTTTTCACAAAGAGTTACTGTGGCAACACTTCTGATGCAAAATGTGCTTATTTGGAGAGTGTTCAGTTGTCAACGTTCTACAGCTGCTACTTCACATATTGCATAGTTAGGACATAACTGAGCAGTGCTACGATGTTGATTACAGCTTGTCAGGCATTTCAGCCTACTTCCCTATACTTATCTGAAGCAGATATTTTTTGAAGGTGTAGGTCTCCAACACCACCCCTAAATTTCAGAAGTTTCTATTTTACACCACTTTAAACCATAGCACTAGATGGGAAAAGATTTTCTTTAAATTGATTTCTGTGTTCTCAAATGGAAAAATGAAACTTGTTTTGATCCTTTTCAATGTAATTTCTAAAAGGTATCAGTTTTAGTGTATAATTTTATGGGCAGTGGAACAATAATGCAGAGTAGAGTACCTTTTTATTTCTGACATTATAATACGAGTCTATCAACATATTAAAAGACTTTGCATTGATGTAGGCAGCTATTTTCGTACTGATGTGTAGCTACTGCATCTTGTATTTAGCTTTGTGTTTGATTAGAAATTCTGCAGGGCAAGGACTTCTACATAAGAGTTATAAAGTAGCTTTTAAAAGAGATTCTGCATCAATTTCATTCTATGAGAGGATTAAAACTAAAATTGCCTCCTTCTTGCAGCCTTGCAGTTTCTCTGTGTTTATACCTATTTGTGAGAAAATTGTGCTGAAGTCAGAACTAACATTCACCTGAAGGCATGACAGATTTTCTGAAACTAAACATAGCTATAGGAAATAAAATAGTGTTATTATATGGCATGCCACCCTGGAAAAAAGCTTTGTCTCATCTTGGAAGCCTCACAGTGTTGGACGTGGTTTGTACCTGCATGGAACATGATCTGGGAGCACTGAGTGCTATAGCCCAGGGTGGGGCTGGACTTGTGACTTGGTCTTGGTGATCCTGCTCTGGCAGGAGGAGTGGACTAGATGATCTTTTGAGGTCCTTTCCAATCCCTAATGCTCTGTGATTCTGTAGACACTTTATAGGGTTGTACATCCTCTTCTCACCGTTTACTCAATGCATTATCAATCAGTAGCTCCAGGTGTCTTTCTATTGAACAGGTTTTCAGCGACTCTTCCCCAAGCCTGTGATGTTGCACTGGGTTTTTGTGACCCAAGCATAGGACCCAGCACTTGGCCTTGTTGAAACTCATAAAACTGGCTTGGACCCTGTCCAGATCTATCTGTAGGGCCTCTGTACCTTCAAGCAGATTAGCACATCTGCCTATAATAAAAGATAAATAAATCCATGTTTTCTAAACCATAGAACTTTGGGCTTTCCCAAAGTACCAGCATTCATACCGCTTCCAGACATTTCCTAAGTAAACTTCGTCGCACTTCACTACCTTTCTGAAGACTAGCGTGCAGTCCTAACTGAAGAGAAGATTGAAATACGGTACAGTGAAGTATTTTCCAGAAGTATCTGCCTTTGGCTTCTTCTTGTCAGTTTTGTTTGTACCAGGTTTAATTAGTTTACTTCCCTCTTTCCTAATTTTAGATACGTTGAGGATGGAATTAACATGTTTTTTTCTGTCCTGAATTGAGTGTAGTAGCCCTGTGACTTGCTCCCAGGTTATCTGCTCAGCCTAACCTGTTACCATTTATAGAATCACAGAATCATACAATAGTTGGAATGGAGGGGATCTTAATAATCATCTAGTTCCAACACTTCTTGCCATGGGCTGGACCACTTTCTACTAGACTGTGCTGCTCAAAGCCCCATCCAACCTGACTTTGAGCCATGCCAAGGAGACAGCATTCACAATGTGTCTGGACAACCTCATCCAGTGCCTCACCATCCTCACAGTGATGAATTTCTTAGTTATGTCTAATATAGTCTACCCTCTTTCAGTTTGAAACCATTACCCCAAGTCCAATCATTATACTCCCTGATAAAGAGTCATTCCTTGTCTTTCCTCTCAGTCCCTTTTCAGTACTGGATGAATGCTGTAAAGTCTCCCTGGAGCCTCATCTTCTCATCCTGCCTCCAGGAGTTTCAGTCCCCTGAGTATCTTCATGGCCCTCCCTTGGACTCATGGCCAGAGCTTTCCTTTGGGTTTGGTTTGGCTTTGCATTGCTATTCATTCTCAGTGTGTTGCTATTTCATTTACCTGAGTTGTAGGATACAGCTTGAATTTCAGAGATGTAAAAAAATTCATTTATGACTGAAAATAGAATGTGCCCATCTCTTTGTGGAGAAATGTCTACTTTTTAAACATTTTTAAAGAAAACATTTCTGATATTTCTATTTATTTCTTTATTTGTATTTCTCTGCCTAGGAGGAAAATGAAGTCTGAAGAATGTGCCTGGTAGAATTCCAGGAATCTTAGACAAAAGATTTCTGCCTAGAGCTGATGTGTCTCAGACATCTTTATACTGTCAGACTGTTGTGCTGCTGAACTGATCTATTTCTTACAGAGTATCCTGGCTAACATGGCTAGGGAAAGGAAAGCCCTTATTTCAATGGGGTTTATTGGAGTTAATTATTTTCCTTCTTATCTGTATCTTCAGTGGAGTCCAGTCAGCTGTAGAGTGACATGAGTGTTTGGTAAAGTGCTCTTCCCTGCATCTCTGCCTTAAAAAAAGGGTGGGATAGCCAGTGAAACCCTTAATTAATTTCCCTTTTTGCAGACAAGACATTTCTGTAGCAGAGTAGAAATGTGCAGGCTAATTATTGAGTTGGAAAATGTCCTCTACTGCCGAGGAGCTTCCCAGCACAGCTGAATATGGTAGTTCAGGAGTAGTTCCACTTCAGGAAAAAGTGAAATCCTCCAAACAGACTTTTAAAAGGATTGGGGAGCAATTGCTATTTTGGGAACAAAAGCCAGTATAAGGTCTTTCCTGTACTTACCCCACAGGTTAATTTTGTTTAACAGAAGTACTCAGAATTTTAATATTTCATTTAAAATACAGTGTGATCCAGAGCTAACAAAGAAGTCTTTGCACCAATTTTTTTGTTAATGAGAAATGAGGTGTTTTATGAAGTTAAACATGCTGCAATTCACTTTTTTCTGTTAGCTTACACTATTTTTAGCAATAGGAAGTCCGCAGACAGCAAATGTACCTAATAGTTTATATAGGAATATTCCAATAAATGTTTATTAATGCAAATATTTGTATCTAAGTATGGGGAGGGTGTTACGTGCTCTGAAGACTTTTTGTTTGCTGTATTAGCTGATCTAATTAAGGCAGCTATTTTGGGGCTTATCAGAAGTAAAATAAATCTTAGCAATGAAATTTACTTATTGCTGTTAGGAAATGACAAGTGTTAACAGTCTTGCAAAAAGCTCTATGATTTGAGAGGTCTGTTAGCTAAAGGAAAAAGATGAATATGTGATTGCTGGCAATCAAACTAGTTTTATGCAAAATGGATCTTGCCAAATAAATCAATTTGTTTTTCTGGAAATAACAGATTAAAATAATTTACAAAGATACAGATGTAAATTTACATTTTCATCACACAAAATTACAGTAGTTTATCATTGTAAAGTAAACATTTCAGATTAATTATATCTCATAAAAAAAAGCTGTCACTGAGGTCAGATTCAGATTTCTGGCTATTTTTAAAGAGTATTAAATAGCATCAGTACTAGATGTGACACTTGGTGGTGGTTTTGCCCATCAGCTGAAAATTAGAATTAAAGCTAACAGAATGTACAGCCAGTACAAAGAGCAACACGCTAATGAAACAGGAGGAACGCGTAACACACATGCATTTGGAACGGTGTTTTGTGCAGCTGTGGGAAGATGGGGTTCTAAGAGGAAAGGGAGGATAATGAGGTAATTAGCTCTTTGAACCCAAGTTCAAAGTAACATGTTGTGCCTGAGGCAAGGTCATAGTACTAATGGTTTTAAGCAGAGGATGTATATTAATATATTAATAACAAGTCATACATTAATAATAACATTCAATAGAAAAGATGGTGGAAAGTGGTCTTGTTCAGAGACAATTCAGCTTATTATCTATACCCAAGAGATAAGTACATAACTTCCAGTAGTGGATAGAATCATTTACATTCTTCAAGATTGAGACTGTTAAGATAATCAAGTCCAACCAATGAGGTAATTCGCCCAAGCCCGTTGTTAAACTACGTCCTTAAGCTCTGTGTCTACACAACTTTTAAACACATTCAGGGATGGCAGTTCGGCCATCACATCTGAGCAGCCTGTTTCAGCACCTGATCATCAAAGCCAGGTAGAAGATGTTACTTGTCTGGAAGTTGACATCACAGGAATTCATACTAGAAAGCACAGGCTTCTAGTGATCAGGATACTTGGCCACAGAGGTAGCTCACTTCTGGAAGTAGTGTATCCTCCCGGTAGGGGTGGTCTTCAGGTCTGTCAGTGGCCCTTTAAGTTTTTGGTGACCAAGTGTAGGCTCATACACATCCAGTGTTGATGAATAGGTCTGTGGTGTAATTTCCATTGTGTTGCATCTATCAGTGTAATGTTATTGTCTGACATATAGATACTGTGGGACTCAGCTGGGAATTTTGATCTTCTGCCTCTTGTAGTTCGTATTTTCTCTGACACAGGTTTAAACAGAGAACAGGTGATGCTTGTTTCCCAGTATGTTCTCTGGGTCCCAGCATGTTCTTGGTAGAGCTTGGCTTCTCTGAGATGCAGAAAGTGGGCTGAACTCAATTCTACAGCACTAGACTGAGCACCATGAAAACCGGCACTTACTTCAGGGTCTGTGAGGGTACATAGATGTGGAGATGACAAAATCGAGTCCCTCAAAGAGATTAATGTGCATAAGTGGGATTTTAGGTGTTTGGGTTAGCTCCTGTTTTAGCACTTGTGGATGGATGTGTGGGGCAGGGAACAAGCTCCTCATTTTGATCTTCATCCCAGATTTCACAGTGAGGGACTGTCTGAGTTGTTTATGTTCTTCAGAGGGATGAGGTTTTCTCAGAAAGCCTTTTCTCCTGCAGTGTGAGCCCACACTGTAATATATAAGTTGAAGCCAGTGTCTATGTTCTATATCTCCTTTTATGTTGACATTGAGCTGTGGTGTAATGGAATAGTTTATATCATGAGAAAGGTAATTTATTATCTTTAATTGTTTATTGTTTAATTATGCTGCAAATAAAAACATAATCATAGAATCATTAGGGATTGGAAGGNCAGTCTATTTAGAAAATGGCATTACAGTACAGTAATGTCTTGTGCTCGATATTTAGTATTGCCTTTTATCCAGTGGAGCCCATTTTGCTTTAGGAGATGTATTTGCGCTCGATTGTTTCACTGTCCACTTAAAAGCATTGCCCAGGGGTTGTGGTGGAGTTGGATGTAGCAAGAGAGCCACTCCTAAAGCAGAATGCAAAGCATTTGAGAAAATGGTGTCTGAAGAAGGGTGTCTGAGACTTCGGGGGAGATTTCATGCATGCTTATAACTTTGTAAAAGGTGAGTGTCAGAGTGATGGGACCAGGCTTTTCTGTCTGTGCTACCTAGTGATGTGACAAGGGGCAATGAGTATAGGATGGAACACAGGAGATTCAATTTGAGCGTAAGAAAGAACGTTTCAGTTTAATAGAGCACTGGAAGAGGCTGCCCAGAGAGGCTGTGGAGTCTTTTTCTCTGAAGGCGTTCAAAACCCACCTGGACGTGTTTCTGTGTGATCTGCTCTTGGAGAATTTGCTCTGGCAGCAGGGTTGTACTAGATGTTCTACAGAGGTCTCTTCCAACGCTCACCATTCTGTGATCTCATTACACCAGTTCAGTTCCTTGTTTACCATTTATTGTGTAGACATGTGGACATCTAGGAGTAGTGCTGTGGTATGTGAGTTTCAGCACAAATATGAAAGCTTAGCAGCTACTGCAATAATACAGTTTATTGTTTTCTTATTGTTATTATCTGTTACTGTCAAAGCTTATTTCAAAGGAACTCACTGGTACTGCTGCTATCCCATAGATAAGGAAGCCAGGGCATGCGGAGGGGAAGGGATATGCCTGAAGCTACCAAGTGACCCTGTGCAAGTGAAAACTGCTGAGAACCAGTTTCCTACGTACAGATGAAAAGTTTTATTTCTAAGGATACAGTGCATTCCCGTTNCGATTGTTTCACTGTCCACTTAAAAGCATTGCCCAGGGGTTGTGGTGGAGTTGGATGTAGCAAGAGAGCCACTCCTAAAGCAGAATGCAAAGCATTTGAGAAAATGGTGTCTGAAGAAGGGTGTCTGAGACTTCGGGGGAGATTTCATGCATGCTTATAACTTTGTAAAAGGTGAGTGTCAGAGTGATGGGACCAGGCTTTTCTGTCTGTGCTACCTAGTGATGTGACAAGGGGCAATGAGTATAGGATGGAACACAGGAGATTCAATTTGAGCGTAAGAAAGAACGTTTCAGTTTAATAGAGCACTGGAAGAGGCTGCCCAGAGAGGCTGTGGAGTCTTTTTCTCTGAAGGCGTTCAAAACCCACCTGGACGTGTTTCTGTGTGATCTGCTCTTGGAGAATTTGCTCTGGCAGCAGGGTTGTACTAGATGTTCTACAGAGGTCTCTTCCAACGCTCACCATTCTGTGATCTCATTACACCAGTTCAGTTCCTTGTTTACCATTTATTGTGTAGACATGTGGACATCTAGGAGTAGTGCTGTGGTATGTGAGTTTCAGCACAAATATGAAAGCTTAGCAGCTACTGCAATAATACAGTTTATTGTTTTCTTATTGTTATTATCTGTTACTGTCAAAGCTTATTTCAAAGGAACTCACTGGTACTGCTGCTATCCCATAGATAAGGAAGCCAGGGCATGCGGAGGGGAAGGGATATGCCTGAAGCTACCAAGTGACCCTGTGCAAGTGAAAACTGCTGAGAACCAGTTTCCTACGTACAGATGAAAAGTTTTATTTCTAAGGATACAGTGCATTCCCGTTGCTTACAGAGATGCAAAATTACAGGACCCACAGTCCTAAATTGTGGGATTTAAAAACTGTTTTCAGAGATTGTCTTGTTTTGGTACTTTTACAATGTTGAAAATGACTTTTGTTCATCTTTACCTTTAAGCTAGCTGGACTGTTTGTCTCCTGATAGACTCCCAAATGCTCATTTTCCAATCAGCAGACTGTCAACATGCTACCTGCTTCTTTTCTGTCTTTCCTTCTCGGGCAAATGCTTGTTTGATGCGGCTGTTTCTTAGCAGCCTGGGTTCTATGACTACATCCTATGCAGATCTGTCAAATCACTCGTGAGAACTGTTTTTAAGTGAAGACTGCCTGCTGTTTTATGCTGACCATTGTGGGGCAGGAAATTAAACTGCTTCATTCTTAAGTAAAAAGCTGATCTGAAATGTAACTTTAAGTTTGCTACAGTTTGGAACAACTGAAAACATATTTGTTTTGGAAAACTGCTTCCTTAGAAGCCATAATGAGACTTGTAGAGCTGTAGAACACGAACCCTTTTTTAAAATGCTTTATTTCCTTTGGAAGTCTTGAAATAGAGCTGCTGTGTTTTAAAAACTCTGCAGAAAATCTGGGAATTCCACTGACAGAACTGCAGTGGATCAGCAACTTGGGCATCTTAAAAAAAAGAAAAAAGGACAGAGCCTGAATAGTTGTCTTAATCTAAAGTTCATTTTTTGGCAAACACCTTGGGTGATTTAATTAACAACATGATGTTTAGAAAAAAATTTTAAAGCTGATTTTGTAGGTGAAAAACCATAAACTCAGAACTGGGGACATTTGAAGAGGGATTTAAATGTCAGTCTCTTGAGGAGACCATTGAATCTGCATCTTCCTATTCCTGTAAGCACTACAAGCATTAGGTTATTATTTTCCCTGTCCCATCAAATTGAAGAGATGATGGTGAGATCTTTGAAGTTAAAGGATAATATGCAGTAGCACAGGCTTATGGAGTGCAGTCATGTGTTCATATTGGGATTTGATTTACTTGGAACACAAAAAAATCACAGAATGTTAGGAGTTGGAAGGGACCTCGAAAGATCATCTAGTCCAACCCCCCTGGCAGAGCAAGATCATCTACAGTAGGTTACACAGGAAAGCATCCAGGTTGATTTTGAATGTCTCTGGAGAAGGAGACAGCACAACCTCTCCAGGCAGCCTGTTCCAGAGCTGTGTCACCCTCACAGTAGTTTTTCACATGTTTATGTGGAACCTACTATAGTGAAGAGTAAACACTAACAACGATGTTCCAGGCACCTGGCAAAGAGTAACCTATGCAGTAAGTCTCAGCCTTCAGTGAGCACAGCTGGTGGTTCAGGAAGGGGACAGTGCTTCAGACACATCCAACAAATTAAGATTAAAAGCATCTGCAGATGTCTGCATTTTTGATGGATTTGGACTGCAGGCCATGATTCAGTACTTAATCTGCCTAAGCCTGTCAACACAGGGAGCTGAACCTCAACTTGCCACTGCACGTGATTCTCTCTGGGAAGCCAAGACACTTGGCAGGTTAGGTTTTTTTAATATCATCAGTCAACACAGTGGGCTTTAACTAACTCATGCTCCTGACACCAGCTGTTGCAAAGCATTTAGAAATGCATTGGTCATCCCACTGCAGTGTGATGGCCATCTTTTCAGGGACGTTATTTCTTAGTTTACTTTCAGTCTGTTGTAGTACATTCACAAGTTACTTGTTAATGTGTCAGTAACAATGGAGTATGTGCCAGATGCAGTCGGTACTGATAACTGCAAAAACCTTGGCACTTTCACAGCCCCAAATTGTCGTGACACTGAATTCTGCTTTAAATTGGGTGAAGGTTCTGGAACCTGAAGTCTGGACCAATTACACTGTCTGAATTTTGGGGCACAGAAAACTGTGGGAGAGATTTTATTAGAGGAGTGTAAGGCTAATGCTGTCGTGGAAGGGGCTCGGGTACCAGTGCTATGTGCCACGTTTTAGGTCATTGTGCAGTGAAACTGGACTTTGTGCCCCTGATAAATCATTGTTAAGTCTGACATAATTCTTTATGCAACTTTCTACTTAAGGAGTAAAAATAATATAACATACACCCTTTTGTAAACAGCTTTGAAATCTCTGGGGCAAAATGGTGTAAAAGTAAATCTACTTACAGATCTTTAAGAAATGAATGTATGGGGAAGGGATGGATCTGCTGATTACCTGAGCAGGTTACTAGGGCTCTGCTACATGTTGGACCAGTGTCCTGGATTACCTCTCGTTGTGAAAGGTGCAGATATTTAAGCCTTATTCTCCTGTATGAGCCTAGTCTCTCTCAGTAACACAGGACCAAGCAATCGTAAGCACCAATCAGTGGTAGTGTGATGGCAAATGATGTGAAGCACTTTCTTTCTCTGTGCACTGTATGTTGCAGGAAGATAATGATGAAAGTGTTTTTCATTCCAAAGGGAATAAAGCCAAGCCATGTGATGTATGTGGTTGTCCTGCGTGCAAGCTGTGACAAAGAAGCTCTCTTTCTCTCCAGTGTGAAAGTGGAATTTGTCAGCTCATAATGTAACTGCAGTTTATCTTCTGCTTTGTTCTACTGTTTTGTTTTGGTTTTGAGATTGAGCTGGCATTTAAAAGTATGCTCCTTTAAGAAATCAGGTTCAGAAAGTTATTTTGGGTAAAGACTGAACCTAAACAATTTGTAGTCTTATGTTCTGTATGTGTCTTATGTGTATGTATCTCAGTCTTATGCTGTCTCAAAGAAAAGTTAAACACTACCTTGAACACCACCCAAAACTTTGTATGAATTAACACTTCTACCCAGAAAAAGTAATCTTCCAAGTCACAGTTACGTGATACCAAGGTCTTAATCTAAAATCCCTTTTTAAACTGCACCCATCCATACGTACGTTTCTTTCTATGTGCAAAGCTCTGAAAATGATTTGTGAATGCTCCTAAATGCACTAGTTTATCTTTGGGTTAGCAACAGGTTTCCACTTGGTCTCATAATCCTTTGTACGTGTCAGCACAGAGCCGCAAAGGTGGTGAGGGGAGTAGAACACCTCCCTTATGAGGAAAGCCTGAGGGAGCTGGGTCTCTTTAGCTTGGAGAAAAGGAGACTGAGGGGTGGCCTCATTAATGTTTGTGAATAAGTGAAAGGTGGATGACCGGAGGATGGAGCCAGGCTCTTCTCAGTGTCATCTAGTGATAGGATGAGGGGCAATGAGTGTAAGCTGGAACATAGGAGGTTCCACATAAATGTGAGAAGGATTTTCTTCCCTGGGAGGGGCTGCTCGGGTGGGTTGTGGATTATTCTTCACTGGAGACGTTTAGAACCCACCTGGATGTGTTCCTGTGCAACTTGGTCTAGGTGATCATGCTGTGGTGGAGGGATTGGACTAGATAATCTTTCAAGGTCCCTTCCAATCCATAATGTTCTGTGATTCGGTGTAACTCTGTGTATCAAAATTCAGTTTAGTTTCCACTGTGGAAGGCGTTTTTTTGTTATTTATTGAAATGAGCAACTTGTATTGGAATACCCTCTACTCTGCCCTGGTGAGACCACACCTGGAGTATTGTGTCCAGTTCTGGGCCCGTCAGTTCAAGAGGGATGTGGAGCTGCTGGGAGGAGTCCAGCATAGGGCAACGAGGATGATGAGGGAGGTGGAGCACCTCCCTTATGAGGAAAGCCTGAGGGAGCTGGGTCTCTTTAGCTTGGAAAAGAGGAGACTGAGAGGTGACCTCATTAATGTCTATAAATATGTGAGGGGTGGGTGTCAGGAGGATGGACCCAGGCTCTTCTCAGTGTCACCTAGTGATAGGGGCAATGATTGTAAGCTAGAACATAGAAGGTTCCACGTAAATATGAGAAGGAGCTTCTTCACAGTGAGGGTGACAGAGCACTGGAACAGGCTGCCCAGGGGAGTTGTGGAGTCTCCACCTCTGGAGACGTTTAAGACCTGCCTGGATGTACAAAACCACTTTAACTTGAAGCTCTTCCAGCTTATGCAGAAGTTCAGAATAGAAAAGGGATATTTGGTAAGGGCATGAAGATGTGTCTTACAGACACACGCGTTCATCTACACAGTACGCACCACCTGCAGCTGGAAAAAGAATGGATGATAGAGCATTTTTAAAAGCCTGAATCACTAGATTATGTGTTTCTTTCAGTTTTGTGTTTCATGAGGATGTTGACTCTATAGCCACTGTCACTTCTCTTGTGTTTTAGGTGCTGTAGCAGTTTTGATCCCTCGCCTAGACCTGGTGATTTCTTTCATTGGAGCTGTCAGCAGCAGCACGCTGGCACTGATCCTGCCGCCTCTGGTTGAAATCCTCACTTTCTACAAGGAAAACCTGAGTTTATGGACGATATTGAAAGATATTTTTATAGCTGTTGTCGGAGTTGTTGGATTTTTAACAGGGACATATGTGACAGTTGAAGAAATAATTTATCCTGCATCCACAGCTGTAGCTAATGCAACAGAGAGCATCTCTGCACATTCGAATGCCACAAATTTGCTGGTTGGTTGAAAGTAGTAACCAGGTGCTGTGAACTGTTTTGTTCCTTAACAAGAAATCCTAAGTGGATGGCAGACCTACATGGATTTTAAATGAACTTTGGGAAAAATAGCATGCAGCCTTTTCTCATTCTTTTATGCTCTTTATTCCTTGCTATCGCAGCCAGCTGCTGGTGGGGGAGTTACATGACAGTAAAAATAAAGGCATTTTTCATGCTGACCACCTTAACATTTCAGCTGAAGAGTGGACAAGACTGTAAGGTAAGGTTTACAGATAAAGACTGGATCTTTTATTAGACCATAAGGAAGCTCTTTGGGAATGTTCTCGCCATTCTGTGTGATCTGTTACTATTTGTTCCATGAGCAGTTAGATGTGGCCAGACCTCTGCTCCAGGAAAATGACAATTGTGATGCTCAGTAGAGACACATAGGTCTGACTGCCCAGAGTTACTTAGAGTCATGATGTTCATTTCTGTATGAGAAAGGAAAGGATGAGACACTACTTTGTAGACATAGGACCCTATGCTATACTTCTGCATGTATAAGCTGTGGAATGTTGGTGAAAGAATTTGTGATTACACAGCATTGTGAGCTGAGTGGGCACCAAGGAGTTTGAAGTTCTTTTCTCCTCGGTTGCACCACCCACTGCAGATTTTCTGAAGAAGTGTCCCAGAACTTGATTTCAACTATGGGTAATTTGTCAAGAGGTACAGTTTATATGAGATACAGGTAATACATGTTAAAAGGATATTTTTTTAGAGTGTAATTCTATGTCCCTTTCATCTTCTGAATGAGAAGTTACAGAACGTTGCTTATCTGAGTGATGTTACTTCTGTGATGCTGAGGGCATTGAGTGTGCGGCTCAAACTGCCTGTGTTTGTTCAACCTGTGGTTCTGGTTTTAAGTAGTTCTTGTTTTCATTGCAGTGTGGAAAAGTTAAATATCTGGCAGGCACTTGTAAGGGATGAGTCTCTGCCAGTACCAAACTGTAGAGTACGAAGGTGCCAAAGAGGAGCAAACACAGGTAGTGAGCAGAGAGGCAAAAGGTAACTTTAGCTTTTTGGTTTGGAAGTCTTTTAGTCTTTAAGCTGTTTTAAAAGATGTTGAATCTAAAAGTTTCTCTCAGTTTCATAATGTTGCTTACTATACACTACACGCTGATGGAATGTATTTCTTTACTTGACATGAAATACTACTGCGTGGAACGTTTTTACTAGGGCTGGTGTAAATTAAAGTTATATTTCCTGTTAGTTTTGCATCTCTCTACATTTGTGCTTGGAGAATAAAGAACTGTCAAGCTGTCTGCAAGAGACTGTCAAGTTGTTTCTGGCCCGTTGTGAATGATATGTCTCAGTGTACAGGGGGTTCCAAATCTCTGGCTGAGGCAGGAAGTGATAAGGGGACCCGGCAGGAGCCAATGCCTCTTGCAAGATCAGCTGAAGAGGCTACCATGGGCGTTTTAAATGGCTGGAACCAGAACCTGCAGTGGTGAACTCACCTGTGCAAAATGTGCCTGAGGAGAGGAACTGCTCCACTTAGTGACAGAGTACCAGGAGGAGGTAAGTAGGCTGAGAAGCATTAAAAAGTGTGGAAGTGAGATGGACCATTGGATCACCTTCTCTGAATCATCAGACAAAGCCCATGACATGGTGGGCTCCCTGTCCTCTCTCCACCTGGCTGAGCCAGATGACTTACTACATAGGGAGCAATGGCAACAGGTTCCTGCTCAGTGTGGCAGGTATGTGTCCCCAGCAACTACTTCATCTTTTTAGTTGCTACTTGCAACTTATGGCTCGCCTTGCTTGGAGGTGTCATCAAGGTTAAGTTGGACTAAAACTTGCATCAAAGCAGCTTCTGTAAATTAAAGATGATGTCCTTGTTATAGGCACCTTGCTCCTGAAAGAAGTGGAAAGTCCTATATGAAGACCAGACCCACTACAGATGGAAGTCTGCTGTCTTCCTGGGGCCAGGGTTAAGGACGTACAGAGAAGACTCCCTACTATAGTTATCAGTATGGTGTTATCAGTACACCTTTGGGTTCTTTGACCATGGGTGGATTTGCAAGACACCAGACATGCTTGCAGGAGATGTAGTAAGCTTAACTCAAAAGGGGAAAAGTATCCTAGGGCAAGATTTAGCAGGGGTCATTGAGACAGCCTTTAACTAGATTTGAAGATGGGTTGAGAGATCATGATCTAAGCTGCAGCAAAGAGAGAAGGGTTGGTGGCAGACTGGTAACCATGAGAAAATGTTTGAGCGTGGTCAGGTGGGAACTGAGGCTTCTACCCTCCACAAAAATGTGATGCTGCTGCTAGTCCAGCTGAAATGCATCTGTATCAGTGGGAGGGTCTGAAAGCTGCTGTGCAGAGAGAAAACTGTGACATCGTTACCATCACAGAAACTTGATGGGATGACTCACACAACTGGAGTGCTGAAGTTGATGGCTACCATCTTTACAGAAGGGACAGGCAAGGCAAGAGAGGTGGTGAGGTGGCTCCTCTATGTTAGGAAGGGATATGAGTGTTTACAACTTAATGATGGTGATAATAGGGTTGAATGTTTATGGGTAAGAATCAAGCAGAAGACCAAAAAGGCAGATGTCATGGTGGGAGCTTGTTATAGACTCCCCAAACAGAAAGAAGAGGAAGATTACCCTGTAAGCAGTTGGGAGAGGTTTCACAGTTGCTACCTCTTGTTCTCTTGGAGGACTTCAACTTCTCAGATATCTATTGGAAATACAATACAGCAGAGAGGGAACAGTTCAGAAGACATGCCTAGGAAGATAACTTCCTGACAAAGCTGTTGAGGGAACCAACTAGAGAAGGTTTCCTCCTGGACCAACTGTTTGTGAACAGAAATGGACATGTGAGAGAATAAATGGTTGGAGGCTGACCTGGACATAGTGATCATGAAATGATTGAAGTTTTTGGTTCTTGGGGAAGTAAGGAGGAGATAGGAAGCGGGGCCAGAAGACCTGCGTGGTTAAACAGGGAGCTGCTGGGCAAATTGAGGAGAAAGAAGAAAGTCTATAGGTCATGGAACAAGGGGATGGCCACCTGGGATGATTATAAGGCTCTAGTGAGAGGAAGTAGGGATGCAACTAGGAAAGCCAAGGTCTCCTTGGAATTAAACCTTGCAAGAGAGGTCAAGTGCAACAGAAAGGGCTTCTTTAAGTACATTGCAGGTAAAACTAAAGCTAGAGGCATTGTAGGTCCCCTGCTGAATGAGGTGGGTGCCCTGGAGACAGACGATACAGTGAAAGCAGAGATACTGAACACCTTCTTTGCCTCTGTCTATAGTTCGGGGGACTGTCCTGATATCAGACCCCAGAGGAAGTTGAGACGAAAGGAGCCTGCCCTGGTTGATGAGGACTGGGTTAGGGAAAAGTTGAGCAAACTGGATGTACACAAATCCATGGGCCCTGATGGGATGCACCCACGTGTGCTAAGGGAGACTGCTGAAGTCATTGCTAAGCCGCTCTCCATCATCTTTGCTAGGTCCTGGGGAATGGGAGAGGTGCCTAGAGACTGGAGGATAGCAAATGTCACTCCAGTCTTCGAAAAGGGTAAGAAGGATGACCCAGGTAACTATAGACCAGTCAGCCTCACCTCTATCCCAGAAAAAGTGATGGAATAATTTATCCTTGACACTGTCAAAGCTGTGGATGTGGTTTGTCTTGACGTCAGTAAAGCATTTGACACAGTCTCCCACACCATCCTCACAGCCAAACTGAGGCAGTTTGGCCTAGATGTTCAGGCAGTGAGGTGGATGGTGAACTGGCTGCAGGATAGAATTCAGAGAGTAGTGGTCAGTGGGACAGAGTCTAGTTGGAGGCCTGTATCTAGTGGAGTGCCCCAGGGGTCAGTGCTAGGACCAGTCCTGTTCAATCTATTCATTGATGACTTGGATGAGGGATTGCTATGCACGGTCAGCAAGTTTGCTGATAACACAAAGCTGGGTGGTGTCGCCAACACCCCTGCAGGCTGTGCTGCCATTCAGTGAGACCTGGACAAGCTGGAGAGCTGGGCAGGGAGACATGTAGTGATGTATAACAAGTAAGAGTAGAGTAAGTGTAGAGTCTTGCATCTGGAGCGGACTCTCACTGCTCAGTTTTGGCCTGTCTCTGGTTTTGCAGTGCAAGGGACGGTCCCCCCTACCCTGTCTACAGATAGTAGCTTCTTTACTAGATTTTTTTAGCAGCTCATTAATTTCTTTACATTTGCGAAGGGCTTTCCATGACTGCTGTGGATAACTCGTGGTGGGCAATCTTTGACTTGGATGTATTTGACTTTAAACAAGTGAACTCATACAGGAGAGTGAAGCCTTTTCATCTCTGTTCTCCCATATGTGCTCAGGAGCAAAGTTGTGTTTTGTGAGTCCTCCTGTCTGCACCCTCACACACACACACTTGGGCAGGATTCGTTGTTCCGTAGTTTCGTTTCTGGCAGCTTTCCAAGGTGATATTGTAAATGCACTAGAAGTCAGATAAATTACATGTTTAATGTATCTGCTCCTCTAAACGTTGACACAAAAAATGCCATCAGAAAGTTCAGAGTTTATTGATTTTTTTTTTTTAAAACCATTTTTGTGTCTGATGAAATCTCTCTGCAGAACATAACATTTTTGTTGTTTTCAGTTGCCAACCCTGAGCAGCCAGAGTCCTGGAAAACCGAGCTCAGTGCTCTGCTTTTCGTACTTCATCATGGTTAATAGTGTCATCGTGATGATCACTTAGTCTCTCAGCATCATCTGTTTTACACCGTCTTCTTCAAATCCCATGGCACTGTTGCTGTTAATGGGTTCATACTGATGAAGTATTGGAGCATCTCTCCTGGCACACAACAGAGGAGAATCCATTCACTCTCTGTCTCTGAAGGGTGTTAGCCTGGGGGCAGCAAACTTCTTATCGCTGAAGTGATTAAATATGACTCGTGCACACAGGGCGTTAGTCTATCAGCAGAACATGGCCACTTTCACCTGGTGGATCTTACAAACAAGCTTCAAAGGAGGATGTAGTGTGTGGGTTTTCCAGCATGTGTGTTGGTTTTAACAACACAGATTTTGCTTTAATCTTCTCAACCATGATCAACAAACTGTTCCAAATGTTTGCATAAAGAGCTAGATCAGATCCATCTCTTTTCTTTCACCTCTCAGTTGACATCTGTTTGTGGTGTCAAGTTTCTGTCAGAACTCATGCAGGGTTATTGCAAATCCTCTGGAGGATTTATAACTAGCAAAGCATAATGTGCATCTAAAGCCTCTCTGCTTCTTTGACTCTCTCATCTGCCTGTGCAGCTTTGCTCTTCATGTGCTTACATCATGAATAAACATTTCTCACTGCAGCAATGTGTGGAGCTCCTGGATGAACTGGGGTTTTGAAGTATCTAGGAATGCTTCAACCTGTGCTGCAAAACCAGTGCAATGTAGCACACAGGGCTCCAAGCACAGCTGTTAGTGTGTTTTGTACACACTCTGGCAGAACCTGGCTTGTCTTTTCTTCTTTCTTGCTTGCACAAAACACGTGGCAGATGCAAATACAGGTGTTAGGAAACAGAACTACCAGAGGAACCACCACCTGATGTTTGCTTGTCTCAAACATCCCTTTCCATTGGTTCTTTTCATAAGCCCATCTAGGGGTCTTAGAACTTTCATAATTGTTTTATTGATGAGAATGAAGATAATGGGAGAAAGTACCTACTTTCTTCTAGCTGTGGGTAGGTAGATAAGTACGTAGGTACTTTAGTTAGATCATAGGATCATAGGTCACATGTGATTCAAAACATTTTAAATCAGGAAAGATCTTCTGTAGCTCAGTGCAGGACACTCTGGTTCCTCACTGCAGGGCAGTTGTGGGGAGACATGGAGAGAAGCTCTGGAACGGAAAAGTAGTGTCTAAAGATTAAAAAGACTAATTTTCAGTCAGTCAGTCGTAGTGCTTGTTATCCAATACTCCAATGGAAGAAATTAGGAGTTTTACCTGGCTTTTAAAATATTTTACTTCCCCCTTTCTCATAAATATTTATGGCCTTTTCAGCTATTAATTTTGAGAAAGGTAAATTTATTATCCAGGAGTGAATTTAATTTTCATTTATTTTGCAGTTATCTGTGAGTAATGGCTGTGTAGAGGCAGTCACTGTGTTCTCAAAGGCTGGCTTTTCATGAGGCTCATCCTGGCAAGAGCCAAACTCCTTTAGGTTTTACTGTGGCTGTTCAGGATATTGCTGCTTGAGAACTGTGGTGTTTTCAGCTTAGTCTCTAGACTAAGGGCAAGGAGCAGTGGGTTTAAACTACAACATAGGAGATTCAGTTGGAGAATAAGGAAAAGCTTCTTTGTGTTACCCCCATTTTAAGCCATACGTGTTGGCATGAACACATGCGTGGCCAAGGATCCTTTGTGGAGATGAGCTCTTACAAGGAAATACTATGTGTTACTGGCTACTATCTGTTACCCCTATAACAGACAAAATGAACACTTAGCAAAACACTGAAGGTTTTGAATATCCTATAACCCCTGCAGTTGGCTTTGGGGTGGAATATAAAGTGTCTTTGTAGTAGTACTTACTGATTTAAAGGTACAGGAGGGGCTTTACCTTCCTGGCACTGCATCTACTGTGACTGTGTGAGGGTGCAGTCACCCTGTCATTTCAAGCCTATCCATGACCTGAGGTGACTTCCCTCCCCTTGCCCTCCCAGCTTCCTAGACCATAACCCAATGCAGGGCAAGCCAGGCACACACTGCAAAAGATGGGGGGTAGCAGGCTGAGTCTAGCATCTCCCCTCAGTTGGGACATCCCTTAGGTACAAACTGCATGAAATGCCAGGACAAGTCACACTTCTGCAGACTCAGTTATCATCTGTTATGATGGCAGGAGTACTGAGTGTTTGCTGTAAAATCAGAAGGAAATGGAACTTAGAGGCTTGCCACTGTTTTAGCCACCTCTCTGTTTGAGCAAGTGTGGATGGAACGATATTTTAGTGGATCCAAATAGCTCAGCCTGTCTGTTTTGTAGCTATGTATATGTAGATACAGATATATAAGGAACACTCTGTATTAATGTGAATCTTGTTACCGTTGAATCTGTAAATAAGTCATTATTTTTATTATAATGTATTCTATTGAATCATCTTGTTATCTCTAAACTGGTTAGTGATTAAGCACCACTAAAAATCAACCCTCGCACCGCTAATAAATCTAAGACTGCCACCTAATCACAACGGCATCAATATTTTCTCCTGTGACAGATTGCCATGTCACCTGCAGCTTTTAAGTTGTCCCTCACTCCTGAGAAGGCATTATTGTATTGCTGCATCAGAGCCCTGGCTTCGGTCTGTAATTTCTTTGTGCCTTGCTTTGGCATTTGTCTGCTGCCGAGGGAATCCTTCGCAGTCATTCCTCAAGGAGGTATGAAAAAACAACCACACCTGAATTAGCACTTCATTTTCTCTTTGACAGATAAATATGTCAAGCTTCTGTTTTCTCTTTGCAAAGTGGACTGCATGTGGACTGCACTGTTTTCTACCTGGTGATGTTTTCTTCTGTAAAACTTGAGACTTTTAGCCTGATATGCTGTGCTGGTTTTGGCTGGAATAGAGTTAATTTTCTGCATAGTTACTACTGTGGGGTTATTTTTAGGATGTTTACTGAAAACAGTGTTGGTACCACACGGGGGTATTAGTGTCGAGCAATGATTGCACAGTGAAGACCTTTCCTGCTTCTCACCCCATCCCACCAGCAAGTAGGCTGGAGGTACACAAGAAGACAGGAGGAGACGTGGCTGGGACAGCTGGCCCCAGCTGACCAAGGGGATGTTCCTTACTGTATGACAGCCAACATGCTCAGCATATAAAGCTGGAAGGAGAAGAAGGGAGGGAAGGATGTTCAGAGTGATGACGTTTGTCTTCCCAAGTAACTGTTGTGAGTAATGGAACCCTGCTTTCCTGCAGATGGCTGAGCATCTGCCTGCAGGTGAGAATGGTGAATTAATTCCTTATTTTGCCTTGTTTGTGTGTGGCAGTTTTGCTTGACCTGTTAAACTGCTGTTATCTCAACCTTATCTCAAGTACTTTTACCCTTCTGAGTGCCTCATGCACCCTGCTTGTGAGTGAACAAGTGCCTGTGTGGGGCTTAATTGATGGCATTGGTTAAACCAGGACATCCTTTTCAGTCCTCAAAATCTCTGGAGGGATAATGAAACCAGGACAGCCCTTTTGGTCCTCAAAATCAATCCCTGGAGGGATAGTGGTGATCCCTGGCAGGAGGCAATGAACAATATAGTTGCATATGTTGATCTTTTCCTGTTCCATCACTTTTACCAACCTCGGTGCATTCTGGCCAGCTCACCAGTCTGGCTGGGGCAGAGGTATCACCACTAAAATTTTGTCGGAGATACTCTGCAAAATTTGTCAAAACAGTGACTCTGGAGGAGGCCCTTGAATAAACCCAGTGTGAACAGAACCTACTGTGAGTATTGCGCTTGCCTGTAGAGCGTGCTGGTCCAGCAGCAGGGCTTTCAAATCATGCAAGCAAGCACAGCTTGCATCAGCCTTTGCCCCTTCTGTTTCTAGGCGATGGATGGGAAGTTTTGCTAAAGGAGGTAAGGAAACAAGAGGCTGTAAGCATCATTAAACACAAATCTGTGTGCTATCTGCCTTCATTAGGTTTATTCTTCATGGACGAACTTGTTTACATAGTTAACACCAACTGTGATAACTGGTGGGTTGAGGTGGATTGCTGCTTTGCTTGGTGTTTTTTATTGTTGTGGGCCTCACTCCAGAATCTGTTTGCATTTATAGCCTTTCATCTGGAAAGAAGGGGAACAGATAGGCTATAAAAGAGAAAAATGTATTTGCAGAGAACAAAGACATCTGAGAGAACATTGGGCAGATGTATATGGCGCTGCATTGTTTTCAACTCAGGTTCGAGAATTATTACCGCAAAATCAAAAGACGAATGTGGGCTGTAGTTGTGAAGTAAGAATAATTGGTTTGTGCCACCAGTTTCACACGGGCAGAACAGAGCACTGATGGTTTTTACTCTACTGATTGATATAAAGTCCAGAAAGCATTTCTACGAGAGTGGTGATGCTGCTGTTTACAGCACAAAGTGCTGAAGCATGTTTGAAATGTTCCCCTTGATGGGAAAGCCAGAGATCAGCAGGTCTCGAAGGCTTATTAGGTTGTTGTGGAGCAGTTTTCATGTTAATTGACTGGTTTTCTGAGAATTACGGTTATTTCTCAAATGATACGTGGAACTAAGGAGAGACAAATTACACTATGAAAATAAAAACAACTCGGTGTTCTAGCAGTTCAGAAGCTGACTTAGCTTGTAGCTGTGCCTGTCATCTCATTTCCAACAACCGTCATCTTTGGAAGGGTTGGAGAAGGCTCCATGTGGCTTCCTTCTCGTGGGCTCAGGTAATCTGTCCAGCCTCCTTTTGAAGTAATTATGCAAATATCAGATGATGAAGAAAGATTTTGCTTGGAGATTAATGTGCAGCTCCCCAAAAGGTGTGTCTTACATGAAAGCAAGTGTTGTGTTAATGATAGGACAAGAGTCAATGGGTGTCAGCTGGAACATAGGAGTTCCACATAAATATGAGAAGGAACTTCTTCACAGTGAGGGTGACAGACCACTGGAAGGGGCTGCCCATGGGGTTTGTGGAGTTTCCTTCTCTGGAGACATTTAAAATCCACCTGGATATGTTCCTGTGTGACTTGGTCTAGGTGATCCTGCTGTGTGTGGGGGATTGGACTAGATGATCTTTCGAGGTCCCTTCCAATCCCTGATGTTCTGTGATTCTCTGCTTCATTCACTGAAACACCTCTAGTTTGGATTTGATTCAAGTTTGGAAGACTTTTTGTCATTTTAGAGTCTAAGTGCCACTCACAATTTGAGGAGAAGGATCGATAAGAGCCACAACAGCTAGCTGAAGTGCAAGAAAAAATACCAGATACAGCGTCTTATCCTAATGATTGCAAACTAAAAATAGCAGCTACTACAGTGCACGTTCTACCATCCTACAGGGCCTACGTGGCAAAGTATAGATTGTGCTCTCAGTCAGCTTTGTATTGCATAAACTCGATCTTTTGTGATCCTGTTTAAAGTGATCTCCTCTGGGTCTTCAACCCACCATGAGCTGAAGAAGATGGATAAAAGGTTATAGTTTATGTGCTAGCACAAGTTGTAGAACCACACCTGATGGATAATAAATTCGAATAGCGTAAGAGAAGAGAGTAAGAATGTCTGTTGAGCAGCCTGCTTACACCTGCAAGGGCCTCACTAGTGCAGTATGTGAGATCTTCAGTTACAGAAAGATGTCTTTCCTCATGATATGCCTGTTGTATTTCATGGACAGTGGGAAGTCTGACAAACAAAGGCAACAATATACTTGCTAAAGAGATCCTGGATGTCTCAAAGTGAGTAGCCAACCTCCAAACCAAGGAAAAGTCGATATATTCTTTTGGAGAATAGTGGTTAAGGTCAGTATTGAGAACTTCCTGGATATAAAGAGGAGGAAGAAACTTTAACAAAATACCTAGTGCAAAGTTGGCGCAATGCTGTTTTCTTTTATGGAGGTGCTCCAGCCTGGAGGAGATTAGCCTGAGTAAGAGCTCCCCTGAGACTGACAGTATAATGAGGAACTTAGGACTAAGACAGAGTGAGATCACTTTGTAGTGATCATTGTCAAGTAAAACCTTCAGTCATGGTGCAGAAGGAAAAGGAGGATGTTAATTTGAATGTCTTACACTGAGAGGAACTGAGTGGAGATAGAGATGTGTGAGATGGGAGTGAGTGTAGAAGTAAAGCTAGAGGCTTATTGTAGAAGAGGAAAGGGAGAAAACACAACATTTGAAACAGAAACTACTGAATTTAAAGACTCAATATGAGGTGATTTGTGATGATATAGGGCTGGCCCTGTCCATAAGTCAGGGCTTCACTAACCTTTGTGAGATGACAGCAATGAAAGGCTGACCCCTGCCCTCCTAATCTAACTGCTAAAATATACAAAACCCACCAAGGATGGTACTACAGAGAAAAAAAAAAAAGGAGTATTTTGCTTAAAATTGCGAGCAGGTCTGCTGTAGAGCTGCTGGTGAAGCAGAGGTCGTCTGGGAAAATGAAGACTTAGGAAGTACTGGAGTTTCTCTTGAATCTGTAAGGAAAAGTAAGAACCCAGGGACTAACTGCAGGTACTGCCGAAGACCTGGCACTCTGGGAAAGATGTCTGTGACAAAATGCAGACATCTTAGAAGCCTTTTGATGCTCCTCAGATGATTGCAGAGCAGGAACCTTTTTAGAAATAAAGCCTCAGCTTGAATTGTAACTTATGCGGAAATAAATTGTGAATCTAGTTTGTTCTCAATGATTCAATTTTTTTTTGACAGATCTTTATAAAATTAATATCTACATGAGGGAATGCTAAATAGGAGCTGTTTCCTGCAGGAATTCTGACCTGTCATCTCTGAGCATGTTCATGATCTGTGAGCTGAATACAGGAGAAAAGAAACAGGGTGTCATGATTTTTGTACCTTCCACAGAAGTTCCCATGGGGAAACTCAAACTATCCACCCCCAAAACCGCCAAGTGCCTTCTAGAGGGATGAAATGTTTTACCAGAAGTGAGCGCATAGTTTGGAACAGTAAATACTTTGATCTTTTCCCAATCTGCTCATGGATCCTATGCAAGATGGAAAGTGAACTGCAGCTAAGAAATAACCCCGCGTGGTTCCCTTTGTCGTCCTCCTGCTCTATGTGAGCAGAGCAGCTGGGGGCTAGAATTTTCTTCTGCTACGAGACCTGTGACCAGTCTTAGGGTTAGACTAGTTCACGAACTAGGCAGCTGAAACAGGTAACTGTGTGAATCCACGCTCAAGTTTATACTGGTTTTTCTGTCTTTGGAATTAATAAGCATATGTGCACACGTGCACAGGTGCCAGGCTGCCCGGTACTCTCATGGGAGACCAGTGGTCTCATAAATTCTCCTCAAAGACCGTTTGCAGCATCCCTTCCCTCTTCCTTGCTATTTCTTTGATGTCTCCATTTTTATTTCCTTTCTCTTTGCTTTCATTTCCTTAGCCTTTGAAATCTGAAGTTCAGCACTCTCAGAATCTTCTGTCTTAAGTTTGAACCATCCTCAAATTCTTTTAATAATTTAGATGGATAATTTAGAAAAGGCTCCTAATTTACATGCGTGGACCTGATTTTTCCACGCAGGTCACTGTGATGCCTTTGTGTGGTGGAGAGCCCCTGCGTTTGCAATGAGTTGTAACACAAAGCTTTAGAGCAGTAAAACAGATTTGGGTTCTCCCATCCTGTCAGACCCAAATCCAGCTCTTTATAAACTTTGATATAGCTAGCTAATGGGATGATTGCTAATTAATGAAGAAATCTCCAAACCAACCACAAGGAAGCTCTGCCTTCCACCTCAAAAAGCATTATTAGATACACATAGCACCTCCCATGATTAGTGCTGGGATGAGTTTGGACTCCTCTAAACCCAGTTCTCAGCATGGCTTCTCTTTTAGTAGCAATGTGGTCCTGTGATGTCCATTTTCTAAGCTTTTCTGACATGTTTTCTTGAAGAATTACTTCCAGTGGACTGCATTCTCCTTCAGATGTTGTATAGGTGTAATTTCTCATTAGCTGAGAAATATTAACTCTTTATTACATGGATGCTCATGGCCATATTTTGTGAGGTTTTGGGGTTTTTTTTAACTAGGTTAATTAGAATTTCCCTTTCTCTTCTCATGTTGTTTGCATGTCCATCATCCCTTCTAACTGGACTCCCTTGTTTGCTGTTATAAGGGTGATACTCACTGTAGCAGGGAGGAGCAAGATCAGTGACCCAGATGCACTTGTCCCAGCACTGCCTACACAGTGGACCTGAGCTCTAGGCCAATTTGTTCTTACACATTTTTAGCATCATATATCACTTCATGTCCTGCAAGGCAAAGGCTCTCTCAGCCCTAACTGTCAGGCCCCTCAGTATAAAAAGGGCATAAAAGTGCAGTAGTGTGTTCAGAGAAAGGTCCTGTGAGGAGTGACTGAGGGAACTGGGGTTGTTTGGCATGGAGAAAAGGATGCTGAGGGGAGACGTTGCTCTCTACAGCTATCTGAAAGGAGGTTGTAGAGAGGTGGGAATTGGTCTGTTCAACCAAGTGATAAATGACAGGACAAGAGGAAGTGGTTGTGCCAAAGAGGTTTAGATTTGACATTAGGAAGAATTTCTTTACTGGAAGAGTCATCAGGCATTGGAATGGGTTTCTACAGTAGTGGTGGAGTCCATCAGCCTGGGCATATTCAGGAGTTGTGTAGACACAGTGCTCAGGGATATCATTTAGTTGAGGACTTGTCAGAGTTGGGTTAATGGCTGGACTTGATCATGAAGGTCTTTTCAGCATAGGTGATTCTGTGGTTTTGTGAAACAAGACATGTGAACCTGGTCCTGGACTTGTGATGGGAGCTCTCAGCCTGGGGGTTGTTCTCAGCACTGCTCTTGGCGATTCTGGCTTTATGTGGCTTTTACATACCTGTGTTTCTACACATACATGGGTTACGTAGCCCAGAGTCATGTAGCACTGGGATGGCTGGACAATTTGTCTGAGTTATGCCACATGACTAGGTTATGCCCCATTGTGGCAGGTGAAGCCACCCTGGCTCCTTGGCAAGGACCTGATAAAGACACACAAACTATGGTGCTAGATGGATCATTTATGTTTTGTCTCATGGGCTCCCTACAATGTGAGACCCTCATGCTGATCTTAGCCTGTGCTTAGTGGTAACTTATTAGAATGACCACAGGCTACACTCTACTCAGGGTGTAAATGGAAAAATGGAATTGAATTTGAGCTGGTCTTCCTCAGAGCACCAGGCCTTGCAGTGGGAGAGACTCTCTCCTTGGGTTGGGACACTGTCCAAAGTTACTTCCCTGGGGTTGAGCAATTCCTCACCTTCCTTTGTTGAGTGGCTTTTTGTTTGGGTACCCTTAGGTGGGAAGCTTCTCTCTTGTATGTCTAAGCACAAATTGAATAATCTTTCCTTAGAGTATTCCTTAAAGTCTAGGAATTTTGCTCTGTGGGAATATATTCCTGACTGATACATAAACTTGTGTGTTGTTGGGCATAAAAATGACCTGTGACACCAGTACTGTCTCTCATGCGTAGCAAACCCCAGGGGTGAACTCATTAATGTTTATAAATATGTGAAGGGTGGATGTCAGGAGGATGGAGCCAGGCTCTGCTCAGTGTCATCTAGTGATAGGACAAGGTGCAATGGGTGTGAGCTGGAACACAGGAGGTTCCATATAAATATGAGAAGGAACTTCTTCATGGTGAGGGTGACAGAGCACTGGAAGGGGCTGCCCAGGGGAGTTGTGGAGTCTCCTCCTCTGGAGGTGTTTAAAACCCAGCTGGATATGTTCCTGTGTGACTTGGTGTAGGTGATCCTGCTGTGGCAGGGGGTGGGACAAGATGATCTTTCGAGGTCCCTCCCAATCCCTAATGTTCTGTGATTCTGTGATATACATCTAGGAAACCTAGATTAGTTCTAATTTTGCAATGGCTGGTATCCCTGAAGTAGAGATCTTTCTAGAGCAATCCTTATTCCTGTTTCAAAGCATGAGTAATCCGGATAACATAACCATAAGACTTTGGAAAAACACCCATTGTTAAGTGCAACATTAACAAATAAACTGTGTTTTCACTGAAAGTTTGTGATCCTGTTCTCCAGGCTTTTGTTCCTCCTTTTTTGGGTCTTAGACAATTGGGCTGTGCAGGGCTAACAGCAAGAGGAGTTCCTCTCTGTTTGTGCACACATTGGCTGCTGGTAAGAATGTCAATGAGTTCCCTTCCAGAAAAAATTAACGAGAGCCATTCTCTTTCTCTAAAAATTGCTGTCACCCAGTTTGGCTGAGTGTTCCCTCCTCCACCATGCATTACGTCCAATCACGCACGAGTTAATAGAATTTCACTGATATAGCAAATTAGTTCTCGTTGGTGATGACACAGCATGCTCAAGAAACTTTGCACCCACTTTCATTTTTTCCTATTCTTCCAATGTGATTCACCCTCCTACACCTTTTTTTTTTTCCATTGTCTCATGAATAATTTCTCTTTATCTGCAGTGAGTAAATGTAATTCTGGATAAAAGCTGGAAGCTGCAGCTTTTGTACTGTAGTTACTATTAAAAGACTCTGGTGCTAACAGTTCTCTGATCATAGAATCCACAGGCAGGAAAACCTCTCATTAGACCAGGTTGCCAAAAGCCCTGTCCGACCTGATATGGAACAGATCAATGTGGAGGAGGCATCAACAACTTCTCTGGGCAACCAGGGTCTCACAATCATCTTAGTGAGGAATTCCTTCCTAAGAGCCAATCTGAATCTACTCTCTTGTAGTTTCAAACTATTCCCCCTTGTCCTATCACTAGAACCTTTTGTGAAAAGTCCCATGAGCCAGCAATGTGCTCTTGTGGCCATGAGGGCCAACAGCATCCTAGGGTGGATCAGAATGGGGGTGGTTAGCAGATCAAGAGAAGTTCTTCTCCCCTCTACTGTGCACTGATGAGACCACAGCTGGAATATTGTGTCCAGTTCTGGGCCCCTCAATTCAAGAGGGATGTGGAGCTGCTGGAGGGAGTCCAGCATACAGTAATGAGGAGATGAAGGAAGTGGAGCATCTTCCTTATGAGGAGAGGCTGAGGGAGCTGGGTCTCTTTAGCTTGGAGAAGAGGAGATGAGGGGCAACCTCATGAATGTAGAAAATATGTGAAGGGTGGAGCCAGGCTATTCTCAGTGTCATCTACTGATAGGACGAGGGGCAATGCTTGTAAGCTGGAACATAGGAGGTTCCATATGAATATGAGAAGGAACTTCTTCACAGTGAGGGTGACAGAGCACTGGAACAGGCTGCCCAGGGAGGTTGTGGTGTTTCCTTCTCTGGAGATATTTAAGACCCGTCTGGATGTGTTCCTATGTGACTTGGTCTGGGTGATCCTGCTGTGTGTGGGGGATTGGACTAGATGATCTTTTGAGGTCCCTTCCAATCCCTAATGATTCTGTGATTTGGTGGTACACAAGGTATCCCTACTACAGCCACAGTTCCTAACATGGATTCTAAACTTTAAAATGTGCTAAATTCTTGAAGTGTTTGGCCAAACAATTGTTAGCACAATTCAACAGAAAGACTGCTACGGACTCTGGTGACTGACCTACTAGACCAGGTCTGGCGTTCAGCCCACCTAACTTTGGCTATCTGAAAATGTCTGTAAAGCCTGAGCAAGATTCCCAGACTCATTATACAGACAAGTGTGAGGTAAAATTAATGCAAGGGAGCAGCTCATATCACTCATGTCTTAGAATATAGATAATAACCTCCAAAAGTCTTTCTCACCTTTTTAAAGTATTTGGCAAGTAGAGGAGGGATAGAGTTTCCACGCAGCTGTTTTAGACTGCTGGTTTAGACTTGAAGGTGACTGTCTTCAAAAAGCTCAACAGTTCCTCTCTGAAAGAGAGGACTTGCTCAACACGGGAAGCAACACTCTTTGAGAAAGGTCAGCAATGGCTGTGGAACCACACCAGTGAGAGCAGCACTCAAGAATATGCATTGCAGGGGTGGGAGAGAAGAGTAGCTCTAGCAGGCTTACAACTTAGGTCCTTTGCAGCATGTGAACAGTGGTTTTATTGCTCCTGTTGGAAGCAAAGCCAAAGTTAGATGGCAAAAGCCAACCTTCTTATTGTAAACAAAGGAAGGATTGTATATGTCATAAAATTGTCTTATTAGGAAGGATTAAAATCCTTCACGAGCCTTAAATTTTTTCTGCTTTCAGACTTGGTTATTTGAAGAACTTCAGAAAACTCGACGGTCCACCAAGAAGCTGTAAACATACAAAAGGGTCACCTGCTGGTGGAAGATCCAGATTCTGCTGCTCAAGTACAGCAGGAGCTGCTGCAAGTAGAAGTTGATTTATTTATTGCTCTTGACACTTTCCAGAAGAGCCCAGGTTGTGGCTCCCAGGCTGACTATGGGACATATGAAATCATCTCTGTGCCAGAATGCTGCTTCTGCTGCGTATTTTGTCTTCAGTCTGATGTGATATTAATTTTAGCCTATTGATGTCCTGGCAACATTTCCAATCTATGGAAATGAATTTAACAAAAGATACACAGGGAGACTGTCACAAATTATCATTTCTAATGAAATTTTTTTTTCTCACTGTGACTAACCACTGCCGCTGCTTGGTGGCAAGCAGCCCATCTTCCCCTTGAAAGGGTCCGCAGTACTTTTACTGTTTGTAACTTTTGGGGAAATCTTAACATCTCAGTGATGCATTGGCATGGTGGCATTGAAGTGTGTTGTTGTGAGCTGCTGAAAGGTATGGAACCATCATTTTAACATTAAGCAATCTTTTCCTTTGAGATACTGAACTTACTCAGAGAATTCAATTTTAATCTATAATTTTTAAAAATTTATATTTTAATATGTAATATTAAAATATTAATTTTAATCTAGAGTTTTTTAATCTATTGGTCCATCCATCTTTCATACTTGAAAGAGGTTTTGTAAAGCAACTGCAGAAATACTGTTTGGACCTTGTCCGGGACGGGGGTGTTGTGAAATGACAATATCTCCAGTGATGGTAGAAACACTGATGGGGTCCCTGAGTAGTGATGAGGGACTGAATAGCAAATGGCACCTTCTAATGAATACCTGCTACTTTGATTCAGTCATCGCTTTCCCTAAGACTCTTCATCAAAATCAGGCCATTTAGAAGTAAGACTGGCAAGAGGAGTCAAAAGCAGGGATGGCAGATGTGGAGATGCTCTAGAAGGATTGCATGAATCCTTGTGGAAAAACAAAATGGAGATTGAAAATCTCATTTGCTTTTGTTTTCAGGAAAAGAATGAATTGCAGCTAAATCCTTAACACCATCAGTGAAGCAGAGTTCAGAACACAGCCCAAACTAGCAAAAGAGCAGGACCAGTGGTGAACAGCAGACATATTAAACATACTGAATTCGTCTGTAAACTGTGTTAGACACATTAATCTGGTAAAATCTGTTGTTTTTTGCTTGCTGACACAGTCTTAGAGTGTTTACTGCTTGCCTTTGAGAAGCTATGGAGGGCAGATGAGTACTGGAGAAAGGCAAACATACCTCTTATCTCTAAAAAATGAAAGGAAAAAAGAGGATTTGGGGAATAATGACCTAGTCTGTGTTATTTCAAATCCTGAAAGACACAGGTATAAATGATTAGACAATACATTTGTAAGTCTCTGAGGGGAGAGAGCCAGTACAGTTTTGTCAATAGCAATTTGTGTCAAGCCAAGCTAATTTCCTTTCCTTTGAAGTAAGTGGTCTGGCTGATAAGAAGGAAGCCATTATTATTAGATATTATAGCCTCACAAAGGATTTTGGCACTCTCTTGTTGCAGAGGGCAATATGACCTGACGTATTAATGTAGCACGGATAAACAGCTGTCGGCATTCAGAAGGCCAGCCACAAAGCTGAAATATTTAATGACTCCAACAATTTTTTTCAATAGTGTGAGGAGATAATCAGAGTGTGTAGGTGGCAGTTTCCCAGAAATGGCTGTAGGCACTGTTGGAAATGTGTCTTTTCCTGTGTCTTTTCATTAGAAGGATGGTCTGAAACCAGCGATATGAAACTATACTTAAAAACCAGAATGCTCAGGGTGTACGTAGACAAACAGGGAACGACACGCACAGAGAAGAGTTGGGAAAGTAGTGCAGACCTAACCCAGGAGAAAAGGATCTGGGGGCAGCATGAGACAAGTCAATAAGAGTAGCAGATGTGATGGTTTTGTGGGGAATTCCTGGGCTCTCCTTGGCCACCACACAGATGGTCTTCAATGGATCAGGCTTTTCATTTTGTTATCACTCTTATCTTTATCCAGTCTGGTTTGGCCTCAGGCAGTGCGGTCTCACCCCACATCATGTTTGTAATGTACTGCTGTGCATTTTTAGAAAGTAGAATGTACGTGTCCAAAAGCCAGTAGGCAAATGATACCTCTAGCAACAGATGTAGAAAGCTGAGTGAAGGCTGAGCAATTGCCCTGCTTACAGCAGTAAATGAAAGGCAGGACAAGTGCAGACAGTTGAGCTTGCTGCAAAGAAGGCAGTGTGGTGGTGTTTACTGTGCCCGTTGTGGGACAGAGCAAGAAAGAGTTTGTTCAATATGCAGTTGGATAAATTGAGGTGAAATACCAGGACAAGATTCTAATTGTACGGGGACTTGAAACAACAGCACAATTTATGTGGGAAAATGTTGGCATGATTAAATCGGTGTAATTAAAAAACTTCATTAAATGATTTTAAGAAATGGTGGGACACTAGTACACTAGGGATCACCCAAGTATTCTTGGACTCAGATGCAGTGACTCGCTGTAATATGGAGAAGAAAAGCCTGCAGCTGCAGACTTGCCTGGAAGCTTAGAAATCTCACTGGAAGGCAGCACAGGGCATTCTGAGCCTTTTCAGACACCAAGAAGGCTGAAATCCATTTGTCCTTTTTCCAGCTGTGCAGGTTCTTAGCAGTATTCTTGATTTAGAGGTACTTTGTAGTATTGCCACTGCAACACAACGTGTATTTTCAGGACTATATCTCCAAAACTAGCTAACCCAACTGGAACATACTGCTGATCCCTCATCCAGAGCCTGCTAAGCCAATGCAAAGACTGAGAGAGTGGAATTCATTTACCACACTTAGATACCCACATCTGCTGGTCAAACAGGTCCTGTTGTAGTGATGCACCTTGTACTAAAGGACATGACTTAAAATAGGCTTGAGGTATGATATTCAGAAAAATTTGGTCACTAAAAGGGTTTCAAAAAACTGGAAGAGCTGCCCAGGGAAGAGGGGTACTCTCCATCCCTGGAGGCCAAGTAGGTATGGTGCTGAGGGACATGGCTTAGTGGCTGTGTTGACAGTGGGCTCAGTGGTCTTGACTGTCTCTTTCCACCAAAGCAATTCCATAATTCTGTGATTCTATGATTACATGACTCCATGGCTCTGTGACACGAAAGGGTGTTTCTGTCCATAGGTTATAAATGGAACCTGAAGTATCTGTCTGAAAATCTAAACTGAGGTAAGATCATCTTCACTGCTCTGACTTCATCATCCTCTGGCAGGGCTTGAAAGGGAAGCCTTATGTGACATTCTGTTAAAGCATTGTTAGTCACCGCTGCCTTCTGCTAGGGCCACTGTAAATGAGCCATCACTGAATATTTATCTGTTATCATTAAGGCACAATTAAGCCTTTGGGGAGACTGCAGCTGTAAACAAATGATGAATGGCTTACACACTTTGTCTCCCTTCATCTTATATACCCAAAGACGAGGACTGCAATACACTTTGTAATAGATTTTTCTTTAAAATAGAAGTATGCTTGTTCAGTCAAAATGGCTTTTCCATTAAGTGCAGAGCTCTGTGTCACTGATTCCTCTTGAGCTCTGAGTACTGCTGGAACTTCATAGGAATAGTTGGGAAGCACTTAGGTGAGAAACAGTTCAACGTCTTTGGCAAATGTTAGGAAGAGAGAGTTTCTTCCTTTGTTTCCTGGGCCACTGAATTCCAGAAGGAACAGGACTGCTGGAGGGAGTCCAGCACAGAGCCATGAAGATGATGAAGTGAGTAGAACACCTCCCTGATGAGGAAAGGCTGAGGGAGCTGGGTCTCTTTAGCTGGAAAAAAGGAGACTGAGGGGTGACCTCATTAGTGTTTATAAATATGGAAAAGGCAGGTGTCAGGAGGATGATATCAGGCTCTGCTGAGTGTTATCCAGTGATAGGACAAGGGGCTATGGGTGTGATCCTGAACATATGAGGTTCCACAACAATATGAGAAGGAACGTCTTCACAGTGGGGGTGACAGAGCACTGGAAGGGGCTGCCCAGGGAGGTTGTGGAGTCTCCTTCTCTGGAGACGTTTAAAACCCACCTGGACATGTTCCTGTGCAACTTGGTCTAGGTGATCCTGCTGTGTCAGGGGGATTGGACTAGATGATGTTTCGAGCTCCCTTCCAATCTCTAATGTTCTGTGATTCTGCTTTTCTGTAATCTTTTTATGACACCAGAGTCTGGGCTTCTGTTCTTTCTATTTTGTAGATCTACAGATAGACCCACTGGAGGGAGATGGGACCTCTGTTGATAGCAGGTTTGAAAGCTCCTTGTTCACTTCTAAAGACAGGAAGACAGAGGCTTCAAGCAGACTCTTTCACTTGGTCCATGCTGACCATGAAACTGGTATTGTAGGAAAGCTTGGGTTAATAAAATCCTGACTTAGCTCACATAGGAGAGATAAACTGGTGTTGTGTGGCTGAGAATGGGGTTAGCTAAGTTCAGCTAACTCTTAGCTGATATGTACTCTGATTTGCCCTGGGTTTTCATGGCAGTGGACTTGCTGACTAGTGTCTTTCCTAGGTTAGTTGTCTCTTTGCTCTTCCTTAGAGGTGTTTAAGGCCAGGCTGGATGAGGCTCTGGCCAGCCTGATCTAGGGTGGGGTGTCCCTGCCCATGGTAGGGGAGTTGAAACTGGATGATCCTGTGGTCTCTTCTAACCCAGACTGACTGTATGACTTGGTCTGGGTGATCCTGCTGTGCCAGGGGGATTGGACTAGATGATCTTTCGAGGTCCCTTCCAATCTCTTATGATTCTATCATTCTAACAGAACCATCAGGCTGAACTGATGGCAATCATCAAAGTATGTCCAGAGACTGTCACACCTTTTCTGGTGGGCAATGGATTTTGTGTCTGAAGTTGCATTTATAATTTGTTGCCTGACTTTAAACATAGAAACTACATAGAGGTATCAGAAATTATTTAAGATATAAATGAAAATATGTAATTAAAAAGTATTTGTTTTGATGAAGAGTACTGTGCTGTTAAAAAGCAAGTGATATCTTCTGCTCTTTTTCTGCAGCTTGTGCCTTTGTTAACAGGCTCCTGACTGCTGTCAAAGTGATGTCAGTGAGTGGACCAGCAGTGATTAGTGTTTAAGAAAAGGAGGTGATTAGCAAACTTCAATCATCTTCTCATTGCAATCAATAGTGTTAGTGGCCATTGATTTTTGTGCAGCCAGCAGAAGACATTGCTGCTCTCTGCAGTTATCTTCTAATTCCCTTTAAAATGTGGCAGAAGCCAGAGTCATGCCCAGTAGCTGTTGTTAACTTCTGGGTCGTTCTGAGAGCCAGGTTCCCAAACACTAACAAGAAGCATTGATTTTGCCTGGAGAGGAGGCAGGACTCTGAGCAAACCCAGTCTATACTGTCTTAGCCCTTTGCTCCCTATCCTAGTGGAGAAGTAGATTCACAACTTGCCCTTCTTGTTCCCTTCTTGTCCCCTCTTCACCAGGAGGAGCTCCTTCTCCTGGATGGAGACTGCATTGTAATCTGTCAGCCAAATGTCAGGGCTTGTTCCAAGAAGTTGGTGACTTCCCCCTGTAGGCTGTGGAAGAGCTTAGACTACTAAAGAGTTTAGGCACTATGTTCCTAGCACAGAGGTTAATGGATCCTTAATTCTTTTGACTACAGCAGTGCCAGCATCCTTAGTGTGCTTTAGTAGAGAGGAGGACTAAGAGGCAAAAGAACTGCATTTCAAAGGGTTGTGGGTCTGAAAAAGGTTCTAAGTGACTCCTGCTGCTCAGTATCTTGACAAAACACACCTGGATATGTTCCTCTGTGACTTGGTCTAGGTGGTTCTGCTCTGGCAGAGGGATTGGACTAAAAGATCTTTCGAGGTCCCTTCCAATCCCTAATATTCTGTGATTCTGTGTGATTCTGTGAAGTTTGATATGGTTCTTCTGAAGTGCTTGTTGCAGATAAAGACTGGGGCTTCTTTCCTGTCTTTATGACCTTGACTGTCTTGTCTGAGCCAGACCACTGGAGACTCGTCTGGGGTGTCCCACACTACTGAGGAAGAATTCACAGAGTTTAGGGAGGTGCAATGGAGAGGAGTAAAATGTGTTTGCCATCCCACTTATACCCTGAATATCAGGTTTCTTGAGTGTATTGCCATGTGTCAGAGAGACTGAGTGCATCCTGTCATGTCTCTGCGCAACTGTAGAATCACAGAGTCTTAGAATCATTTAGTCTGGAGAAGATCTTTAAGATCATTGAGTCCAACCGTTAACCTAAGTCAAAAACATAAGCCCACCACTGCACCATGTCCCTAAGCTCTGTATCTACACAATGTTTAAACATATCCAGGGATGATGATTCAACCACTTCCCTGGGGAGCCTGTTCCAAGGCCTGTTGACACTCTCAAGAAAGAAGTTTTTCCTAATGTCTAACCTAAACATCCTCTGGTGCAACCTGAGGCCATTTCCTCTTTTCCAATCAACTGTTACCTGTGAGAAAAGACCACCACCCAGTTCTATCATCCTTTTAAATATGGATAATGCATCATTTCCTTTCCTTTTCCTTTCTGGAAAGTTAGGATAGTATTTGCACCATCAACTTTTTATGTTATAGCTTAGTGAGTAAACATATCCAGAACTGAGAGATTTTTGCTGAATAGTACTGGATCCCATCAAGATCCCCTTTTATAATGAACAAACTACTCCCAGAAGAAGAAGAAAAAAGTAAAAGGACTGAAAATCGTGTTGAGTAGTAGATACTCGCTCTAGTATCTGAAGCAAACTCCTTTTTCTCTGTTTTTTTCTGCATTAGCTTGCCCAGCTTTCCCGACAGTTTCGAAGATGCTTGGTCAGCATTAGTTTTGTCCCAGAACTTGTCTCACGAATATTTGCAGGTATCACACAAACGCATTAAGGGAATCATTTAGTTTTGTATCACAGGGTGGAAAAAAAAGATAAATTAACAGAATTGTAATTTCCTCTGCAGTCTTTTGTAATGAGAAATACTTCAGGAGGAGGCAATTTTAAAGAGCATAAACTGTTTCTCCCTCTAGCAAGAAGTCTGCAATCAGTGATGAAATAGCCTTCTCGTCCTCACTGCTAATGAACAGGCAGCAGGATGAGCTTCTCTAAGCCGTGCCCTGTAGAAGCCGTTGATTCATGCCAAATGCTCTGGTGTGTACCTGCCAGGAGAGCAGCAGCTTCAGGAACAGCCACTGTCTCATTTTCTGAAACTCTTGAGTTATTGGAAATCTGCTTTCTCACATGATTTTAAGTCCCCTCTTCACCAGGAGGAGCTCCTTCTCCTGGATGGAGACTGCATTGTAATCTGTCAGCCAAATGTCAGGGCTCATTCCAAGCTCTATTTCCCTTGCAGGTGACACATGGTGATGGGAAACCATTCACTGGAGATAACCTGCTGTTGGAGAGGAATGAATATGATCAGCCCACACAGCCTCTGCAACACTGGTACTTTTCCTTTGCCATTAGGTTGTGTTACTTCATAAGGGAAGGAAAACCTTAAAGCAAATTATCACAGAGTTATTTTTTTCTCATTTCAGCTTGAGCTGGTTCATGCTGGGTAAGACACTAGATGTAGATCAATCGTGCTCTGAAAACAGATGTCCGAAAAGGCTTCCAAAGTCCCTCCACATGCAGTTCTGACTTACTCCTGTGGTGGCAATGTATATACAAATCACATTTATTTCAGTGTGAAGAACGTTACAAGAATAGGTTTGGGATTTTTTAACTTGAACCAGGTGCTGGATCCTTTCTCTCCTTATCATACTTCCAGAGTTATCAAGAACTAATTGCAGTAAGTTTTCAGAGCCTGCTTAATCTCTTTCAGTTTTGCAGTCCAGTGGAATAGGTTGTCTCACTGTTATAAATTACCTTGCACTGCAGTCCAACCCTTGTGTGAAATTTGCATCCCTCTGAGCAGTGTTCCAGGCAGTTCCCAGCCTGTTATCTACTTTCTCTGGCCCTATTAATTTAGAAGAAATCAATTTAATCCTTGAACACTTTGCACAGGTGATTGCAACTTTCCAGCTCCTCTACATCTTTCTCTGGAAGCTTCTCTGTTGGTGATCTAAGCTGTGCCCACCTTGCACACTCAGGAGGACCATACTTCCATGGAGCTCATGACAGCATCGCAGACAGAAGTAAGGGTTGGCTTCCTTCATGCAAACTGCAGCCAGGGCTAAACTCCACCCATCCCAAAGGACTTGAACCAAACGAAAGATATAGGTCTCCTTTTGTGAAACAATTTTGTTTACAGAACAGCTTTTTAAGTACCTGGCTACATATTCTCGTGGCTGCATCACTGGAGAGAGAGGAGGAAAAGAGCCAAGATAGGTTTTTTTCCCTGAGTCACTTTACAATCCACGAGCCGTTTCATCATGGAAAGTGAGTGAGTGGCTGTGCTGCGCAGCGGTGCTTTTAAAGCTGGGAACATACTGTCAGCAGTCAAATGAATAGTGTTTTCAAGCTGAACCTTTCAAGAGGAATTGTAAAGAAGGAGTTGGTCCAGAGCCAGAATCGGAACAGAAAAAAGGACAAGAGCCACAGAGCAAAAACCAGCATGAGCCTCTGCAGTGGGCAGTGTTGTGGGCAGCACTGGAAACGGTGACATTTGTACTGCAGTAGCATTTAGGGGAGGTAATCAAAGGAAGGACCCTGCAGACAGGCCCTGTGAATGTGTGAACAGTGAAGTGCTGGCAAGTGCTGAGTGGTCGATAGAAGAAAGCAAACGGTGCCCAGGGAGTGGGAGGTGTGATTATGATTAGCTGAACTATCTGATAATAGTCCATCCAACCTTGACCCTCCTGTGCTTGCTGTGTAAGTGTAAATTGTTGAGCTAATCGTCAGAGCTCCCAAAGCAGTGATAGTACTTTAGTAGCTGGTTGGGTACTTGAGAGGTTACTGCAACTCCTGTCCTGGGCTTGGGTCTCCTCCACTGAAATCTTGTTCATTCGTAGAGTCAAATATACTGGAAGGCACCATCAGAGGTTGCGTAGTCCTCAAAGCAGGGCTAGCCTTTAGGCGGGTCACCTTGCCAGTCTGAGTTTTGGATGTCTCCAAGGACAAATTCTCCACAGTCTCACAGGGATTTTTTCTGCTGTTGGAAAAATTTCCCTACCTGGAATTTCTCAAGTTCAAACTTGTTTGCATCTTGTTTTCTCACTATGCACACCTTAAAATGTCTGGACCTGTGTTGTCTGTACCTCCTGTTAGTTAAGACATCAGTGCCTTACCCTGTGGTTGACTTAAAAGACAAGTAAGCCCAGCTTTCTGTGTCTGGATGTTGTGTGCTCCAGTCTAACCATTATGGAGGCCTCATTTGGACACAGCCCAGTATGTCTAAGGCCTTTCAGCATAAAGAGGCCCAAAACTGGAAGGTGCTCCAGACGTACTGTGCAGCCTCAGGATCCATCCATAGAGATGCTGTTGAGATATCGATCCATACTTATACCAAATAAGGACACTGTAACAGAGGTCTGTAAGGACACCCATTGATAAAGGAAATATAGGGACAGCTGATAGAAACAGAATTGGGGCCACATTGTCATCCCAGTAGGGGAAAGTGGGTGAGATCTCATGTAGGACATGAACCTAGATTCCTTCTAGTGTTTGAGTTGCAAGCCATGTAGTTGCTCTCTTAGCAACCGTTATAGACGCGACATGGATACTCCACAACTGGCTGTTGGAAAATCTCTCTACCCTTGCTGCATCTAGAGTCATCAGATTTGTATTCCGCAATGATATTCCTAATTTTAGGATTTTCTTTTGTCATACTTTTTGTTAGAACAGTGTCTGGCTGATCGCTCTCTCAGATGGCCCTGGGAGCGCCTGGGTCAGGGAGTCCATTTGCTCTGATGAGGTTATGAGCAGTTCTCCATCCCTTTGTGTAACGGCGACTGCGTTCGATCATACAGCTGTGCACTGTGTGACCCTTTTCCTTGTCACCATTCTAATGGATGAATTCATCAAAAACCACTTGCAAACCGTCCTCCTTGGAGATGAACCCTTACTAAGTTTTTCCCCAGTGATTTTTTCTTCTAGGGCTCCAAGCAAAAACTTAACAACAGGAATTCATTTAAACAAATGGGAAAATCTTTACTTCCACAGCCTTCTCATTGGAGTTCCAGCATGGGGTAAATGCTTAGACCCAGTGATGTATTTTTTCATGCCATTATTTCTCCTTTCTACTCAGTGTTCAGAATCCTATATGTTAGAAGATAGAACTGTTAATCAGACTTCAGCCTCATTTATCAGCCAAGAGTCTTCACACTCTTGTTTCTCAGAATATTCGAGATTCAAACAGGAGGAAACTTCTTCTTTTCTTGAGGTCCCAACTGTCTTTTCAACTAGACTTTCCCTAACATCTTTCTCTCTCTTAGGCCTCCGTTCACTGTGCTTGTTCTCATTACTTTCTCCTTGTCTTTTTCTACTGTCTTTTTCTTCATTTCTCTTTCTATAGTATTATGATTTTTTACTGCTATGTTGGGCAGCCAAGATGCACCTGTACAAGAGACACGTAGGTGAACGTCTGTTTGAACAGTTTTCGAGGAAGTTCCTTGTTCCCACCTCTGATTTTGTTGCAGCTCTCTACTTTGTTCTTGCTTCTTGGTTTTCAGTTGTGTCACTCACTCATTTTTACCCTCCCTGAGTAAATGAAAGCCACTGTACTCCCTGGTCTAAGTCAAGTTCAACACAACCCGTATTTGCCTGGCTTTCGAGCACAGCGGTGTAAAGCTTGAGCCTTGTACAGTGGGAAATATTTAATACAGTTTTTGCATCCTAACAGGGAAAAGAAACAAAAAACTTCTTAAATCTGAAGATATGGGGAATTTAAAACATGGGAATCAGAAGAGTTATGAGGGGTGAAGCATTAGAGGCCAGAGATTAATGGCTGAATTGTCAGCAGATTATAATTTTTCTCTTGGAGACCTGAGTGAAGCAGAAGGGATATTTGAAGCTGCTGAGAACACACTGCCTTTAAGATGGAGTTTTGAGTGACATACTGACATCAAGCCAGAAATTAAGAGTAAACTAAAGACCTACATTCAGATTTTATGATACCTAGATAAAATAAACCCCGAATTTATTTAAATCTGGACAGAATTAAAATCTTCAGCGAAAGAAGATTTACATATTCGATCTATTCCAGGCCTTGCTAGTATCGCAGAGACTATCTGCACAAAAAAATCCCCCCCACAAAAGCCATGTGTACACTTCCATCCTCTCTGGATCTTTGCACTTCAGTCTTTCTGTTTTTTGCTCAATCCTTCCTCAAATTCCCATTGCTGTCAAAATTAATTTTGATTTCATTTAAAGTCATCAGGTAATCCTGAATTGTGACTCTCAAATGATGTGTCTCAGCATGATTCTGTGAAGTCAGCATATTAATTTGAACTCACTGTCCCTAAAAGTTGAGCTCCCATTGCGTAGAGTATTCTTCCTGGTAAAGGCACTGTGTGATGGCCAGCAGAGCCTTCGCTGTCACTCCAGTCAACCGAAAGAAAAGTGTGAACATCATTATTTTATTGGCCACCAGTATCTTTTATTTTATTTCTGAGGGTTTATTGATGTTTTTAAATTGCCATTATGTCTCTGTGACCATTCATGCTTTCAAATCAAATGGCATTAAACTCATGGAAAAGTTATTATCATAGTATTTTCACTGATATAAAATCTTGCTGCTATGATTGTTTTATGTTACATCTTCTTCTGACAGATTACTCTTATTTTTAAAATAAATGTATCCACAATAAAAAATAATTTAGCTGTCCCTAAAATTGAAGATAAGAAAATGTTGAAAAGCTAATTGAAAAAAAGCATTTATCCATTGCTGGTTTTAGAGTTCATCAGCCATGACATCAGATTCACTCTCTCTTGAAGCATCTCAGGTCTGACTTGTGCATTCTCAGATATTTATCTCAGAAAAATCTGAACAGAAGAAACAATTGATGTAGCTTGTAGTAAGAACTTTGTAGAAAAGTTCCACAAAGTAGGAACTTTGTGGAAACCTGCACAAATGAGCTGCACCTACGTACATCCGCCATGACGTACCCTACAGGGTCCCAGAGAATCTACACAATCCTCATCATCATCAGCCTGTCCTTGGGGCAGGGACCGAGCTCACTTGTGGAAGACAAACACAAATGGAGAAGCGACATAGTTGTCTACTGTGAGTAAGGACACGTGCAGAAAATTATGGTGTGCGTTCTACTGACTCGTTGAACTTCAAAGTCCTTTTTGTAGGACATTTGGCAGAGTAGTTTTTGCTCATGGAAGAACTGAAGCTGTAACATCCAGTCCAGCTTGCCAACCAGAGTTCCAAGATGTGGAAACCCAGCACTCTAGGCAAGGTGGTACACGATGGTGTGCAGGGCGCAGTGTACGCACAACGCAGACCGCTGCACTCTTCCCTCAGCAGTCTCCGGCACTTGTGTGTTCTCCCCACTTTGCTGCTTCTTCTCTGCTTTGCTGCCTTTTTTCCCAGAAGGGCTCATGTTCAGCTGCCCCTGCAGAACTTGCTAAGAGACACTCAAGCTCTCGAAATCTCAAGTGTCTCCAGTAATTTTTTATTGTCTTACATAATATACGTAATTATACATGATGATATAGATGGGAATTTAATTGCACCCTATTAAGCTGCTTTGCCATGTAAACCTGGACTGTAGTATAATGCATATTACATGGGAAAATATGTTTGCTTGCCAATTTTTTAAAGGGGGTATCAGAGCAAACAGAAAAGATCCGAGCACAGAGGGTGTAACGCTTGTCTGTTTGTCATACGGGCAACGCAGATGTCTGCACTAAAGCTCTAACCTCAGGCTCTCTTTTCAAACTGTGACGAGTAACAGACATCTTTAACTCGGGAATCCTCGTTACAGTTTTAAAGGTCTCTGCATCAGCTGCAGAGGGATATCAAGGGGATCTGCAGTTTTGGGTAACCCTCCACTCTAAACTTCTGAAGTCACATACAAGAATTACTGACATGAACCCCCACCGTCCCACCTCCCCATCCCTCAAAAACTCCAGACAAACAAAACCCCCCAAACCAAACTCAAATGTGTTTAGAAGGGTGGGGCTAGTATTCAATTATCATGTGTAGCCCAATTCCTTATTGTTAGACAATCTATTTTAAAAGAATTTTTACCGTCACAAACACCAGCTTTTGGGACAGTTTTGAGGTCCCTGATGACTGGAGCCTCACTAATTTTATGTCCATCCACAAGAAAGGGCAGAAAGATGACTCAGGCGATTCTAGCCCTGTCAGTCTGATCTTGGTGCTGCAGAAGATTCTGGAGAGGTTCATCCTAAGCACAGTCATGCAGCAAGTGCAGGACAGCCAGGGGATCAGGGCCGGCCAGCATGCATTTATGAAGGGCACGCTTGAAGGGTTGCTTGGCCAAAGTGATCTCCTTGTGTTACCAAGTGAGACCTACCTAGTGGTAGGCTAGGTCACTTGGTAGGCTAGCTAGCTAGCAGGGAAGGCTGCAGATGTTGTTTATCTAGATTTTAGTAAACAGCCTCCCACACCTATCTCCTAGAGAAGCTGGTGGCTCATGGTGTAGACAGGTGGTCTCTTTGCTGGGTAAAAACTATGTGCATGGCCAAGATCAGAAAGTTGTGTTAAAAGGAGAGAAATTGAGTTGGTGGCCAGTAACAGTGGTGTTCCCCAGGGCTCAGTAATAGGGCCGGTCTTGTCTAACGTGGGTGAGAGGCAGGCTGGATCAATGGGCCAAAGACAATTGTATGTGGTTTAACAAGACCAAAGGCTGGTTGCAACCACCCCATTCAATGCTACAGGCTTGGAGTGGCTGGAGGACTGCTCGCTGGAAAAGGACCTGGGGGTGTTGACTGACAGTTGGCTGAACATGAGCCAGCAGCATCCTGGCCTGCATCACAAATAGTGTGGCCAGCAGGACCAGAGAGGTGATCATTCCCCTGTATTCAGCACTAGTGAGGCCTCATCTTCAGTACTGTGTTCAGTTTTGGGCACCTCAATACAAGAAGAACATTGAGGTGCTGGAGCAGGTCCAAAGGGCAACAAAGCTGGTGAAGGGCCAGGAGGGTAAGTCTTATGAGGAGCACCTCAGAGAACTGGGGTTGTTTAGTCTGGAGAAAAGGAGACTGATGGGAGACTTTATTGCTCTTTACCACTGCCTGAAAGCAGATGATAGAGAGGTGGTCTCTTCTTCCAAGTCACTAGTGATAGAACAAGAGGAAATGGCCTCAAGTCGTGCCAGGAGGTTTAGATTAGATATTAGGAAAGCTCTTTTCATTGAAGGAGTGGTCAGCTATTGGAACAGGCTGTCCAGGAAGGTGATTGAGTCTGTCCCTGGAGGTGTTCAAACAAGTACATATGGTCCTGGGGGACGTGGTGTAGTGGGCATGGTGGGATCAGGTGGGTGGTTGGACTGGATGACCCTATAGGTCTCTTCCAACATTAATGATTCTATGGTTCTATGATTGTACTGTCCATCTACCTGTCAGAGGATTTTTTGTCTCTTGAGTAAGACACATGAACTGACCACAGCTTAGCCCACAGACAGATGCATAGTTGAAGGTCACAAGAATTTGCTTTATGGGGTACATCTGAGCTCCTGACCCAAAGACAAGTGACATGTGCATGGAAATCCTACTACTATCATCACTGAGATTTAAATTAGAGTAATTGTCTTGCTGACCTACAGGAGACTATTATAATTATTTATGAACACTGCCTTTAACTGTCCTGAGTGTAGGAAGATTGTCCATAATTCATACTTCTCAATTTGGAAGAGGCATTATGAATTGCTAATTCACTATTTCTTTCTAGAATTTTGGGTTCAAGTACCACCACTCCACAGATGTGACAAAGAATTTATGATACAAAACACTTCTGCCTACTCAACAGGGTGACAAACGCAATACATCTGTTATACACTTACAGAGAGGAGATTGGGAAGATGATTCAGTGATTAGAAAAATGAATTGTAATGAGTCTTAATAGCTCTGTACTGAAGATCCCTAGGTATGCTCTAGCAACAGCTGAGTGTCAGCTCTACACCCACAGTGAAGAGGATGTTGTTGTAAGCTGGGCATTAATGCCCTCTTTCCATTACAGTTACCAGGCAACTGCAAGTATTGTGATAAAAGTGAAAAAATGGGTAAGTAAATAAATTCAATTTTTAATTGCATTCTCTCCAGACATGCACTTCCCTCACTTTTAGGAATAGCATTGTTTAAAGTGTGTGTGTGTGTTCTACCTATGACAGTGTCTTGTCTTATGTGGATGAGGAACCTAATATGTCCTCTCTAAATCCATCTCTAATGTCCTCTCTAAATTCATCTCTAATATGTCCTCTTTAAATTCATCTCTTTCGAGATCCCTTCCAATCCTCTCTTGCATTGAAATCAACATTGGAGGGGTATATTTGTATTTCTGGCTTTTTAATTGTGACATCTTGGCCACTAACATTGTCAAGCAGTAAATGTCATTGTACATCAAGGTCAAGAAAATGGGTTTTAAAAATGCAGCTTACAGAGTCATTAACCCTCTTACCTTCTTGTTGTAGCTTAAGTTTCCGCGTATCTTCATTGCACATGCAGTTAGACAACAATAAGTTTCCCAAAGAAAAGCTTAACAGCGGCGTCTTGCCAAAGTAAATGTTTGACCAAGTACAGGAATAAGATGGACAAGCCAAGTAATCATCCTAGAACACACTGGTCCCAAAGAGGGCTCTTTGTTTACAGGGACCTGCATCTTCCAAAGGTAATTTGGAAATGTGTCCTATTGTGTATTTCGATAGAAAATAAAGCGTGCTTTCTAATTTGGTTTCTGCAAATAGGAGTCTTAAAATGTTGACAAGCACTATAAATGCCATCTGCTTGGGAAATGCTCTGTATAGAGGGATAATATGGGAAGCTTCTTGCAGAAAGTTCTGAAAACTTAGACACTAATCCAAAAATGAGTGAAGCTCTGTTTCCAGAACTGTGGGTTGTTTTTTTTTTGTGGGGGGCTTTTTTTTCCCCTCCAAATAAGCTTTTGTGTCTATTTTTATTTCTAATTAAATAACATTGGACAAAATACCAAAATAGCAAGAAAATTGGTGTGTGCTTTGGTGGGAGCAAGAGAATAGGAATCAGTTGACTAGCAGCCCATCAGTGTGTTCTGCAAGGGATTAGGAATCAACTGATGGTTTCCAAAGAAGCTAATGTGGGTTTTTTTCAGCTGCGGAAGTTCCATCGCATGTGTCAGGGGGATTGGACTAGATGATCTTTCGAGATCCCTTCCAATCCCTGATGATTCTATGATTCTATTGCCTGGAAACCTAATGACTCTTCTACTAATGACTTCTTCTAGTGTTTCTTGGTGGAAAGGTTGGTCTCGTATCTTAGTACACAGAGTGACAGGCCAGATTTTACCTCTGCATTCTGCTTAAGTACTCCTGGCTCTGCCTATTCTTTTAAAACCACGTCACTGATAAAGCCAGAAAACTTCTTGTGTCTTGCCTCCCTTGCAAGCCACTCCAAAGCCACCTCTCTCTTTCACGGTCCCTTTCAATCCCTAATGCTCTGTGATTCCATGTATTTATGGCTTTCTGGTTCCAGCTTAGGGTAACTTTTGCAGTGTAAAAACAGTGATAACTTTATTCCCAGGCTCAATACAGGAACAGCAACAGGAAAAATCCTGGAGCAAAGAGACGAAGAGACTAGTCATGCAGCAGTAATGGTGCCAACAGAGGGAAATTGCCAGAAGCTGTGGCTCCTGCTCTGCTTCACTAGCTGTGGCTGGCTCCTTCTGGTTTAATTCCTTGAGTATCACAGATGTTCATCTATTATCTCTAGTTGTGTCACTTGTACACACAGAAAATGTGTCACAGGGCCAACTCCTTTACTTGAAACTTGGCCAAGCACGATGATGCACTTAGGTGAATGTAGCTCAACCTGTAAGGTTCTGCTGGTTTGAAACAGGTCTGAATTTTAATAGTGCCTCCAAAGGTATTTGGGTTAAAATGTGGTGTGATTGGGTCCAAGGGAAGAACTCTGTCTGCTGCCTTCAGTGGCTTTAGGGAAGGAGATAATTTGGCGCTGGTTGCTCAGATTGGCACTTAGAGGATTGAGAAATATTGCCAATAACATATTTCTGTCCCGAGGATATCACAGTTCTTCAGAAGCACTGTTAATTATTCTCTCAGCACCCTTCTGGGTCGTTAGTGTAAGCTGTTACTATGCTTATTTCATAAAATGCAGAGGGTTGACTTGTTAGTCCAAGACCTTCGAATTGGTGGCAGAAATGGAAATCATTTTGCCCTTGCCTAACATCAGGGCATAAGGGCACCAGTGGCCTCACTGGTCCTGACCAGTCTCACATGGGGCTCCTCTCACACCTGCCCACAGAGGCAGGACCCTATTTCAGCTGAACCTGGGGCCTTCAGTTGTGTTAGAGCTGCTTGGCATGTGTGCAGGTCTGTAGCTCTGCTGCTCTTCTCTATGGACCACTTTGACTCACACCGCAGCCTAGTCTCCAGCCCCATCAAGGATGAGCACCTTGAACCCAGATAGCAGTCCTTTCTCCAGCCCCGACTCTTATCCTGCCCACCAGACAGACCTGTCTGACCTTCTTCGTAACCTTGTCTCCAGCCTTGTTTCTGGCTCCACGAATAGACTCCAGCCCTGGTTCACTGCTTGTCATGTCTGGAACTGTCAGAGAACCCTGCTACCAATCCCTGGTGTCTTGGTCCTTTAAGACTGTAGCCAGTAGAGGAGGGCAACACCTGTGCTGGGGTCACCCTCAGCTTTTGTCTTCCCTTATCTTCAGCAGCAGCTGGCCATCCAAGCCCTCAGACGCCTAGATCCTACCTTTTTTTCTCATCTATTTCCACTGCACCATGCTGTCAGAATACAATTTTAAGAATAACAAATTTGCATGTGAAATGTGAAATAACAAAAGTATTTGGGAAAATAATGGATTTCCTAAACCAGTGCAGGCTCCCATTATATTTTTAACAATTTTTTTCAGATTTCAAATTACTTTCAAATGCTTTTGCGGTAGAAAGCTCTGACTTTTGTTTAAGAGATACTTCTTTTTGTTTTTAGACCTTTCCAGTCAGAAGGACAATAGTGTGGCAAAGGAAGCCAGTCTGATCAGGTAGAGGTGCTGGCTATGGAGTCAGTGTCTTCCAGATGAACATCTCTCCTGCAGTCTTGTCCTGGAGAATACTTCCAGTAGCTTGCCTGATGCAGGTGCTGCTTGGTTCCTCACCAATGGCTTGAAGGCAGCTGCACTGCCACTGTGCGCTGTGTGTCTATTTTGGTGTAAAAAGGGAGACATTTCTTTGATGCAACTGAGAAAATAACTCAGCCCATGGACAAAAAGAGATCACTGCTTTCCTAGGCTGTGGAAGGGGAAAGGGAGCTGCAAGCTGGGAGACAAATGGATTTGACTGGGAAATGTTTCATTTTTTTCCAGGAAAGCTTTTGCTTCAAACACATGGGAAGATTGATCTTTATTGTCAGTTTTCTTTGAAACGTTTCAGCTTTTTATTAAAGAGAAGAAATATTTTGTCAGAATAGTGATTCCACTTTGTGCTGGGGAAGACTGATAGGAAATTTGTGACTGACTTCCTAGCAGGTCCTGTATTCTTCAATGAAGAGAAGCCTCTGGTGGACAAAAGGGCCATGTTTTCTGCTAAAAACATCACTTGTAAATCAAAAAAAGGAAAATCCCAGTTCCAGCTGCTTTCTGAGTGTGTCCTATTTTCACAGATGTGGAGGAATCTCTGTGAGAAGAGACAAATTGCTTGACACAGACAATGGGCAAGTGTTTATGCTTCCTGATGATTTACAGGAATCAGCTTGATCAGTGAAGACACACCTTGTTCATTGCAGGAGGGAAAACCTGGAGTGATTTTGAGCACGAACACGGCAGCCTCATGTGTCCCAAGAATTCTGTTGAAAACAAAGAGAATATCAGTAATGAGCCTGCCTATATGTGTCTTGTGTAAAGCATCAAATCACACAATCATTAGGGTTTGGAAGGGACCTCAAAAGATCATCTAGTCCAATCCCCCTGCCACAGCAGGACCACCTAGACCAAGTTGCACAGGAGCACATCCAGGTGGTTAGTGGGTCAAGTGGGGTCAAGTTGCACCAGGGGAGGTTCAGCCTGAATATTAGGACACATTTATTCACAGAAGGAGTGATGAAACATTGGAACAGGTTGACCAGGAGGTAGATGGAGGCACCATCCCTGCAGGTGTTCAAAAAATAGGTAGAAATGGTGTTTTGGCAGATGGTTTAGTGGTTAGGTGTTGTAGGACAGATGGTCGGACTTGATGATCTTGAAGGTCTCTTCCAGCCTTGAGGAATGTGACTGATGCAAAGCTGATGTTGTCTTTACCCCAGTACTAACTAGCAGAGGGATATGAGAACAAGCAATCAGTATTCTACCTTGAATGTAAAAAAATCGATTCCCAGTTGGCACGTGGGGAGGCACAAGCCACAGGATAGGGGAGAGGTGGCTTTTCCCAAGAACATGGCGGTGGCAATTGATGCAGCTTCCAATCCCTAATGTTCTGTGGTTCTGTGAAGTACAGAAACAGTCATGACAGACAGCTTCGTTATCGACTAGCAGTGAAACAATTAATAGCAACCCTCTTTCTGCAAGCTATGAGGTCAGGGAGAATTGGCCACAGACGTCTGCAAGAAACAGCCCTCAAATGAGCTTTATAATTTCCAAGTGATGCTTGTACTATTTATTGCATGAAGACATTACTCCCTTCCATGGGGGTAAGAACTATTTAAAATATTTTAAATATTTTAAAAACCACCTGGTCTATTCAGGAGGTCATGTGTGAGCTGATGTTGCATAATTCCTCAGTTCTCTTTAACCAAGAGGAGATCGCTAGTTTACCCTCTGGTGGGTCCAAGCCTTCATGAGTGTTGCTGAAAGTTCATCTGACTCATGCTAGCAGGGAGTCAGGATTGCTGCCTGCAGCTTCATAAATTAGCAGCTAAGGCTCTGCCCTTTGTCAGACCTGCACCCCTGAGATCAGACTCACAGAACTAGAGAATGGTGGGAGGGGTTGGAATGGACCTCATGGGATCACACAGTCCAACCCCTTAACTCCAGATGGGACGTTACCTCCCCCAGCTGCCCTTTCACTTCTGTGGCCTTTGCACCCCTACTGTCCTTGCAAATGCACCCATGTGTGGGTTCCTTTTTCCTCGTGACACACATGTGGAAAGGCATTATTATCTCCGTTTAATCTCTGCTTCTCTTCTTTGTGTTACAGCTGAATGAGCCACTGATTCATGAAACTCTCTGGCTGCTCAGCACTGCTGCAGTCCTGGGGGATGTGGAGTATTGAGAGTAAGAAGAAACACCACCAAATTACTCATTCTTTCCCTCTTGTGCATGGGCTTTGAACATCTGCCACTCTGCAGTGATTACATTGCCAACCACCCTGAAGAACATGAATCAGCTCCCCAAAAAGGGGGAGGAAGGGGGAGTTAGAATTAAAATAAATAAATGCTGCTGCTTTTGCTTAGCTTTTTGGTTTAATTTTTCCCCTCTGCCTCTGAAATTAAGTTCTGACAATTATTTTGCCTTTGAGAGCAAATAATTGACTCCAATATGATTTTGTCATAAAAATAAAGGAGACTGAGCAGAAAAGTCAGACGCTTTAGAATCTGATAACCTTACAAATGCAATTATTTCTAACTGTCACAGTGATTTTTTTAATTTATTATTGCAGGGAGCAGGATTTTACTGCCTCTATACAAAAGTATGGCACAGTTTTAGAATCCCTGGAAAAAAGTGATCACTGGCTTGTTCAGTTGTCCAATGATATGAACCCCAAAGGAAGAAAAATCCCTACATTTTATTACCAAATCTCCCCATGTCTTCTCAGGAAAGACAAAGATCAGATCCCACTGACAAAAAGTGAGGGAAGTGCTCTGCCTTTTGACTGCTGTCCTTTTCAGAAAAAGATGGGATTAAAAAATGTCTGAACAGATGGCCACAGCAAGCACAGCAAGCACTCAAGGGTGTGTGTTAGTCCAGGGGTAGATCCCCCTGATTTTAGTGCTGAAAGCCAAGCACTGCCCCCTGCACTGGGTGCTCCCAGTATCTGCTGCAGAGAGCACTAAAATAAAGACAGTCCTGGATACTTCAAGGAAACTCTGTCATTTCCACGTTTGGCTTTATGAAAACACACGACAAAGCTGTCATCTCTTGGTTTTTGGGGTTTTTTTGTCACTGAATGAATTTGGAAATGTTTAGTTTTTATTTTGATGTGCATCATCAAAATCACACATTTTGAAATTCACAATATTGACACTTCCTCTTTCTTGCATAGGACACACATAGATCACTGTTAGAAGTACATTCAATTTTAATAACACTTTTGTTTCAGCTACTGCCTTGTAAAAGCTGTTCATCTGTCTTCATTGCCTCCTCTGACCATACTCCCTGAGCTACTATCAAAACATCCCCAATGCCCTTGATAAATGTCATAGCTAGTCATAATAAACAAAAATCAACACATTATCTATGAGCCTTCAGAGAGCTAAACCCAGAAGTAAATAAAACAAGTCCCTGGTAACAGAGATCCCAAAAGGAAGTGTGCTGCAGAGGAATGCACTCCATCGTCCGTAAGTGATTCAGAAGCCAGTGCTTCGGAAACGTTGATATATTTAGCCGTTAGAAGGACATTTGGGCCAAGAGCAGTCTGACAAGAAAAGTTTCATTTCTTTCCTTATGAAAAATAACATCTATTGCAATTTCAATTTCCCTGTGACAAACTTAAGATAAAACAAAAATCATATTGTGGTCCCAAGCACTGATGTCCAAGTACAAAGATTCTGAGGGTATCCTTTGAAGTGCGGCAAGTGGAGCGTTAGCTCATCCTTTATGGTGACCGTTGTCTGAGCCAGGACGATGGTGTCAGGTTCTCTTCAGTTATGTCCAATGACAGCCCAAGGAACAAGAGTGCAAACTGGAGCATGGGAGGTTCCACATAAACATGCAAAAGCCCTTTTTTACTCTGAGGGTGACAGAGCCCTGGAACAGGCTGCCCAGAGTGGTCATGGGGTCTCCTTCTCTAGAAACAAAACACCACCAGTAGGTGATCCTGCTCTGGCAGAAGCATTGAACTAGATGATCTTTGGAGGTCCCATCCAGCCCATAACATTCTATGATTCTATGAATGCAGATGACCATAACTAATTATTCTCTCTCTCTCATCCACGTATTTCTCAGAGGTCAAATAATTTCCATCAGGAGAGGGCAGCAAAAAGAAGACCAGCGAGGTGAAGACCATGACACGTGGGACTTTCCTCAGGCTGAGATTTTCTGGCAAAGACAATGCAAAGTTTTGGATCCAGCAATGTTGAACCTTCAGCTTGAAGTTAAGCATCTGACTTGGCGAAGAGGCGGGCACTCTGCTGAATTCCCTCTCAGCACACAGGATTTCAGATGTGACTTGCTGATAAGAATTCAAGGTGGGTGCAGGTTTCACTGCTGGAAAGCTCAGAGTGTGAATGCACGATCAGCATAATACATCAAGATCATTTCAGTTACAACAAGAGCTGGAAGTCGATTCAGCTTCTGTGGATAAGACAGTCAGGGACCTATATACTAAGAGGATGTTTTTGTTTGTTTTAACGAATTAAAGTCTAAATGTCTGTTACCTTTGGACAGACCAGTCTAACTCTCACGATTTGAGAGTTCATTCATTGTGAACACTTCATGCCTCTTAATCCACTAGCAACAGAAACAACTCTTCCAAATCTTAAATTAACATAATTCTTTTACAGTCATTTACACGGAGTTGATGAGACTCATTAAAAGCCTAAGTAGGTGGATCATAATGGTTCTATATTACTGTTTGCAGAACCCCACCTGCAAAAATACCATCTTCAACTGCAAAAGACACTCTCACTGAGAACGGGTTTAGAAAACAAACGTTTCCCCCAGGCAGTACAACCCATGGCATGAACATTAATGAGGTCACCCCTCAGTCTCCTCCAAGCTAAAGAGACCCAGCTCCCTCAGCCTCTCCTCATAAGGGAGGTGCTTCACTTCCTTCATCATCCTCATTGCTCTATGCTGGATTCCTTCCAGCAGCTCCACATCCCTCTTGAACTGAGGGGCCCAGAACTGGACACAATACTCCAGATGTGGTCTCATCAGTGCAGAGTAGAGGGGGAGAAGAATCTTTCTTGATATTCTTATTGGTCTGGCTTCATCCTTTTATATGATGAGTACGTTAATAAACAATACAGTGCTGTCCTGCACTGAATTGGATTTCTAAAGATCTTCCTCCATCTCCACAGAAAGGGCTGCCCAGGGGGTTGTGGAGTCTCCTTCTCTGGAGATGTTTAAAACCAGCCTGGATATCTTCCTGTGCAACTTGGTTTAGGTGATCCTGCTCTGGCAGGAGGATTGGACTAGATGATCTTTCAAGGTCCCTTCCAATCCCTAATGTTCTGTGATTCTATGAACTACAGAGGAGCCAGAACAAGGAACAACCTTTCTCAAGGCAGAGAAGGCAGAAGTTGCTAGATCTGTCCCTTGATCATAGCACCACAGAAGGTATCTGAACCCTGCAGAACGTAAACCAGTGACAAGTTATAGTCACCTCGTATAAACGGCAAAGCAGGAATTTAATCTAGTAGAGCACCATTCACGTGACTTATTGCTGAACATTATTTGCTACATGACTGAGGGAACAGCATGTTACTGGATTCATTATTCCCAGGTTACTAGCTAATGAAACACAAATTAAAATTGATAGGAAATGCTGAGCAGCATCGCACGTTTACCTTGTCGCAGGGGTTATGTGTGTAAGCCTCAGCTAATATTGATTCTTAGAAAACACTGAAGTTTTTCTGCTGCAATACAGTGGAACATGTGAAGTGGTTGGGTTAGCTAGTGGCAGCTAGCACGTATGGTTTTTATACGCGCTTCGTCAGCCCCTCAGGGATCTTTTTATGATGTCTTAAGAAAAATCAGGCTGATTGAACATTAGAAGCTTGTTGAGATACACTGAAATCAGAAGCCCTAAGTTCTGTTTCCTTAGACCTAAATGACTTCCCTGCTCCATGCACAAAAGGGGAGTAAAGGCAGATTCTGGACTCACCAAATGGCTGTTGGTAGGCAGGTTGTGGTAAAACCTCTTTCAAACAAAGTGCTCCTGGATGGCTCTTGAGACCAAGACAAGGAATTCCAGCACCCAGATGCATTGTCTCAAAACTGCATCGTGTGAATAGCATAAAAATATTGGGATGGGATGGGATAGGATGGGATGTGAGAGGTCAGGAGCACAAAGTTTTATCCCCTGCCTGCTTATGCTGGTTTGGGGGTTAAAGGCAGAACCCTCCAGAACAGACTGTTAGATTTCCCTCCCACCAATATGGGAAAGGAGTATAAATGAATTTGAAAACTAGCATAAACTGTAAAATTTACTCAAAATGAAATAAATTTAAAAGAAAGAAAAAACCANCACACTGTAGGGCACAGATAGAAGTGGAGCACAGAGGGGAGTGGTTTGGGAGACACATGAGTTTTTCTTGGTCCTAAAGCCTAGCCCATCACACTGCTAAAAAACTTAAAGGCAAAGACATGAAGTTGATTTTCAGTGCTTTCATTTTTAGCACAAAGAGTAGAACCATTGGATGAAATCTCCTTAATGCATCTCTTTGGTGAGGTTAAAAACCTATTGTTTTGGCAGTGTCTGGTGCCAGCACCTCGGTGTTTTGGGTGTAAATGACACACTTGTAGTTAGCCACCCTTGGCGTTGTTCAGTCATACATCACAGGAATGACAGCACTGCTGCAGTCCGGCCACGCTCTCAGGAATACAGAACTTGGAAAAAGTGGTAACATATTTCTGCCTGATCTGTGCTTAGGGTCCTTTTTGCTGATGATGGAGGAGGTGTGGAAGCAAACAAAATAATAAATTTAGCCCCGCGGAGCCTAGGGATGGAGACGATTGTGGCAACATCCGCTGCCCTGTCTGGTGTCATTAAGCCTGCACACAAAACACGCTGGCAGGAGATGGAGGAGTTTTGAGCCCTGATGTCATTGTTTGGATGTTGTTAATCAGGATATGCAAGTACATTTAGCAACAATTAACTTCATCTAGTTTGTGCCCTTCGAGTGTTATGTACCCAGATGGGCTCCTGCTCAGGTTATTGGAGGAATATTGTGCACAATCAGAACGTCATTCTCAGACAAAGACATAGGCAGGATGAATCTCTTTTACATGGGACTCTTTTGTACCTCTTTTTTCCAATGAGGGTTTGTGGATGATGTGTTTAAACAAGATGACTCAGCTCCAGCTTTTTTTGGTTGAAGCTAGAGGAGATTAGTTTTCCCTTAGGTAACCAGAAGTTAGCCAGGAGGGCAAAAATAATAAAAGGGGAAACTTTATCCTCAAGTTTCCAACTAAAGAAGTCTGACCTGGACAGCAAACTGCTAATGGAGATCTTCATATGCTAATTAGTGTGTTTCTTTTCCTAAACAGAGCATAAATTATTGAATACTCATGTTTTCTGACCTTATGCAGAAAAAACCCTTTTTGTAATCGGCTGCAATAAACCTATTAAATCTCTTCTCAGAATGATCTACAGCATAATTTGGAAGCCATTAATTTAGTTGTCATATCTCTTGAAATGATAATATAAATCTAGACAGGGAAAAATGAAGAGGGGAGTTACTCCTAGAAGCAACCTGGAGAAGTAACAGCCTGAAGCTGAGACGAAGAACATGCTTGTCACCCTGCTGCAGGGTGAGAGAAGAGGGTGATACTGGGATGAAGCTGTTGCAAGAGAAGTCAAGAGTGCAAAGCAAGACCCTGGGGAAAAGAGGGAGAAGACAGTGTGAAACACAAAGGGAACACCCCCAGAGGCCGGGTCCAGCTGCCAAGTGCCCTGCAGCCTCACGGACCGATGGACCCAGACATGTCACCGAGATGCAAGCAGGTTGCCCAGAGCTGAAATGGTGTGATAGTCAGCACTACTGTAACCACTGCTGCTCTTCACTCCTGTGTCGTTGTCCGTTTGTTTCCTCCTTTCTACTTTTTGTTTTAGAATATTGGTGTTTCCCTGTCTCGTGGGGAGCAGACAGCACAGAACCCCACATCACTGTGGATCAATAAATGTGCTGCAGTGTCAGAGTTACCATACTTGTAATAACTTTAAGGTGAGAGTCACTCACAAAATGCAGAAGAGCAGGTTCTGGAATGTCAATTCTGCGAAAGACTTCATAGGAGAAGTATGAGCGGACGAGAACGCACGTTTGGGTGAAGGCTCTTGAGTGGAAAGTCGGAAGATGAGTAGCTGTTAAAGCTCAGTGCACAACAGATGATTTGCTACAACAAGAGCTTATTTTGACAGCTTGTTTGCTGACTTTTGCCTTAGGCTGCCTAGTGGGATTTTCTCAGTAAGAGATAAAAATTAAGCAAAATAACTCACTCCTAATGAGCTTCACGCAACTGCAGAAACAAGTGGATTACAAGGAGATTGCTTCTTACTGGAGAACTACACAATTCCCATTTCATCCTTCTTGAAAGATTAGAAGAATAAAGTCAATCCAAAATAGTTTTAAGGTACATGAACTTCCACTGACTTCGCTGCGAGTTTGTGTGGGAGAGCAGAAATTAGATGACAAATGCCTATTCAGCTCCTGACTTAACACTTTAAAGGAATCATTTCACTTGTTTGGAGAAGGTGATTTCATACTGGTGTTCTATTATGACCTTCAGCACTGTGTCAGAAGTGGCTCCTAAGTAAGAACATGCTTATTCTTAAAAAAAAGAGGCAGAATCAGTTCAGATTTGGAACATTGTTGGAAAGCAGTGGTGTGACAAGCCATGCTTTCTTGTGGCAGAGAAAGTCTTATATCTTGATCTGGATGTGATGTGCTGTCCTGATGTTTCTAGGTTGTGCTGGGTTCTCCAGGCGGTTGCTCTTGACCTCTAGATGCATTCAGACCCTTGCATACAATCATAGAATCATTAGGGATTGGAAGGGACCTCAAAAGATCATCTACTCCAATCCCCCTGACACAGCAGGATCACCTAGACCAAGTCACACAGGAACACATCCAAGCGGGTCTTAAATGTCTCCAGTGAAGGAGACTTCATAACCTCCCTGAGCAGCCTGTTCCAGTGCTCCATCAACCTCCATCAGGGGAGGTTTAGACTTGACATGAGGAAAAGATTTTTCACTGAAGGAGTGATCTGGTTTTGGAATGGGCTGCCCACAGAGGTGGTTGAGTCACCGTCCCTGGAGATGTTCAGGGTTAGGCTGGATGAGGTGCTCAGTGGCATGATCTAGAAGTTAGATGTTAGGATTACTGGGTTTTTTTGGATTTAGGTTGGACTGGATGATCTTTAAGGTCTTTTCCAACCTTCATTAAATTCCTTCCTGATTTTCAGGTGGACGTTTTAAGGAATTACCCACACAGGTCTGTCAGATATAATGTCTCTTAATTTTTATGAATTAATAACATATTTGAAATCATCTCATAAATTACTTTGTCTTGTTAGATTCCTTATATCCTTCAGCTTTCGTTTCTGCTTGCAGACATCAAGAAGGGCATTGTTGTATTCATGTAATCTGAGCTAGAATTGACTGTGTTATATGCTGGGAAAATGTCTTTTAGGTGAGGAAAAAAGTGTTTCGGGATTAATTCCAGGTTTCTGCCAATGTGGTGTGTACTCCCCACGCCCCCATACACATGGATGTATGGAAACAGAGGCACTGGTCATTTTTAAGAGAGTCTGCATTGAAAAGACATTTTTATTTTGATCACTGTCCTGCTCCAGATACCAGCAGTACTTGAACTGCAGTTTCCTGAAATGCAGATGGTTTTATAATTGAAATAGTCAGGACAAGAGCACACATATATACACAATGAGTAAGGGTAGGAAAAATCTGCTGCTGCTGTTGTGCTATCAGGACACAGTTCTAGGAAGTTCACAGGTGGTTATTCTTGCATTTTGCATTCTGTTGGAATGAGATCGTTTTGAAATGCTAATACTGCTCAAATAGAAGAACTGAGTAGAGTAAAGCAAGTGGAAGTCTTCCCTTTGCTCTGATGCTTTGCAGTTCATCAGCCTTCCTGGAACAAATGACTGGAAATAACAGAGTGTTTGACATCAGTTTATTTTCAAAGTAGCCACCACTCTGGAGGCTGAATTCACAGAAGTCAAGGACAAAGTATAGGACTTTGGGATTTCCGGAACAAACATATATAAAACAAGAATTTACTGTCTATATCACTGAAGTGTGAACAATCTAATGCAAGAATCAATAATAGTCCAGAAAAATGTCGTCATTGAAAGGGTCACAGCACATTCCCTGCCCAGGGAATGGTTGAATCACCATCCCAGGATGTGCTTAAAAGTTGTATAGATGTGGTGTTTGGGAACCATAGGCTAATGATTGGACTCCATGATCTTAAGGGTCTTTTCAAGTCTAAACAATTTGACAATATAACAGTGATGCAAATGCAGTTAAAATGATTTTTTAAATCCTTTAAGACCTTTTCTGCCTTCATCTGCTCCTCTGGGTCCCAAGGTTGATGGTTTCATTTTAGTTGTGGTGGTAAAGAGGGCATTTTGCCTGCTTGTCAGCATCCCAAGTCATTTGCTGCAGGAGTGGGATGTTCATGGTGGTAGTTTCCTCTTCCTCATTTCAGGATCCACATGGGAACATCTGTAAGTGTTTGCCTACACAATTTTATGCCCTGCTCTTTCTTCCTTGCTCTACAGCTGTGCATGTACATTCAAGTTCACTGTGTAAGGTATATTTTACAAACATTACATACACTTGATCTTTGTTCTCTTTTTTTACACCTAAAATGCGTTTTGTTGAGCTCCAGCCTGTCCAGCTGGTGCAGTTTGCAGAAAGCTCAGATGAAGAAAACCTGGCCACTCTTTTCTTGAGGCCTCAAAAGCCCAGCAGAGAGCCCATGATTTTTAGCATCACTGGCAATATTATGCTACTAGCCAGCCCATTTTCTGCAGTCCATTTCCATCATGCAACACGACTCTCTTATGGCATCTTTAATGAATTTTCTATATATTAAAAAATTCATATTATCTATATTTCTAGAGAAGAAGAAATTAAATTTTTTGAGAGGTAAGTTGACTTAAACTCATCTTTCTCTTGTTCTTCAGTGTGGAGGAGCACTTGTTCTTTCACAGAGGCCAGTTAAAGACCAACTGGGTAAACAGAAAGTGAATTCACTAGGTATTTCACATATTGCAAACTTAATATCTTTCTAAATGTCTGTAAAAGACCAAGAACATTAAGGGGTTCATGTGGCTGGAATCACAGCCTAATTATTTGTCAAGACACCACTAATAAATCAGATTAGACAGGTAAACTCACTGTTCTTGTCCTTTTTGATGAAACTAGTTTTCAACAATCCTACTTCTGCCTGCTGAAGGTCTGCCATGGTGCTCAGTGCTGAGTCACTCCATCTCAAACCATCCAGAGGAGAGGTAAGACAAAAAGTAAAAGAACTGGAGCTGAGCTTGCAGGGTGCCTGAGAAGATTTAGTTATTACTATGTGATTATTCCTAGTGGATGTAACTGTAATTATCATCAAAGAATTTCCATAGAATCATTTAGGTTGGAAAAGGCTATTAAGACCCTCAAGTCTGACAGTAAAAATGTGCTGAACTGATGCACCTATAGCAGATTAATAATTCATTGCTCTTTTCGTGGTTAATGGAGACAAAAGAGTACTGTGGGATCTTGCCATGCAATCCCTGGTGTGAAAGGAAATGAACTTGCTCTTCAGGAAACAGGGGATTTGTTTCAACTAACAGGAGCATTTTGCAAAGCCCTGTCCCAGCCCTGTTTGCACAGGTTTCAAAACTCCCAATAAAATCAATCAAGCCTGGCTGCCAAGTCATTATCTCAAACAAGAGCAACAAGCTGACACCTGTTCTTTTGTCACATTGTGGTTGGGTTTTAATGTCCTCGTTTGCACTCAGCAGTCATAAGCACACGCTCCTGATCCCACAGGCAAGCCTCACAGCTCCTCACGTTCAAGGTGCTCCAGTTAGACAAGTAAAGCATGAAGGTCCAGTCACAGGTAAGCTGTAGAAAAAATTGATGGCAAAAGCAGGGTTAGAATTCAAAACTCAATATTAGCTGACAATTTAACTCTTAGTCCTCTGGAAAATGCTGCTGAATTAAAGCAGTGTGGTGGGTGCTGTGGTTGAAGGGATTCAGCTGAGCAGTAAGGAGGAAATTTTCTCCCAGCTTTTGTTTTATGATTTTGGGTGGGAGAATTAGGGGGACAATGAGAGAAAGGATTTAGGCTTGTGAAAAGTTCATGTTTCCAAGTAAACTTGTGTACAAGAACATCTTAAATCTTTGGGATGGTTGTCCTGCAATCCATACAAGTTTCCAGTTCTAGTAGCAAAACTCACACCTCTGTGTGATTTCACAGACACTTACTGTAGGAATTCAAACAGCTCTTCTGCACACACCCATAGTTCAAAATCAAACACAGGAAGAAGTCTAGTTTCATGGTTAATTACACAGTGTCTCAGTACTGGCAGTTTAACATAAACAACATTCTATCCTATATTTACTCAATAGTGTTTGCTTAAGGAAGGTTCAGAAAAGGACACGGGGTTGTCCATAAGCTGAATGGACCCAAACGAGAGAAGCCTTTGGTGGGTAGTGATGCTTTGCCTTTAGAATGGGTTCTGCTTGTATACTGGTGCAAGAGTAGTGCTACCAGACTGTGCCCTGACCCTGAGAACGTCTGTAACATCCCTCTGCAATTACATTTTCTTCCTAGTGCAGTTTCTGGCTGAAAGGCAACAGCAGTATTTATCCCACCAACAACACAGTGAGTTAATGTTCTTTAAGCTGTAAGCCATGAGGGCAGCACGTGAACAAAGCTCCCTTCTGGAGACAGAAGTTGCTGGAGGAGACAGAATGTAGCCAGTGGCTGAGTAGTCTCGAAAGGTGTCCTGCATGCCTATGTCATGAGAGCAAACACCTCCCAGTGCTTGTGCACCCCTGACAGCCCCAGCCGGTGGCTGTTGATAGCAACAGCCTGTTACTTGTGCCTCTAAATACTTTCAAGAGACAGTAATGAGCCAGTGTGCTAACGATCAGGTGGAAAGCACTGTGCCATTCCAGCTGTCCATCTCCTTGCAACCAGCCAATTAATCACAGCAGGAGACCACAGTGTGCCCCACAGAAATCATCAGGAGGCATTAAGAGTAATTGGAAACTTCATCTATTATTTGAATTAGCAGGCTTCATTCTGAGTGCTGGATGGACAACTGGGTGGGATCGAGTCAAACAGAGCATTTGCAAAAACATGAATCAGACCAGACTGCATGAAAGAAATCCTGGACTGAGTGGAATTGCCTTCTGTCTGGATAATTATAGGAGCACTGCTCATGGCACTCAGCAGAACATGATGCTGTTTGGGCCATGCTTCATCTCAGGGTTGACTTTAGAGTCTTTTTAGATAACACAGAACCAGCACTCTGCAGTGAAGGTGTCTCTCCATTCTGATGGCTGATACAGTCCATACAAGTGATTCTGTTAGAGCCTCTGGAACAAGCTCTACTTCTGTAACTGAAGGACTATTTTGGGGCATGAAAGAGCACTTCCCAGTTTCAGGGGTTTGACTTGTATCCAGGTAGTCAAAATCTAGCTCCTGCTTTGCATTTTTTTTAATATTAATTGTTCCTTGATCTAAGTTATGAAGAAATTTTTTTTTATAAACAACTTCTGGCCTGTTTCATTTCCTCTGGATCAGTAGGAGTTCTTGCATTTGACCATGATGGACCTTTACCATGTAATTTGAAAATTGAGCATGAAAAAGTTTAGGAGTTTAAACACAGAAAATGTAGGCAAACATGGGATTGGTTTTTTTTTTCCTCACTAATGGAATTTAGCACTCAAGTCATGAAAATAATCAATATTCTATATCCTTCCTTTATAGTATTATACACAACAGCCTCCAAGCTTAAAGACTATCAACACAGATATATGGTAGTAATGTTCCCCTGAAGTTATTTTCTCTCCTTACAGTTTGTTTTCACCTGATTTCTACTTTTTTCCCCTAGTAGATAGAAGAAAATTACTTGTTTTGTTCATAAAGTTGTTTGTTTCCTGTGTGGTAATGTACATGTAATGAATATTCCCCTCCAGCTAGTGGTAAATGACTCAAAGACTTTGCCTTTAAAAGCTAGTGACTGAACTGGCTGCTCTACAGGTATTTTCCAATGTACCAAGAAAGGTAGAATTTCAGAAAGGCCTGGAATCTGGGATGCTGATCTCCCTTGACAAGATGACCTTAGTGTTTCTATGGAATCGTAGAATAAGAATCATAGAATCATCAGGGACTGGAAGGGATGATGATGAAAGATCATCTAGTCCAGTCCCCCTGCCACACCTGCCTTGGTCTCGACCACCTAGACCAAGTCACACAGGAACATATCCAGGAGGGTTTTAAATGTCTCCAGAGAAGGAGACTCCACAATCCCCCGGCCATCTCGTTCCACTGCTCTGTCACCCTCACTGTGAAGAAGTTCCTTCCTAGATGAAAATTGGGCTCTTTTTGCACTCTTGCCAGAATTGAGCCCTTGGAACAGACTTGTTTAAATTACCTCTTTTAAAACCTGTCTGAACCAACAGAAATGTTTTGTCTGTTATTGATTTATCCAAAATGAACTTAATGAGCCCAACTCTGGAGATCACTACTTAGTTAATATTTTAACATAATATAATGAGTGTATTGAAGATGATAGGAATACACTTAACTGCTAATGATCGCTGGGATTAGGTATGGATTGGGAGGCATCCAATGTGACTCCTGTCCAAAAGCCTGCCTTTGGTTTAGAGGAACAAGCAACAGATTCCCTTCAAAGCACTGTCCCTCTGAGGGGAATACAGTCTGCTGGGAACCAGCACTACATCACCTTGGAGTTTTGTTTGTTTTTTAATGTGGTCTAACACTCTTGATTAATGACCAAACCATTGTACTACCTACTTCTTCAGGATTCCTCAAAAGGATGAAGGTCTAAGCTAAAAGCAAAGTCATTATTTCAATACTACAGGCTCAAGCCTTGTAGGCAGAGGCCAGGTTGTTTCTCAGGATGAGTATGCCATATCTCTTTGTGGTCAGGACTGTAACTGCTTGTGGTGGGTGGGTCCTGGCTGGCTGTAAGGTGTCCACAAAAGCCACTCTATGTTTCCCCTCATTAGCTGGACACAGGAGAGAAAATATAACAAAAAAAGCTACTAGATAGGGATAAGGACATTTCGTGGAAAGCTTGGGTAGGCTGCAGGTCTTTCTTGCTCACACAGCCTAAAGCAGGGCACAAAGCATCTGACAGCATCATCCTGGATGCACCACAGATAAATAATAGGTCTGGCCTTGGCTGCATCTGGCATAAATCAGTGATGTACTGAGCTAAAGGTTATGCTGCTTGCGTGCTTCTCATCCTTCATGGATTAGGCCAGAAGGACCACAACACAGATCAGTCAGTGAGCAGCGATGATTCAGCATCTCTCTGTTGGTGGCGGGTTGTGAGGTGGGGGATGATGCCAACTCATGACCAAACACTGAGAATCACCGAGAGATTTCACTGAATTGATAAGAAAAGAAACCATTTGAGGCTGCACCTGTGCTGCAGAAAGAAATGTTTAAAACTGTATGTGCCCCAGTAACATTATCTAGATTAATGGTTTTTACGCACGCTAATTTATCAACTTGGAAGCAGCTCCTGCACAACGTCCTAAGAAGATTCACAACAGATTCCTCTTAAATCCTGAAAAATATAATTAATTTCATGGTCAGTGCCTCTGGAAATATTTTCCAATATAATTTCAATATTAAACAAAATATGATATAAAGCTTGGGTTTTTAAAAAACTTATTTTAATTCCTTATTTAAGCAAAAGTGCAGCTAGTTGAACAACGGGAGATACGCAGAGTTCTTCAGAATTCCTTAGGTATGACTGTCATTGACTTCCTTCTTTCTCATTAAGCAGAGTTTCTATTCTGATTGTAAACTCCTGGAGGTTACACAAAGTCATGGTGTACCTCTTCTGAGTAGATCACTGGTGTGTTAACTTCTGGATTTAGTGTTAGGAATGTAACCGCTACAGCACCGTCACTCCCTATTTTGATATCTCAAACTTACAGCCAAGTGTATTCTGGAAATTAAAGTTTATTTTATGAAGTAACCATCTCAAACAAGGTCAAGTGAGTTGATTCTGCTCCTTCACTCCACTCTTAGATCACACTTGTAGTACTCAAGGGAGTGGACCTAGAAAATGGTTCCAAAGATCACCAAAGGACCAAAGCACCTTCCTAGATTGAGAGAGTTGGGGTTGTCCTATGTGGAGAAGAAAAGGCTCCAGAGATACCATATTACATCCTTTCAATACTTAAAGGGTGTCTATAGGAAAGATGGAGAGGGACTCTACAGTGCAGTGATAGGACAAGGGGTAATGTTTTCAAACTGAAAGCAGGTAAACTTAGATCAGATATAAGGAAGAAATTCTTTACAGTGAGGGTGGTGAGACACTGGAACTGTTTGCCCAGAGAAGTTATGGTTGCCCACTCTCTGGAAATGTGAAAGGCCAAGCTGGATGGGGCTTTAAGCAACTTGGTCTAACGAGATATGGTCTGGCCCATGACAGGGAGGTTGGAACTAGATGATCTTTAAAGTTCCTTCCAACCAAAACCGTTCTCAGATACAGCATGTGATGATTTGGCAGTGCCAAATGATCTAGGGGGTCTCCTCCAACCAAAATAATTCAGTGATTCTGTGATTCTATGATTGTGTGAATGATCTAGAGCAGTGATCAAAACTGGCTTTGTGACTACTGTTCATATATAGCTGCAACACTTCAAACCCAGTTTCAAACCCTGGTAGAGCTACTCTTTCAGACACTATCTTCTCTGGTCTCTTCACCTCAATGATGTTCCTTGTTCTTGCCCTTCATCTATAAATGTTCCTCCTCACCAAGGTGCTTGGCTCTCTACAAGCCATCAGACACAAAACACCTGTTGCTGCTTTGCTCCCATTCTCTTCATGCATGACCTCTTATTTTCCATATCCTCAGCCCAAATTTGTCCTTGGCTGAGATACTTTGAAAAGGCCTTTCTGCTTTAAATTACAATTCAGTGATGAAGGATCTGTAATCATTTTCTGCTCAAATATTTATTTTAAAGCAGTCCTGCTGCTTTTTGGTCAGAGGAAAGAACAATATGGTTAAACTGACAGCATGATGAAGGCTGATTTAATGAAGACAATGAACACTAATGATTGAGTTTTGAGCTTAATTATATTTTGGATCTTTTTCTTATTCTGAGGTTGGGAGGCAGCCTGTGCCTCGTTCAAGTGGGCACTGCATTTGTCAGTCTCCACGCATACAGCAGACGTTTTTCTATAGGCTACATTTAGCTAATAAGTAAAATTGGTGTCTACCAGTCGTACAGTCTCATAAAGCCACATTAATTTGGCCTGTAATATTTCTCTCTGGCTAATCTGAGCCTTCTGTTAATATACCCATTTCAATAATTGATGTTAGTACTACATGTGGTGCCTTTCACATAATGATCTCAAAGGGAGTTAGGGACATTAATTGATAAACTCTATCCAGTGGTAATTATATAAGGGAATAAAATGTATTTGCATTATTCATATGAATTAAGTAAGGCACAGAGAGGTTAAGCTATTTCATCCATCAAAGCAGCAGAGGAACCAGCAATAAATACTAGCAATCTTGATTCTCCTCATTCCAACTGTGCATGATGCTCACTTCCAGTCATTAAAACACCCAATGTCTTGATCTCACCCTTCCACCTACAGCTTCCAATAATGTGGCAAAATGACCTGTTTTTGTTGGTGACACTTAGGCTGGTAAAATATTATGTAAAGGAAATAAGCTGTTGGTCTGTCTTAGATAGAACACAGATTCCTCCTTCTCAGGTTGATGTGGAACCTTCTGTGTTGCAGCTTACAACCATTGCCCCTTGTCCTATCACTACATGACACCGAGAACAGCCCAGTTCCATCCTCCCGACACCCACCCCTCACATATTTTTAGACATTAATAAGGTCTCCTCTTCTCCAAGCATGGGGCAATGAGTTTAAGCTGGAACATAGGAGGTTCCATATGAATATCAGAGGGAACTTCCTCACAGTGAGGATGAAGGAGCACTGGAACAGGCTGCCCAGGGGACTTGTGGAGTCTCCTTCTCTGGAGACATTTAAAACCCACCTGGATGTTTTCCAGTGTGACTTGGTCTAGGGGATCCTGCTGTGTCAGGGGGACTGGACTAGATGATCTTTTAAGGTCCCTTCCAACCCCTAATGATTCTATGATTCTAGGATTCTACGATTTTATGATATGGACCCCAAAGACTGGCAGGGCTGGAGCATAACATGCTGGAAGGTGCATTTACTTCTCCATGTGCTGTGTTGGATTGCACCACTTGTGGAGACCAGAAGAGAAGGGCTGAGGTGACAGACCCTTGCACTCTCAGGAGAGGACACTCCCAAAGGGAACCCAACTGTCACTTGGGGCCCCAGTGGATCATGAGCACTCAGGCTTTGAAGAAGCACCACATAGAGGACAGTTCCATTCATTCTTCATGCTAATTGAGACTGGCCCCCCATTGCTCTTCATGCTATTTGGGGACTCTTGTGGGCTGTAGAAGAGCCACCAATATGAAGGAATTTTTCTGGCCCACCACACAAAATATGAAGAAGACACAAAGGATCTAGAAGACATTGCTAGCATAGTGCTAACTATCTTACCTGCTCTCTACCTTTCTTTTCCCCATCTCTACTATCTTATTTCTCTTACATTTTCTTCCAGTTTTTAAACAATTGTTGGTACGTGATATTTGGCCTCACTTGGCCTTGATCCTGAGCTCAGCAGTGGGTTACTCACAGTATAGGAGATGAATCCAGCTGCTCCCCACCCTTCCAATAGCTGAGGACCGGTGGAACCCAAGGGGTTCAGCCTTCCTGCTAAATTTATCCGACTACTGCTCTTACCATCTAAGCTGCAACCAGGTTGTGACACTAGGCTAGAAGTGAAAATGGTCAACAGGGACTTGCAGTACAGAAGGGGAAATCCCACAACTATTTACCTTGACACTGAGTGTAAAACACAGAGTAGCTTGCAATGAGACCAGAGACAGAAGCCAGCAGCTTCTGAGAGTCCTGTGAGTAACACTGATGACAGTATTTGGGCTGACAGACGCTGAGGAGCAAGGTTATCTGAGCATCTCGGCTGTGCTGCAGCTGTGCTGCAGGAGGGAGGGTGCAGTTGTGTTGTCTGCCTTGAAGACACTTCATGTGCAAGGCGATAACTTCACTTATGAACACAGTCAGTATCATAAGAGAAAACTACAAGAAACAACAATTTTATTTTGAAAAGATGTCTCAGAAAAAAGAAGAATAGGAGGATGGTGAATATCATTTCTGGTGGCAGACTCCTGACAGTTCCTGCAGTTGAACCAGATCCAGAGACACTGCGATTTGGCATTCCTTGATAACCTGCTAAGCTTGCTTTGAAGTTCCATGGGATTCATTATATTACCTTATTTTCCCCTTTATGTAACTTTGGGGGATTACTGAATTCTTTCTTGAAAATGTCAGAAGATAGAAATCTCTAGGCTTGTGCAAAAGCACACAGATTATCCCAACTGACTGAAAAGGATTTCAGTGATAAACTTCAGTGTGTGAGTCCTGAGGACTTAAAGATAGAAACTTCTAGCAGAGGCAAGCAGGGTTTCACAGTTTGTCTTTTATACCTGAGGATTTGAAAGCTTTGTATTGGTGAAATCTCACCTGTGCTTTTTCACATGAAGGCTGGGCAGACAGTAAATGCTGTTGACTGCTGCTATCTGAAACCTGGCAAGAAAAACAAGGAAATCTGGATTTTAAAGAGAGCTGAGGAAGATAAAAGTGTTGACATCTATGATTAGAAAAGAACTTCTATCTACCTGCCAGGATTTCTCACATGCTGGCTGAGCAGCTGCGCTTGCCTTTGCAAGACAACATCTCTCCTTTTCTCCCAGATACATAAGATTCTACTCACTTTTAAAAACTGCTGTAATGCAACACAGTCCCTCTCTTGGTTTGCAGGATGCCTGTTGTGAGATTTTCATGGCAGGAGCTTGACTAGCCTGTTGTTGTGGTTTATGCCCAGCTGGCAATAAAGCCCCATGAAGCTGCTCACAGTCGCATGAAGCTCCCCTCACAGTGAGATGGGGGAGACAACTGAAAAGGTAAAAGTAAGAAAATTCATGGGTTGAGATAAAGATGATGTAATAGGTAAAGATGGTTTAATAGGTCAACCCAAAGTTGCACAGGTAAACAAAGCCAAACAAGGAATCCATTCACAACTTTCTGCTGCCATGTAGGTGTTCATCTGTCTCCAGGAATACTGGGTTCCATCATACGCCTTTACAGGTTTCCATTACCTGCAAAGATAGAAGCCACCACATCAAAAGTCTTCTTCTCCCAGCTTTATAAACTGAGCATGATGTCATGTCATCAGTAGGGGTCAGCTGTCTCAGCTGTGTCTCCTTCCATCTTCTTGTACACCCTCAGCCTACCTGCTGGTGGGGTGGTGTGAGAAGCAGAAAAGGCCTTGGCTTTCTGTAGGAACTGTTCAGCAGTAGCCAGTACATCCCTGTGGTATCAGTCATGTTTTCAGCACAGATCCAAGCCACAGCCCACAGCAGCCAAAAGCAGCACACCTGTGAAGACTTGCAAGCAAAACTGATTTGTGTGTATATGTGCTGTGTAAATACTATACAGAGCTACTCACATATGTATATATACTTTTGTACATATATAGACATTTCTACTGAGTATGGAATCATTGGATCATTAGAGTTGGAAGAAATCTCCAAGATCATCATCAAGTCCAACCTTCACCCCAATACCACCATAACCTCTAAACTATGTTTGCAAGTGACAGATCTACAGGTTTCTTGGACACTTCCAGGGATGGTGACCACTTCCCCGGGCAGCCTCTTCCAATACTTGGCCACTCTTTCAGTGAAGAATTTTTTCCTCATGTTTAATCTAAACCTTCCCTGGTGCAACTTGAGGCTGTTTCCTTTTGTATTATCGCTAGTGACCTGTGAGAAGAAACTGACCTCCACCTCTTTATAACCTTCTTTCAGGGAGTTGTAAAGATCTCCCCTCAATCTCCTTTCCAATAGACAAAAGAATCCCAGTTCCCTTAGAATCCCATCAACTCTTGCAATAAAATGAGTCCAATTGCACTTTTATTCCGTGTCACAGAAGAAATAGTCTGTTGAAGATGCTGCTCTTTGAAGCCTCTCTCTTTTCTGAGCTGTAGGACTGTCATCCTGGGATTCCTGTCCTGACTGGTTTCCATTACTGTCCATTTTTTGTCTTTCTAGACAAAAGTCCTCTGGAAACTTAAAAAGGTAAGATATGCTTATGAGTGGGGGCCACATCAGCTTTGCCATTTAGTTCCACTTCAAAGTGGGAGGCAAGAACTTAGCCATGCTAGTGTTCTAATAATAATCGAACACTCAAACGAGACTTGACATCAGTGCAGTCATATTAGCTGAAACCAAAAGGCAGAAGAATCACCAACACTTCTGTGATGTGGAGTTAATAAATTTTAATGACCCTTCAGGGAGTTCAAGAATCTTGTAGGGAGGACTTAACATCTCAAAAAAAATGGCATCCCTATGAAACAGAAATTACAGTGGCTTTCAGGAGGGTGATGACAACTGTTTTTCATCTCATGCTGTAGAAGAAAATGAACCTTTCCAAAGGTTCACTCGTTACAGTCAGTCCTGTCAGTTGCTGTCAGGTGGTTTAGACATTTCCTTGCCAAATGTATTTTAACTTCTTGTAGCAGGCTACCTTTGTTATGAAGAAAAAAGGGGTTGATTTTAGGGGTAAGAGATATCAAACCATATTCTTGAAGAACATTTTGATGCCACAGAAGCTTGTTTGGACATTTTGGTTCATAATGGTGAAATAACGGTATCAGGACCACAAAGGGTGATGTAGTTTCTACACGCACACCCTTTCTGTGAAGGAAGGTTTTAGGCAGCCTGCAGAAAAAGATGCTTTGTTGTAGTGTCCAGCTTCTCCCCAGGTGAAGAGATTCTTGAGTTGAATCTGTTGTCCTTAGGTACCTCCTGCTGCCACTAAGCTAACCACAGTGGGCTGATTCATTTCTGAGTGTGCTGGTTTGGCTGCAGGACACATCTGCAGCCTGGAACACTCACCTGATCCCACCATGACTGCAGATGAAGCATTGAGTCTTCTTTCTCTGGCTCAGAAAAGGCTCATGAATCTTTCAGTAGAAGGCAAATGTGCGCAGCAGTGAGCCCAGTGTTCAGCAGGGAGGCCAGCTGTCTTCTGTCCACAGAAGAGACTCGTTTGATTAATTTTACAGGTTTCGACTTATGGTCTCTCTACAACTGACAGGCATCACCACTTGAACATGGATTTCGTATTTTACAATTCTCCCACTCTTTGGATATCTTAATGACTTCTTCTTCTATTCTCAAAGTTTCTTCTAATAGTCTCGGTTCCATTTTGCTTGTTTGATGCACTCGTCCCAAAGACACTGGTCCATATGTTTTTCATGAATGATGGTAAACACTTTGATGCTTGAAAACCATAAGCTTTTTATGCTGAAGCCCTCTCCTCTTCAAACAAACCCACTGAGGTACAGAGCTGCATGGTGTTGGATGCTGGATAGGTTCCTGTGTGACTTGGTTTAGGTGATCCTGCCGTTGCAGGCGGATTGGATTGGATGATCTTTCGAGGTCCCTTCCAATCCATAATGATTCTATGATTCTATGCTCTACAGTGCACAAGTTGTGACTGCAGAAACTAAGCTTCTGCGGTTTTACGTTCTCACTAGGGAAGAAGACAACTGAATCTGGAATATGCTAGTCCAGTTCTGGGGTCCTCAGTGCAAGAAATAAATCAACAAATGAGAGAGAGCAGAGTGGAGGGCCACTAGCATGGAGACAGGTACAACCTATGAGAAGAGGCTACGAAAAACCTTGTCCTTGGAAACTTCCAAAACTTTGCTTGAGAAGGCCTTGATAAATTTAACTTTGAGTCTAGTCCTTCTCTGAGATGGGGTAACTCCAAATGACCTCCAATGGACCCTTCTAATCTAAATATTTCTGGCATTCTGTGACAAATGCCATCTTTTTCAGGAACCACTGAATTAAAAAAACTGTCATTAATACCACAGTTATTGGAAGGGTCACTACTGGAAGCGACACTAAAAGGTTGGTACCTCAGAGTTTTGGCTGCAGTGCAACAAAAAAGGGATGGCACCACAGTGCTAGTTGTAAAATGCCCAGTGTTAAAGGGGAACCAATGCATGTGACAACAGTAGTGACCTTGGAGGACCATTGAAATAAGTTGCTTTCTTGCCAGATGCTTAAATGAAAACAATTTGCAGACAGTAATTGGGTAATTACACATACTATGAGGCTTGTGGGTACTACAGAAGTGCTACAAGGTCTCTGCTACACGTAAGAATAAAATTACAGGTTTGTCTCACAGTTTATGGACTAATGAAGATCCTGGAGAAACTACCTCCTGTAATTGTAGCCAAGTCCTGAGTGACCACTGAGTCTGTTGTCTGTAACTGAATTGCTTTCTCTTGGGCAAGAAATCAGCATAACCAGGACTCATCTGCTGGTGAGGCTGCATGTGGGCTTCTGCTGTCTAGAGTGAGGAATACAGACTATTCCATTGCAAAAACACCTCACTTCCTCGCAGCAACCAGAATGTGCCTTTAAATTATGTCTGCACCTCTGATTAATTGCACAGAGATTAAAGATTCCAAGTAATGGAAAGCAGGGAATTTTGTTCTGTTCTGCAGGCAGTCTGAGCTCTTGATATGTGGTGCTTGATGCATTTCCCTTACAAGGATGGTTCTTTTAGACTAACAGAATGCATATAGGAAAAAGCAGACCTTGAAAAATCCCTTTCTGATGATTCTAGCCTCTTGACATAACTGACTGCTTGGCATGACCTGCTGAAGTTGGCATGTTACCCACAGAAGTGTGGAGACTTCCTCTGGCAGAGCACGTTAACTGCACAGGAAACGTTCCCTGCAGTTGTTAGTTGGAATTGGTGTTGGCCAGCAACAAATGAGAAAGCAAAGACAGCATGGTAATGCTCTAGTGACAAAGCCTTGGCCAGTGACGTGTGACCTAGTGTTGTCTCAATACTGACCCTTGGGGGTCTCCACATACAGTAGTTATCCTTATGCTTAGAAATTTTATAGTGGCTACCTCTTGATCCATGCTTCTCTATAATCCTTTGTTTTTTTTAAACATTTTTCTGTAATGCTCAGAAACAAATTTAGGGAAAATAATCAGTAATATCTAATCCATTTGTTGCTATAAGATTTGGTCCACCAGTGGGACTACCTCTTGATGTACGACAGGAGTGAAGGAAAAGACAGGACACCAAAGGATTTAGTAAAGCGTCGGGTTTGCTTTATACATATGCATTAGGATGATGCTTCACAGTTTGCTCTCCGTGTAGCCAATTGTTTCTAAACATGCAAGTATGATTTAAAAAACACTATGCCTTGCCAGTGAAGCTTGTCTTCATTTTCTTCCATGATGCTGGAGAACAAAGTGAACTGGGATGAAAGAGGAGAACTGAGCGTGCACTGTTTCCATGGTGGCTGTGAGTCAGTGTAGAAGCTGTCCCAGAGCTGGTGCATGTGAACACTGTTGTGTGGGGCTTGCACCACTCGAGGTCTGCATTTGAGGATGTGCTTCTCCCCATCAGTAAGAAGTAGTCTTCCTCCAGAGAGAAGATGGTTGAAAGTCATCTGTCTGCCCTGAGCAGCCCCAGGGTTCACATGAAGGCACGGTACTTTCTCATTTCCATGTCGCCAAGGACGTCTGACTACAGTCGCTGTGATTCACGCTGTTTCTGCCTCGATTATTCACTGTAATGTGCTTCACACACAGCAAAGTCCTGAAGCCCTCAGAGGGATACTTTTGAAAGCATTTACAAGTAGTTTGTAAATGCCTCCTTATTTAAAGGGATTTCTTGTCAGTGCACAACATCACAACATCACTGCTCTGAGCTGCAGTGGCTGATGCTGGTTGCAGAGAAGTCAGAGATTTATTGATATAGATGAAAGCTGAAAAAAAGATGCTGTAACAGAAAGAGATCACATTTCTTTTTAGTGTCCATTTTGTGAACGCTAAAGTGTGATGCTCTGGCTCTACTCTAGTCTTAAAATGTAGATTTTTTTAATTTAAGGGGATAATTCTGGAAAAGAAAAACAGCAGCAGCAAAAACAAAGAACAAAGGAAGTAAAAACTATAGGAAGGAGAAAAATCACAAACATCAAGTTTTATTTTCTTTCTTTGTCTTCAATTCCTCTTTCAGCTTTCAAAACTTTTCAGATATGGCAAAGTTCCAATATGCTAAAATCCTGATTAATTTTGTTCTTTGACATGAAATTGTTTGGGGTTGTTTTCAAAACTAAGACATCTCAAAAATAACAAATGATAGCAAGGTGATGAAGATCATGAGAAAATACCTGCCTACATGTCAACATCACACACTCCTAAAGAGCTTGCAGGGTTAGCTGAAAGTGAGCTCAGCTGGGGAGCTCCAAGGACAGACATGAGCACAAGTATAACCTCTAAGGAGTAAATATCTTCTAGTAAGTATGCTTCCTAGTTTTTAAGCCTTTGCCTGAGAGAGTGTGTGAGCATTGTGAGGCTGGTAGAAGAAAGCCCATACCCAGAGCTCCAGAGATTCCTTGAGATGTGCCAGAAAGTACCTAGGAGGTGAAATATTACTGGAGATTGCTGAAGCATATCCAAACCGTTGGCCAAGACATGGTTCTGCTCAGTCATGTGAGACATGATAATGATCCTGTACATCCAAAGTGACCACAAGGTACTGGAAGGAAGAGTGAAGGACTGGGGACTCCCATCTGTTCCTCCAGTGAAGGCACAAAGCGTATCTACCTAAAGATGCATCCAATAGACAAATGTATGGCTGAGCAGATGGTGCAGTCAGGAGGGCTTTTACTGCTTTATCCAAGAACATTTCATGAGTCGTTCATTGACTGTTGGCAGAGTCCAAAACACATGAAAGGGGAACTTTGAAGATTGCTTTGCAAATCTGTTGAGGAGAGTTCTAATCCATAACTAGCACTAGTGTTGGACAACAGACATAAATGACTATAAGCAGTGGTGACTTTCTGTCTTGGACAAAGCCCAAGAGGCTAGATGTGGTCTTTCCTCGCTATAGGGCTGTAGGAGTAATAAGGTGTTATCACAGAATGGACTGCCAAACATTTTAGGTGTCATAAACATTATGTTTAGGTTACATAAACATTATGTAAGACGAAAGCCTGAAATCATTCATACACATGACCAGGATGTGATTTGTAGAACAGACTAGGTGAGGAAGTTCACATAATGTAAAAAGACGTAGAGTGTTAATGTAGACAAAGAAGAAAGTGTTCCTTGCCTATCGCAGACAGAGGTCAGAGCTGAGGTCTTGGTGCAGCAGGAGGTGAGTGGTGCTAAAAATTTCTGGGCAGGAATGAAAAGGAAAGAAACATGTATGACACAGGAGTGGGGCACCAGATGAAGTATATGAAGGCTTTATGAGAAACAAGCACAACCAACCAAAAGATAAATCTTATCACAGTGGTGAATCTTCACTAGCTGGGAAAGGAATGAAGAAACACAGAGGTTATACCTGTTCTGTTAAACAGGAGGAAACAAGGGCTAATGTCTGGGTCTGAGGGCAAGCATACATACTGAGTTCCTTCCCTAGTGTTGAGGACAAACCTTGTTGAGAGCAGGTGGACACTGCCTGCATTCACAAGACTTGGGCCTGAGTCCGGTCTGATCCCACTCTGCTGAAGGTACAATCATGATCTTGTATAAGGCTTTTCTTTGTGATGTGTCTGAAGTAACGCGAGGGCAGCGTTACAGCTCACGAGGCTGGTGCTTCACAGCATGAGACTGGGAGCACGTGCTGGGGGGAACACATGAATGTGGGGCTTCTTCAAAAACCAGTTATGTAGTGATCTGTCAGGTGGGGTTCAGGTCAGATGTTGCTTCCTTTGTAAGAGGAGTAAAAACCATTAAGCCATTAAGTAGCTCCCTGTTCCTCTTGAACCGTGGAGCCCAGAAGTTGACACAGTGCTCTGCCTTCTCTGTATCATCCGTAATGATGACACCCACTTCGTTCAGCACAGAGCCCACATTTCTTCTAGTTCTCCTTTTATCTCTGATATGCTTGAAAACTCCCCTCTTGTTATCCTTGAACTCCCTAGAACACACTTGACGCGTGTGTGTTTACAGCGATGTAATTAGAGGACACACGTGCTCTCCTTGAGGATGAGGAAATGCTTTATGCTTTGCTGATAAACCTCACAAGCTCCTAAGTGGGGTGTCTCTGCTTTATAACACAGTTTTAAAATTGAGACACTTAAACTCACCAGGTTCTAAGTAAAATGAGATGTGTGACACGGGTAAACAGTTTACAATTCACGCCTCTCTACATAGGACCATAAATTATTTCTACTTGTGTCTGCTCATTTCAGATAAAGCTGCCATTTGTTAAGCCCTTGCTTTAATACAGTTTTCCTCTGTGGGGCCATGCTTGCACAATGCTTTAAATTAAGCTCAGAAGCTATGCATAGTTCTCTTTAGATGAAGAATAACAGTGCTAGATCTGACACACAACTCATATGGTTTCCATACAGTGATTACTACTCCTGCTTGTTGGCCTCAAAGACAAATAGGGTCAATTCTTGTGGAATCTGCTGGAGAAAACCATGAAATGAAAGCAAGGAACAGAAAAAAGTCTCCTGTGTGCATTTCCATGTCCCTAGACAATTTTCTCAAGTACATGTTTAGGAGAGAAAGCTTGGGACAAGCAGCGAACAGTGGGTTCCTGACTTTAGCTTTTTGCATGAGTGAGCTACAGTAACGTATTGAATGGGGAATCAAGAGAATTGATGGACGTTCAGCCAAATCTGCACCCTGATACATGTACTGAAGAGCAAATGTCCAGCTCTGGTGAAAAGATTATTTCAGCAGGTGATTTTTTAATATTTAGAGAAAAGGTCAAGATACTCCTTAATTTTCCTGGGCATATCTCAGGCTACTTCAGTTAATGCTCTGGATTTGCCTCCCCTATACAAGCAGTGGATCACTTTTTCCTGTCCCAATATACACAATTCCATCACACTTTTCTTAAGTGTTAGTTGCTTGTCTGTCATAAATTAAGACCTCGGGGAATTAGGCTAAATGATCTTTCAATTTGCCAAGCAAAAGGAGACATTATTTCAAGGTTTGGTCTAACGTTACAGTTCTCAGGAGGTAGACACAAAATTCAATAACAAAGGAGGATATACAGGAAAGAAAATGGAAAGCCACTAATTCCCTGAATTGTCAGTCATCCTTGGTGAATAACAATACGCTTGAAGGAATGACTTTTTGTCACATTCATTCTAATTACAATGGTAAGCAAAGTCACAACGATGAAAGGTCAAAGCAATCAAGAGTTATCTGTATTCATAGTATAAGATACCGATCCTTACTCTAAGAGCTGTCAGTGCCAGCCCTTCTTCCTCACATTCCTCACTGGCGGTGATAAAGAAATTAAGCAATTGTTTTGAACGGAAATAAGAGCACGTAGCACATTACAGCTAATGAAGACATTGATTGAACAGTTGCCCACTGGGAGAACTGAGCAGAATGCAAAGGTTTTTTTTAAGCTTTCTTTCCATGTAAAACTTCACCATCCTATTCACAGTGAATAGGACCTTGGAGACTGGAGGATTTTGTTTTCACTATGGAATGAAAGAGTGGGTCACTGATGAAAAATGCTGCCTCAGGAATCCTAGCACTGTGAGTCCACTTGAGGTCTATGGGCTGACTAGAGGGTAGGAAGCACAGAAATTTACTGTAGCTTCCATCCTTAGAGATATTTAAAACCTGGCTTAGTATCTTGAGCAACCAGAAAGGTCCTTTCCTGCATCTGCCATGCCATTATTCTGCACCATGGTTGGTACCAAGTGCAGATGCTGACAGCTTTTCTAGAGGCCATAGGGAAAGGAAAGGTGTGCCTATTCTTACTGCTTGATTTGCTTCTCTATTGAATGTGGTCTTTGTTTATATCGAAATAATCTCAGCATCCTTCAGGTCAAGAGGACTTACGCATTATGGGTAAAGTCTTGCATAATTTGTCTGATTCTGTATAAGGTCAATCTGTGTTTTCAGACAAACCACAAACCAGATTTACCTGCTGCCTATGGACCTCAGAGATTTGTGGCTCAAATTAGAATTCCTGTTCTATGAGGCTGTCTGGAGCCACTTTTTCTTCTGAAGAGCAAGCAGACTTCAGCCTCAGTCTTTTAGTTCTGTGTCTCTAGGGCTTATAATCCATCAGTAAATTTGTGCCTGCTGAACACTTCCAGGCAGACTGTTAAAATATTGCCAAACAATTATCCGTCTCAAGTGCTGTAATATCCTGTTAATTTTGTAGAAAATTTATTGCTTGATCTTGATGAGAGGGTTGTCAAGTATATAGCTTGTAGATACTAGAGTGATGACATTGGGTCCACCAGAAGCTGTCTCTGCTCTAAGATGAACAAGCCTGTCTCCTTCAGCTTCTTCTTGCACATTAAGTGTTCCAACCATCAGCATCTTCATGATCCTCTGGTGAGCTTGCTCCAGTTCATTGATGTGTTTTGTGCATGTGTGGGGCCAAAACTAGATGCAGAATCTAGAGGTGGTCTAATGTGATCTCATTTTGGATTGCTTTTGTTGATTGAAGTGCTCCCTTGTGAGTATAATATCTACTGAGCTCAAGCTCATACACCAAGCTGTAAATCTTACCATATGTTAACTCTGTCCACATAACAGGGAATGTCCCGGTACCAACAACTGGCTGCCTCTTCACTTGTCAGGATACTGGTGGTAGATCTCTCAGATACTCTCTTTGGATTTGAAATAAAGGAATAAGAAGATGTTGGCCAGAAGAGGTGAACCTGTTTCTCACATCACAGAAGTTTCCTTTCATGTTAAGGGAACTCCTTTTTCTGTTTTACTGGGGATCTGGCTATTTATACAGAAGGGACCAGCACAAACAGGACACAAAAGATACCCCTACTAGCATAGCTTTGACGTGCAGAGCAGTCCAAGGTGCATTTGAGCAGATGTAGCTGCCTGAGTCAGCATATGTGAGGTAGCTCTCTCCGGTGATGGTAGTCACGCAGTCCTTGCAACACGGAGTTCAGAACAGACTGCTGTTCACAGAGTTCTGGTGCTTGTGTGGGCATTTTTGTTGTTGCTTTGGTTTGTTTTTATAATCAAACTCTTGATGTGGTTGAGAACAAATGTGGCCTTAAAGTTCCAGTGCCTGCAGTGCTACCTAGTGCAAAGCTGTCTCTGTCATACGTGTGGCCTTGTCACAGCTCAGTAACAAGGGCTGTAACTAAACGAATGGGCTTTACCTTCCAAGGGTGAGATTCCACTTGACAGGAAGGGGTGCAACCAGCTCTCAGGTTGCAGTCTACAGCTTTGGAAACCCATGTTCACTCCTAGTTTTGCAACAACTTTGCATCACTTTGAGCAAAACGCTTGCTCCTTCTCAAACCCTGGTTGTCATCTATGAGTGGCTGATTACAATCTTGTTTTTCTTCCACCTGCTCTCAGTCTTTATATTTGCCTTTTGCAGGTCAGACAGTGCTGTGTGTGGCCAGCGTCTGAGCACTACGGGGTTCCAAGCTCCCTCTCAGTCACTAGCCTTTGAGCCACACAAGTTGTGAGTTAATTAAAAATGAAAGGTTGTGTAGTTTTGTAAACACACAAAAATTGCAGCGTGGCCTTGGCTTTCTCCTACACAGGGATGCTTTCTCCTACACAAAGGATTCAAGACTCCTCTCTTCATCTTTTTCTTCTGTCTGACTCCCATGAGCTGTTGCTTCCCAATGCCTTAGTTTTTAAAAGCAGATGTAGTATTTTCTGGCTCTGTCTTTTCAGCACAGAGACATCACTGAGGAACAAACACACAAAGCAGAGCAGAACAACTCCTGCTCCATAGTTAACAGGCAAAGAGCTATGACAGAGTGAAGCTGACTTTATACAAACAGAAAGGAGCTTCAGTCTATGTACCTAAAGGAATGAGAGTTATTAAGATTTTTTTTTATTGTTTGTGACATAATTTGACCACTTTGGGATAGTCAGCATGCTGTGCATTTTCAACCAGTTCATAACTGTAATTTTCAGCAATTCTTTTCTTTTCCAGCCTACTTCAGCAAGAGTAAGAGAATTTTTCCACTGACTTAGGCTGAGTCTGTGATAGATTAAAATTTCCCAGCATTTAAGAAAGTCAAAATTATCTAAAGACTTTTTCCAATTCTGCTGCTGACTGAATGATGCCAAAAAACACAGTTAATGGTTAGAACTAGTGAATGCTGCCAGGTCTGCATGGGAGGGCATCTCACCACCGCTTCCACAAAAACCTTCCAATCTGAGTCACACCCCGCTGCTTTCGAGATGACAAAGAGAGGGAGCTGTCCTTACGCTAACTCAACCTGCTCAGCTGGAAAGATAAGACAAAATATTCTCCACCTTTCACTCATGCCTGTAACTATTTTCACAAAAGTTCGTTATTTGGATGATCACAGCCTCTTTTACAGTGACTAGCAACAGCCCTGTTGGCAGTCTAAGAACGTGATCAGACATAGAAACTAAGAAGCTGCTCTGAAATGGAAGGTGTAAACAAATACTAGGGATACAATAACACCACTGAGCAATTTATAATGCCACGTAGAGTGAAGTAAAGTTTTTGTTGCATGCTGAGTGAGAAAAAGAGAGGAGCTTGGTTCTAAAATTGAACTGGCACTTTGTTAAACAGTGAGATGTTTATCAAGATGATGTGATTGTTTCTGATGTTTCCAGCTACAAGCAGCCACAGATCCCTGGCTGCATCTCCCACCCTTTACATGACTCGATTCCAATCAGACTCCTGCAGTCACTGTTACTTCATCTTCCATCATTATATGTGGTGCTTTGTGGAAGGTTTTCTGCCCAATTGTCATGAGCTTTCAGGTTAATTTTAGGTTTATGCATGTTTCTGTTAACTTACTAAAATTAATAAAGCCACTACCCTGTTTTAATAGGATGTTTAACGTAAAAGCTTGAAGAGGAAAAACATGCAAGCATTGTAAATGGTTATCATCATCAGAATCTCTTTTCTCAGAAATTATTTAAACAATGAGCTCTGTAGGATGAGCTCCTCTTTTTTCCTGTGCACTTGTACTACAGCACCTCACTCCCTCTGGATGTGACTAAATCCTTTGGAATGCCATGACGACTGAAAAACAAAACCTCAGAAAGGCCAGGCAGTCACAAAAATAAGACAAGATTCAAAGCTTGTCAGGATCTAACAGAAGGATGCAAATGGTGGGCTAGAAATGTAATTTATTTTTTCACTTTGTTTTGCTGTATAAACTCACAACCACTTATCACCTCCGTGTCAGAACAGGGAAAGGAGAAGAGCAGCTATTGTTCCCTACAGGGCTGCAGCCTCTCTGCTCTTTCTCTTTTTAGCAAGCTCGCATGTCCTGTCCTCGAGAGGCTGCAGAGTTCAGAGCCATGGCACCTTGCAGCTTCACATCCTGATGTCTCAGGCAGAGCTGACCTCCAGCCCAATCCATTTGCTATTGAAGCCTGGTTTGAGACCTGAGCTCTGTCTTTAGCTCAGTGCCAGAGGAAAGCGAGAGCTGTGGCTCTTTTCATTTCTCTTACTAACAGTTCATCATGAGAGTACATCATTTCATGGCATCCTTTTGTCTATAAGCCTCCTTTGTACCTAGTGTGCTCATCTGTGAGCAAAGCCACGCTATGATCTGGAAACTCTGCGTAGAATCTGGTCTGTACCAAATTATAACAATGGTTATTGCAGCCCAGTGCCTCCCATTCCAAGATGAAGAATGTGAAAGAGAAGTAGTCAATGAAGTTGAAAGATCTCATCCCGCATCTTTCTCACTGGTGAATTGCAGCAAGAAGCGGATTGCACTTAACTGGCTTCAGTGTTGGTGAACTGTTAGTTCCCTACTCAAAGCTCCTCTAGATGGTCAGAGCACAGACTTTTTATCCTGGAAGTCAGCTTGAAAGTCTGGCTGATATTTAGTATCTTGCAGCTAAACAAGACAGGATAGAAGTACACCAGCAGAGCTATTTGGAAACAATAAACAATAGCCGCAATAACATTTTATGTTCATCTGTTTCTGCACTTCTTAGCTGCAGGAAGAAGTGTCTAGCTGGAGGACTGGTTGCCATCAAATCCAGGACCTTCATTCTTCCTGGAAGTGCCTGAAAGGATGCTGATTCTTCCTGTTAACTCAGATTTTCCTCTTTCAAATTCTTTCTCCTGAAGCAGGAGACTAAAAGCAGGTGATTTCATACCATGTTTGTTACCTGCATACCAAGAAAGGTTGTATGTTGTCTGCTATCAGAGCTTTCTAAAGCTTTGCTTGGACTTCTTTTAGTGAGTCACTGATGCTGACCCTGAATCTTTGGCCTGCCAATCAGATAGCAGTGCTTGTGGAACTGCTATCTAATTCAGTCAATTAAACACTATTTACCCTCTCGTAAACAGTTTAAGGTAGATCCCTTGTAGTCCTAACTGTATTGAATTAATTCTTCTAGGAATCAATTGCATGCACAGTGAAGCTAATGGATATGAAAAGCAGTGACCAACTATGAGGCAGGAAAATTTTCATCACAGTCAGTCAAAGACAGGATTTGTGGCACTAATCTGATGGTGTTTTGCATACAGATAATACAAATACACCTTTGAGAAAAAGAGTGCTTTCAAATGCACAGTAAGGTTCCAAACTAACTTTGAGCTACATATGACTGAAAAGTCAAGACTGAGTAGTTTTAGGGGTTTTCTCTAGCCTAACGGGCAGTTCGATGGGAGAACTTGAGCCATATAAACCTCATGTGCAACTTTGAGACAGTTGTCTTCTTGATTAGAATGGAGGTATTTCCCTCGGTTATTTTGGGAACTTCTCTTTTCTTCCTTAAGAGGGCTGACATTTCATTGAATTATGTGTCAAGTCTTCCATAGATCAGCTCTACCCATCACTGACATCTGAGTTAAATTTATTAAGCTTTTAGACTCTATTGTGTTTCTGAACCTTGGAAATTGTCACCCTTTCAGATGTGATTTTTCATCTTAGGTTCTCTGCATCCATAGACTGAGAGTTGGGGCTGTTTAGTCTGGAGAAGAGGAGGCTCCCAGGTGACCTTCTTGTGGCCTTCCAGTATCTGAAGGGGGCCTACAGAAAGGCTGGGGAGGGGCTTCCTAGGACGGTGGGGAGAGACCTTTTTGGATGGTGGGTAGTGACAGGACCAGGGGCAATGGAGCAAAGCTGGAGATGGGTAGATTTAGAGTGGATGGGTGGAGGAAGTTCTTCACCGTGAGAGTGGTGAGAGCCTGGAATGGATTGCCCAGGGAGGTGGTTGGGGCCCCATCCCTGGAGATGTTTAAGGCCAGGCTGGATGGGGCTCTGGCCAGCCTGGTCTAGGGTGGGGTGTCCCTGCCCATGGTGGGGAAGTTGGAACTGGATGATCAGGTGGTCTCTTCCAACTCTGAGTGATTCTGATTCTATAGCTCCTCGAGTGAAGTGATCCTGCTGTGTCAGGGGGATTGGACTAGATGATCTTTTGAGGTCACTTCCAATCCCTAATGATTCTATGATTCTGTGAAGACTACACATTTCTAAATACTCTGCAAAAGCAAGGCAGTTCTCAGTCTGCTTAACTGCTTTGGTAGTGGTCCATGGTTTTGTTGGAAAATGTTTCAGAAGTTTAAAGGTTTTTTGTAAGAGAAGTACAGAAAACTCACTGTCACACTTTAAGTTGCTTTAGACACAATTATTGTTGCAGGTTAGTTTTAATGAGTTTTAACTGATTTGTTTGATAACTTTAAGACATTCACAGAGGTAGTTGCTCTATTGGTTGGTGTTTGTATTTAAAGACGTCCGTGTGAAATGAAGCTGATGAACTACTCATTATCTGAACTGCTTTCTCCAAGGAAAGTGGCAATTTTGGAATATAGGGGATTTGAAAATACCAAGTTTTGAGGGATGTAGAGATTATGGTCAAAACTAGCTGCTCTGTGGCCTACAGGGTTATCCATTACTTTCCAAATCTCCACAGCCCCCTGTAGTACAGTAAATGTGAAGCACTCTTAGGTGCCTCTCATTATCGACCTTGCAAAGCTACATTAATGCTGCTAATTAATGAAAGTCAGTCTTTCATTGTCAGTGCTGCAAAGCTTTCAAATCCTAAACACTTCCATTGATTTTTGCATGCCAGCTGCCTGCCTGATTTAGCTTGATTCCTTGCTAGATTCCTTGCAGAATATCCTCCTTGTTCTGGGGGAAGGCAGCCCCTCTGAGTCAGTCAGGGTGAAGAAAGAGAGAGAGCTATTCACCTCTCTGCACACAGCGTGATTCAGATCTGTGTAGGAGTGTCTCTAAATACTGTGTAAAAGGCTTTTGCCTCCAACCTGATGACATAATACAGGGTTTTAACTTACCTACTGTGGATGTGCTGTACTTGTTTCCAAACGAAGAGTGAATAGGCTGCAGATACTATAAATATTCTATGTAGTTACTTAATAAACCCAAATGGCTGTAAATAAAAAGGACCTTTCTGAATTAGTAAATAAATAATAATTGCTCAAAGCCTTTTTGCTCCAGCAGACCTCAATTACAGCTGCATAGTTTGTCAGAAAACATTTAATTACCTTCCAGAGGTCTCTGTAATTCTGTTTATAATGACTAGCTTCCAGAGAGCTCTGTAATTCTGCTTGTAATGACTACACCTCCCTATTACTCCTGTGCAAAGATTACCCCTTGGATTAATTTTTGTTTTGCTTTTCTTGCTGGTTTTGATTAAAGGGGACAAACAATTTTGGGGGTTCTTGCTGCCAGTCTGTCAGTCTCTCACACACCAGAAAATTTGCTGTTGCTAAATTCCTTGTTTTTGGGGTTGGATATGGTGCTGACACTTTGGTGGGAAAAGTTCTGACATCATCTGAAGCCACTAGCAATAGAGTTCAGTTCTAAATTAAAACATCTAAACAAAACTTTTCATGTATGAGCCAAGTATCTAAGCTCACATCTATGAGAGATTCATTCATAACACTCATGGAGCACTGAAACCAGTTTGGCTGACCAGATACCAGATAGGCAATGAACCTATACAAAGCCAAATAAGCAGATGTCCAGGTTCAGCTGAGATGAGTTTGGCTCTCTTTCCTGGTCATGGTACTTTCATCTGAAAGAAAACTCAGTCAGATCACGAAACAGACAAATTATTTAGCCTGTGAAATACCCTAAATTTAAAATCAAATAACATAGAATGGTTTAGATTGGAAGTGACCTCAGAGATCATCTAGTTCCAATACCCCTGCCATCTCACCAGACAAGGTTGCTCAGAGCCCCATCCAACCTGGCCTTGAACACTCCCAGGCAGGAGGCATCCACAGCCTCCCTGGGCAACCTGTTCCAGTGCCTCACCATCCTCATAGTGAAGAATTCCTTCCTAAATTCTGATCTAAATCTATCCTCTTTTGGCTTGAAGCTCTAAGTCTGTGTCCATTATTGCAAAACTTGAAAACTGGGATGAAAGAAAGGAATAAATACTTTGGATCCCACTGGACTGGTAGTGTTTGTTTCTGATGGACTTCTACCAAGATAACTCTAGAATTCACAGAATCACAGATTCACAAAACATCAGGGATTGGAAGAGACCTAGAAAGATCATCTAGTCCAATCCCCCCGCCACAGCAGGATCACCTAGACCAAGTTGGACAGGATCATATCCAGGCAGGTTTTAAACATGTCCAGAGAAGGAGACTCCACAACACCCCGGGGCAGCCCATTCCAGTGCTCTGTCACGCTCACTGTGAAGAAGTTCCTTCTCACATTTATGTGGGACCTCCTATGTTCCAGTTTACATGCATTGTCCCTTGTCCTATCACTAGGTGACATTGAGAAGAGCCTGGCTTGGTTTATCTATTTCAGTGGAGTTTCTATTAATATACAGAGGAAGATTGGACCTGTTACATCATATCAAGAGCATGATAAGATGAAGGAGAGTAGGTAAATAAAAATCAAGTTAAAACAGTGAACCGACTTGCTGCATCTGGAGGACTGTCTACACACACATCACACAGCTTCCAGACATGCTCCTATGCCAGCTATTGTTTGCTGCTAGGATATCTGTAGGACTGTATGTGTCTAGTTGTGCTTGGTGACTTGTATGCCTGGTAGGTGTTTTAATCCACTAGGAAGAAGACATTAACATTCTGTCTGGTGGATGGTCATGTGGCAACTTTATGCACAGGAATCAGGCAAATAAAGCGTCTCGTGCTCATGGATGCTCCAGAACAATAATTCAGAATTGTGTGAAGTGACCACAACAACTGCCCCTGTAGCTGAGCTGTGAATATAGGGAGAAATGCAGCTAGATCTTCCATATATCATCTCCTGTTCATTTGTGCTTGAGGGAAGTGTAAATGGTATTTTGTGGACACACAGGTTGAAAGAATGGGTGTAAACCAGAACACAGGAGGTTCCACAGAAATAGGAGAAGGAACTTCTTCCCAGTGAGGGTGACAGAGCACTGGAAACAGGCTGCCCAAAGGAGGTTGTGGAGTCTTCTCTGGAGATGTTTAAAACCTGCCTGGATGTGTTCCTGTGCGACTTGGTCTAGGTGGTCCTGCTGTGGCAGTGGGATTGGACTGGATGATCTTTCGAGGTCCCTTCCAATCCCCAATGTCCTGTGATTCTGTGAATTTGCAGCAGTGGTTATTTTGATGATTTCAGTGTAGCTAATCAGTTCACAACTCGACTGTGACACAGGTATATTGTCTCCTGCTGAAACCCTTGTGTTCCTGTTTTCTCTATGCATTTATGGACACTTTTTTCTGTGTAATCTAGAGGAAATGTCATTCCAAAACCGAAACCTTCATCGTGAAGTCTGGAAATCATTCAGCAGTTTAGAAGTCTGAACATGTAGAAATAACACATTGACATTTAAATTAAGTGTAAAAATAATAGACTGCTGATGAAACTCAAATTTAGTATGCTAATTATTTACAAAAGAAACTTGCATGTTCACATGAAGAATCACGGGCATTTGAAAATTATAGGTACATTTTCCAGCCTATGACAGTGCAGGAAAACAAAATAAAAAGGATTATGATGAAGAATTACAGGGACTGCATCATGAGCTATGCAATAGTGACATGGAATGTGAGGGCATCCGAGAAAGGTCTCTTAGGCTTGGTTGCCCTAAGCGCTGACTTCTTGACCTTACTTTGTTCATAAAGAGGCCTTGACTGAAATGGAAATACTACCACTTGTAAGATATCAAACTAATAGTCTCTACTTTGAGTTTTCCATGAAGGAAATAAAAATTCTGCATATTTTAGTTTTGTTTCGTTAAACTGTAAGAAATTGCATTCCAGCTCCTGCTTTCAAAATAAGGTAGTTTAATATTTGAGTGAGCAGAGACTCTTCAGTCATGTCTGAACCATTTGTCTCCACGCAAATCGATAATCATTATCCTTCCAGCAGCTCATGCCTCTGAAGAACCTTGGAAAATGATTCAGACCTTAGTGCTGTCAGTTCTCATACAACAGAGAAGAAATACAGATTTTAAGAACAATATTTTAACCCAGTTTTCTAAATATTACTTGAGTGCCTGGTTCTTACTTTCCTTGTGCCTCACATTGCATTTTAAGATGTCTTTCAGCAAGTCTGAAGGCAGAAGAAGCTGTACGTTAGGTATGAGGTGACAAAAACCTGCCTGCTGAGTGTTTTAAGAGATTTTAACCTTATCTTCATGTTTAAATGCTATGTGTTACAATCTATGCAATTAAGGCTATCGAGAAACTACTTAAGTGCAACAGACAAGTAAGCTGTCAGCTACTTGGAAATGAAGAATTCTGCTTACCTAGGTTTGATTTTCAGCGAGCCACGTGTGACGCCAAGAGATTCCATCCTCTCTGAGTGCAGAGTGCAGGCAAGTAATTGCATGTGTGTCGCATGCGACATCTAGGATGTTCCCATTCTGTGGATTAAATTGCATGGCTGCACAGATGCTTTTTAGGACTTTTATTCTTATGTCATGAATAAAATTTATGAGACATTTAACAACATTTCCATTAGACAGTGTTTTTCTGGAAGGAATCAGAGCAACACAGATGTGTTATTGAATACAAACAACTACAAATAAAATAAATTGAGGATAAGGGAGCACTGAAATTACTGCCCAGAGACGCTGTGGAGTTTCTGTCTGCAGAGGCATTTAAAATATAACTGGGCAAGTTCCTGTGTGATCTGCCATGGGAGAATCTGCTCTACCAGGGGCACGGCACTAGATGATCTCCAGAGGCCCCTGCCCTTCTAATATTCTCTGATTCTCTGAACTTCTTCCCAGTGAGGGTGACGGAGCACTGAAAGGGGCTGCCCAGGGGGGTTGTGGAGTCTCCTTCACTGGAGACGTTTAAGACCCGCCTGGATGTGTTCCTGTGTGACTTGGTCTAGGTGATCCTGCTGTGTCAGGGTGATTGGACTAGATGATCTTTTGAGGTCTCTTCCAGTCCCTAATGATTCTATGACTCCTTTTGGTTGTTTACTGGACTAAACATAGACAGAATGGATTGTAGTTTGCATCCATCTTTTTGGTGATTTGTGCCACTTCAAACATGTTTCAAAAAGAAGATATGAAGAGATATTGTTGCTTCTGATATGTTTTAAAATTATATTTGTCATGTAGTGACAGGACGAGGGGCAATGGTTGTAAGCTGGAACATAAGAGGTTCCAGATCAACCTGAGAAGGAACTTCTTCACGGTGAGGGTGACGGAGCACTGGAACAGGCTGCCCAGGGAGGTTGTGGAGTCTCCCTCACTGGAGATATTCAAGACCCGACTGGATAGGTTCCAGTGTGACTTGGTTTAGGTGATCCTGCTGATGGACTAGGTGATCTTTTGAGGTCCCTTCCAAACCATAATGATAATGATTCTATGATTCTGAGCTGAGAGAATCACATTCAAATTTACTGTAAAATCCCCTCAAGAAAATGAGCACACAAAAGAGAATCTGTTGAACTGAAACAGGCACGGGACCTTGCAGTATTCTAGCTCTGTGAACACAAAACTTGCATTGATTTCCAATAACATAGCAATGAAATCACGATGAAAGGCCGCAGCTGACTCATTGATGGAATCGGTGCTTACTATTTGAAAAGCATTGGGTTCACTAGCTCTTGGCTTTACAAATTATATACATTATTAGAGAACATGGAACATCTAGCACATCCTTTGAAAGCCACATATGTTACACATTCTTTATATAAAAATTTCTACTTCCTTACCTGTTAAACACAGTGAATGATATGCAAAGACAGAAGTGGTTTGCAGCAGTTACTCTGGCTAAGAACAACTTTTGAAGAGGATGCTTTCAAATCAAGACACACTCAATTGTTTGAACCAGGCTGGTAAAACAGGGTATTGGTAATGTTCTGCTTGAAAGGAATTAAAAGTTCAGGATACAATTACAACATTTTCATTGTCAAAAATCTCCTTTAGAAGTCCTTCACTGGTACTGAAATATGAAAACCAAAACCCCCAAAGTCTGATCTTTCCTTTTGATTAATTGATTCCTTCACAGAAAGACTTACTTCTCACCATGGGCTAGCATTTGATAAAAATGTCAGTGTCAGGTGTCAGATGACTTGCCAACACAGTCTCTCTCCTATGGGCTGTGCATTTAGTGTGGACCATCCTGCATCAGCTAGCCTTTCTCACTATAGAAAGTCATACAAAATAGCTCCTACTTCTCCCTGTCAACGTCAGGCTGCTGCAAGTGAGATGGAAAGGAAAAGCTTGAGCGTAGAAATTGGAACTTATGCAATAAACTCCTTCACATGGTACATAAAGTCCAGAGGTAAGCAAGGGCAACAAGGGAGGTCTCTACAGATACACAGGTGTGAAAAGGAATGGAAGGAGAGTGAAGGCCAATTTGCCAGTGGGGCAGGGAACCTAATGAGAAGCTACAAGGAAAAGACTGAAGTACTCAATGGTTTTTTTTTCAGTTGTAACTGGTAAGACTTGACCTCAGGCACCCGAGGTCCCTAAGCCTTATAAGAGGTTCTGTGGGAGTAAACCAGTACCTACAACAGAGGAAGATGGAATTAGGGATCTCTTAATCCTTTTGTGCACACACAAGTCCATGGAACCAAATAGGATATATCTAAGGATGTTGGAGGAGATCACTTGGTGACACTGCATAATTTTTGAGATGTCAGCACAAGTGTGGAGGTTCTTCCTAAGTAGAAAAAGACAAATATGACATCATCTTTAAGAAGGGCAAGATTCAAGGAACTGCAGGCCAGTCAGTCTTACCTCAGTCTCTAGGAAGGTGATGGGGAAAATGTTTTCAGAATAAATTTCTAAACTCATTAATGATAGGAAGGTGACTGAAAGCAGATGGAACAGGTTGTTATTACTCTTATTATTGAGGCTGGAATAGATGTCTGAGATCATCAAGTCCAACCTATGACCTGACACCATGACATCAGCTAGACTGTGGCGCTAAGTGCCTCATCCAACTTTTCTTAAACACTTCCAGGGATGGTGACTCCACCACTTGCCTGGGCAGTCCATTCCAGCGTCTAATCATCCTTTCTGTGATGAAGTGCTTCATAATGTCCAACCTAAACCTCCCCTGGCAGAGATTCAGACTGTGGTAAGTTCCCATCTAATTCTCCTTTTCTTCAGGCTAAACAACCCCAGCTCCCTCAGCCTCTCCTCATCAGACTTTCCCTCCAGCCCCTTCCCCAGCCTCATTGCTCCTCTGGACCTGCTTCAGACCCTCAATCTCTTCCTTGAAGTGAGTGCCCCAGAACCTTTCCCCAGTACTTGAGGTGAGGCTTCACTGGTGCCCAGTACAGGGGCACATCCCTAGTCCTGCTGGCCACACTACTCCTGATACAAGCCACATGAGGAGAGTCTGAGAAAACAGTATTTGTTCAACTTGGAGAAGAGAGGCGGAAGGACAGACTGGACTGCTCTCCACACCTATCTAATGAGAGAGCTAGAGTTTTCTAGAAGAACAGGATAGGAAGCAATGGCAGCTGGTGGCCATATGGGACATTCCAGGGAGGTATTTGGGGGAAAAGTATACTATGAGGGTGACCAAATGCTCATGTCGCGTGTTCAGAGAAATTGTGTAGTTTCCATTGTTGGAGGTGTTCAGAGTTGACCAAGCACAGACCTGAATAACCTGATCTACTTAGGTCTGTTTTGAGGAGGAGACTGGACAATTTTATATTTGGAGGTACCTCTCAATCTCAACTATAATTCTTGGACAGTATTATTGAGATTGGGATGGAAAATATACAGCTACCCATACACTGATTATCACACAGATGTGAACATTTCAAACCAGAGATAGTCTTTAATTTAAAGTCTCTTAAAATGTCTCCAGTGAAGGAGACTCCACAACCCCCCTGGGCAGCCTGTTACAGTGTTCTGTCACCCTCACCGTGAAGAAGTTCCTTCTGATATTTATGTGGAACCTCCTCTGTTCCAAATTACACCTATTGCCCCTTGTCCTATCACTAGGTGACATTGAAAAGAGCCTGGGGGTGCTTGTGGATGAAAAGCTCAACATGAGCCAGCAGTGTGCACTTGCGGCCCAGAAGGCAAACTAGATCCTGGCCTGCATCAGGACAAGTGTGGCCAGCAGGTTGAGGGAGGTGATTCTCCCCCTCTACTCGTCTCTGCTGAGACTCCACCTGGAGGACTGTGTCCATTTCTGGAGCCCTTATTACAAGAAGGATGTGGATGTGCTGGAGCAAGTGCAGAAGAGGGCCACGAGGATGATCAGAGGGCTGGAGCACCTCTCCTATGAGGCCAGACTGAGAGAGTTGGGGCTGTTCAGTCTGGAGAAGAGGAGGCTCCCAGATGACCTTATTGTGGCCTTCCAGTATCTGAAGGGGGCCTACAAAAAGGCTGGGGAGGGGCTTTTTAGGATGTCAGGTAGTGACAGGACTAGGGGAATGGAGCAAAGCTGGAGATGGGTAGATTTAGAGTGGATGTGAGGAGGAAGTTCTTCACCATGAGAGTGGTGAGAGCCTGTAATGGGTTGTCTGGGGAGGTGGTGGAGGACCCGTCCTTGGAGGTGTTTAAGGCTGGGTTGGATGAGGCTCTGGCCAGCCTGATCTGGGGTGGGGTGTCCCTGCCCATGGTAGGGGGGTTGGAACTGGATGATCCTGTGGTCCCTTCTAACCCTGATTGACTGTCACGGTCTGGGTGACCCTGCTGTGTCAGGGGGATTGGACTAGATGATCTTTCGAGGTCCCTTCCAATCCCTAGTGATTCTATAAGTTTTGTTTATGGCCAAAATAAAAAACATTGAAATTCTTCACTGTGCAGTCTTCCCCATTTTGCTCTCATATCACTCTTTTTGTGTGTCTTTGGTGTCTTGTGGTGACCTGTGAAATTTAGGAATGGCAAATTGCACATTTCTGCAGTAGCGTCTCTTTGTTTTGGAACAGAACTTTATCATTTTATTTTTTATTGAATGTTGCAAACCCTTTTGGATTGTTTTTCCAGGATGAAATGATTACATTTACACTAAAAACATGCAAACAAGCGGTTCGCCATGAGGTTTCTTTGTGGAGCAATTTAAAAGCATGGTCACAACTTGCTTCCTCAGGAGCTAAACTCCATATTTGGCATCAATGGACCTCTCTTGTCACTGCCTGTAATAGCACTTGGCAAGCATGTAGTTGATTTTATCACAGGACTGCAGGTGAAAGGCAATCTTGGTAAGTTTACAGAAGAGCAAAATCGGTTAGTATGTATTTCAGACATAAAATATGACTTAAAAATGCAGTCAGTGTGGCCAGTCCTTCTTTATTGTCCCAAGGAATACAGAAATTTCAAGGTTTAATTCTGCGGCCATTGAAGTACTTGGAGTTGTGTCTGCACGATGCCATATGATCTTGATCTGTGAGTGGACAGAAAGAATATTCCATAGGATTTTCCCAGCTGTCCCCAAGGACTGGAGCCCTCGGGGCTGAACACAGAATCTCTACAGTCAGTAAACAACAATGTGACCTCTAGCACTGGGACACAGAGTGGGTCACGTTCTTACAGTTTCAGTCTCCAGCTCCAGTTCTTAAATTCAGAGTATCAGGTTTTTTAACAACACATTTAAGTGGTTCATATCCCAGAGTAATTCTATGCCACAAAAATATTTATAAAAATATAGATGTGAACATTGTTTAATAATTTTCTTTCTCACTACAGTTGGGCATGTTATTAACAGGATGAACAGGAGTCACTTATGGGTTCTACAACTGGTATCCATAGAGGTCTCTTCACGTGCTCGTTGTAACTTGAGGCAAAATACTGATTTATTATTGTAGACTGGGTATGTAAGATCCAGTTAAAATAGCAATCTGTCAACAGATGGTGAAAAATAAATTATCTTCCACATTTTCCAGTAAATTTGTAAATGCCTTTTAATGAAAAAAATATGTTCAGATGACCAAAATCGTGTTATCTACATATTAAGAAATACATACTATCTTCCACAGACATTTATTCATTAGCAAATACCACTGGGCAGTAGAATAAATCTTTTTAATCTACATGTGTTCTTCAAGAAGAAGTGGAGAGACAGAAGTCTATTTCTGCCCCTGAGAATGACCCAGGCAGAATTATTCTATTATTTCAATAATGTCCTGAACTCAAAAGTAACAGGACTGCATCTTTAGTTTTAATTCTTCGAGTGGAATTTTCACTTGCGCTAAGAGATAGACATGATCTTCCCCCATCCACGTGGGGGCAAGTTTGTTTTAATCAGATTTCTGTTGTAAGAATAATTCTAGGCTATATTTTTTCTTCTAATAAACAGAAAACACTTCTAAACAAAGTAACATTAAATGCTTAAAAACACACAAAAATTGCTAAAAACAGACATTTTCCCTGAGGCCCTAGTTTTGCCTTCATTATGCAGAACACAGGGTCAAACTGACTTTATTCCTCTTTTTTCTCTGTCTGTATCTGATATGCTGGTATAAATACTGACACATAATGCAAACAGTAATTCCCTCAAAGATGTATAAGTCTGTACAGAGCTGATATGTTCTTCCTCACTTTCAAATTACATTTTAACCATATCACCTATCTTGATAGTAAGCCACATTTTAAATTGCAATTATAACTTTTTGTTCAAATGTAAATTGAGAGAAAATGGATTTTGAATTCTAGTAATAGAAGGGGGAACATTAATTTAAAGCTTTTAATGCAAGGAGATGGATACATTAATATATGGAAAAATGCAATATTACCACATGAAGAGGTTTCCTCATTGCAGAGCTCCATTTACTCATCTAAATGAATATAAGTTTCATGTTTTTGATTGATTTCTAACTCAAATCAAATGCAATACTTTGTAGTAACAGATGCCATAAAAATTACTTCAGTGAGCACGAGTTATTGCCTGTACATCAGAACTTAATAAGTAGCAGTACTTGGCACACTAAGTAGCACTATTGGCTTTGCCAACATCATTCACAGCAGAATCACCCACAGAATCACAGAATTGTTTTGGTTGGAAGAGACCTTTAAGATCACCAAGTCCAACCACTGACCCAGCACTGCTGGGTCACTACTGCATCATGACCCTGAGCACTACATCTGTATGTCTTTTAAATACCCTCAGGTTGTTGATGTTCACTTCGTTGGGCTGTCTTTTCCAATCCTGATAACATACTTGTTTGAATTAATTCTTTCTGACACCCAATTTGAATCTCCCCTGGTGCAACTTGAGGCCATTTCCTCTGGTATTATCACTTACTACTTGTGAGAAGAGACCAATCGACACCTGCTACAACCTCCTTTAGAGTAGTGTAAGAGAGAGATGAGGTCTCCCCAGCTAAGCTTCTGTATCCCAGGCTAAACAACCCTACTCCTGTCATCTGCTCCTCATAGGTCTTGTGCAGGAAATGTTGTGGTAATAGAAAACACAGATAATAATTCCCCTTTGTTCCAAAGTTTTTACCTGACTTTTGAGGAAGGATCACATTTTGAAACGGTTCGTCTCTGAATAACTCCTTACTGTGTTCAAGTACTCTGTCCAACTCTGGGGTCCCCAGCATAAGAATCATAGAATCATAGAATTATTAGAGACTGAAAGGGACCTCGAAAGATCATCCAGTCCAATCCCCCTGCCACAGCAGGATCACCCAGACCAAGTCGCACAGGAACATATCCAGGTGGGTCTTAAATGTCTCCAGTGAAGGAGACTCCACAACTCCCCAGGGCAGCTTGTTCCAGTGCTCTGTCACCCCCGCTGGGAAGAACTTCCTTCTCATATTGTTGTGGAACCTCCTAAGTTCCAGCTTACACCCATTGCCCTTCTTCCTATCACCAGATGACATTGAGAAGAGCCCAGCTCCATCCTCCTGACACCCACCCTTCAAATATTTATAGACATTAATGAGGTCATCCCCCCCATCTCCTCTACTCCAAGCTAAAGAGACCCAGCTCCCTCAGCCTCTCCTCATAAGGGAGGTGCTCCACTTCCTTCATCATCCTCGTTGCTCTACACTGGACTCCTTCCAGCAGCTCCACATCCCACTTGAACTGATGGGCCCAGAACTGGACACAACACTCCAGATGTGGTCTCACCAGGGCAGAGTAGAGTGGGAGAAGAACCTCTCTTGATCTACTAACCACCCCACTTCTGATCCACCCCAGGATGCTGTTGGCAGCCCTCTTGGCTACAAGAGCACTCTGCTTGGCTCATGGTCATCCTGCTGTCCACCAGGCCCCCCAGGTCCCTTTCTCTTACACTGCTCTCCAACAGGTCAGTCCACAACCTATATTGGTACCTGGGGTTGTTCTTGCCCAGATGTAAGACTCTGCACTTGCCCTTGTTATAGTTCATTAAATTTCTCCCTGTCCAGCTCTCCAGCCTGTCCAGATCTCGCTGAACGGTAGCACAGCCTGCTGGGGTGTCGGCGACACCGCCCATCTTTGTGTCATCAGCAAACTTGCTGACAGTGCACCCTGATCCCTCATCTGTTAAGACATAGACTCGTGAAAGTGGGTCTTGAGGAAGGTCATGAAGATGATCAGGAGCAGCTTCCCCGTGAGAATGGGACAAGAGCGTTGGGGTTGTTTAGCCTGGAAGAGAGAAAGGTCCATGGAGACCTTTCAGTACTTTAAAGGAGCCTATCTGAAAAATAGGGTGGGACTCTATCTGGAAGTGTAGTGACAGGACAAGGTAGACTGGTTGCAAGGTGAAACAGGGTAGATTTACATTATATATTAGAAAGAACTTGTTTACTGTGATGATGATGAGACACTTGAACAAGTTGCCCAGATTGGTAGCACAAGCCTCATCCCTAGAAACATTCACAGTGAGGCTCAATGGGATTTTGAACAAACTGATCTAATGTCCCTGCACATGGCAGAGGAGTTGAAACTAGGTGATCTTAAAGGTCCTTTCCAACCCAGACCTTTCTGTGGCTCATGGTTCTACTATATTATATGTGTGAGCTTCATTTAGGATAGTTGAAGAGATATCAGCACAGAGACTTTTAAAAGTGATCTTCGTTTTTAACGTGCAGAAATAATTTCTATAGTGAATTAATATTCTTCCCATGAGGATGCAGAATGGTAACTGCTCGCCTTTACGGTCAAGCAAGTGATTCTGTCTTTTACATTTGTTTCACAGAGCTAAAACACTAATGGGAATTTGATCCAGATTCTGGACTCTGTTCTGACTTGTGTCAGCAAGTAATAAATCAAGGTTGAGCTATTTACATCTAACACTGGTTCATCTACAAGTCCAACAAAAACTGTTAGCTTTCAATTCACAATTTGGAATACTCATGACAACCAGAAAAAGCAGGATTGTCAGTGAAGCAAACTGATGCCTTTTCCTGCAAGTTTCCCAGATTTAAGATTCTTTATTTACTCTGGAGGAAGCTTCACACGTAGCCATACAAGTATATTAGTCTTGTGTTTGGTACTTGGCATGGAAGTAATGTAGAAAGACAACACATAGTGAAACTGTGCCAGACTTTGAAAACTTGTCCCACGCAGAATCCACATGTTAATGATCGCTATTGTTAGTGACAGCATTTTTGGCATCCACCACAGGGTTAAATTTGGCCCCTTTCTTTCCTGCTCCAACTCACAAAATACAGTAGTTCTCTAATTTTTTATAAGTGCAGCAAAATAAGGGTGATACTATGTCTTTATGGCTTCTGGAGATGTATATCAACTGTACAAATGACTGTTACAATGGAATGTTTTTCATAATAGTCAGATCAGGAACTGCAAACTGGAATGTAGTAGCAACCTGAATTCCTCCTTTTCCTAACTCAATACCTGACATGGGTTTACCAGCAGCTGATCTCTTCTTCCCTGAACATTGCTCCTAAGAGTAATGTGAATTTCAGATCCAACGATACAATCACTTAACGGACTGTGTGTTTACACATAGAACATTAAATTAGTTTAGAAATAATACAAACCACGCTGTGCAAAATGTATCCCAAACCCCAGGGTAAGTATGGAAAAACCTGTGCAGAAAGTCTCTAACGTTAATATTTCCTTTTAGACAAATACTCCTCTCTCCGATGTACAGGTTTGGTTCAAATGTACTAGCACTGCCACCCACATGCGCAGAGATAGGATGTTTAGCTCATGTGTGGAAAATAAAGTATCTGCTTCACTCTCTTTGTTCAGATACAGGAGGGAGGAAAATACCTCCCCAAAGCCTCAATGAGCTGCTATGCCCATTGGCAAGTACCTTTGCTACATCTTCAAAGAAACAAATCTCCATCTTGTATAAAGAATGCAAAACTCCCACTTAAGTAAAAATATACCTCGTTCATATGTCTGCGAGCAGAATTCAGCTCTCAGGACAAAAACAGCTTGCGCCCACCTGCTACTTTCCTCCGGAAACGTATTTTCAGTTGATATTTAGATTGTTAATTGAGAACAACGTGCTTTGTCAAGAAGACAGTTTTCCAGTCACAAAGTGCCATACAAAGCCCCCAAGAGTAAGCAAGAATGAACTTGCAGCTAAATTCTTGTGTTTCTCGAGAACAAACTCCTGCAGTGACTGTTACTCATTCACAACGTATCGGTTTTCATTTGGTCATTGTTGTTTAAAGCAGGAGAAGGCTTGCTCTTCTGACCATCAGTTCCTCCTTTGGATGTTTCCTGGAAGAAAAGCCTTGGCATCCACAGTGACATTAAAATTCGTTTATATTCATTCCGAAAATTCTGGTTAAGAAGTCCATATATTATTGCATTAAGGCAGCTGTTGAAATAAGCCATGAAGTAGCTTATAATAAATAACCACTCAGGGACTTTTGGTGCCATTTCTGCTGGATCAATGGCTACAGCGAGTCCAATGAAGTTTAGAGGTGCCCAGCAAAAGGCAAAAATGACAAAAACCACAAACATAGTGAGAAAGTTTCTGAAGTCACTTGGCTTCAGCCTTGGCTTTGTTTCTGTCTTGACTCGTCTTCTGACTTGAAGTACTAAAACCCAAATTCGAAGATAGCAGAAGCTCACAATGGTGATAGGGACGATGAAGTGAATGACCACAACAGCTATCGTATAGTAGGAGCTTGCAGTCTGAACAAACGTGCACGAATAGACACGTGGATCGTACTTCAAAGAGCCAACGAAAAAGTTTGGCACAGTTGCAATGACTGTCAATACCCAGATCAAGGAGACATACAGCATTGTGTTCCAACAGCTGTACACTTTGTCATAGGCAAAACTATGACATATATAGCAATATCGATTTATTGCAATTGCAGTGATGCTGAAAATAGAGCCAATTACACTCAGTCCCATCACAAAGCCACTCACTTTACAGTGAATTTCACCCATCGTCCATCCGTTGTGGAAAATAGCTAAGAGCACCAGTGGGTACGGGTACAAGGCCACCACCAGATCAGCCAAAGCTAGGCTCACCACAAATGCATTACCTGGGGAAAAAGAAAAATACATAGACATAAGTCTGAAAGCAATCATAGCTGTGGACAAGAAGGACAGGTATCGCTTCAGATGTAAGCAATGCTAACATTTTGAAGATGTCACCAAGCAGCAGGTATGTAGGACTGTTAGGTCTGAATGAGAACTAATTTTGCAGTTCAGCTTAGAACACCATGGAAATATCTGCAGTAGCATGATGTTTCAAATCTGGTGGTGATTGAATTATACCTTCCTTTCTGTTATAATCTTTAATAAACACAACCATCAGTGAGCCAAGTACGTATCGACTTGTTTGAGCTTGGCTAACGCCACAGCCAAACTCAGTAAAGTGAGCGAGAAGTCCAAACCCCCAGGTAGAGAAGCCATTATGCCATTCTAACCTATCACTGGAATACTAACAAGCTTCATGGGTATCAAGAGGAGGGCTATACAAAAACTAGGTCTGTAAGGATTTGAAAGATGTGTTGTTTTATGTATATTCTAAACTGATGCACAATACTATGTAGTGGAGATATTTTCTTCATGAACGTGACCCACAGTGCAGTTATTTTCCTGTTGGATCGACTAAGGAAGTGAAGTTGCCTTTGCAACTCTTTGTGTTTAATTACATCAAAGGAAAATGCAAGAATACAAGATAAAGTATTCAAATTTTTGAAAGTAGCCTCTGGATCCTTTCCTGCTGCCGATATTTAAATAAATTTTACTGATAAATGTTTGAGACTCTCTTTAACAGTGTCCTTTAAACAATTTTGATATTTCTGGTCATCACATTGAGGATACTTTAATAGAACAATGAGGTAGCAAACTATATTCCTGGAAACTGAACGTGAAATCATTCTCTAGGACTTTCTCAGGAGGCAGAAAACAGTTAGTAACTTTAGATTCTTGGCATTTAGTTACTAGAAAACACATTTCTGTTTTTCATACTCACATTTTTCACTTAAAAAGAAAGAGAGAGAAAGAGAGAGAGAGAGAAAGAGAGAGAGAAAGAGAGAAAGAGAGAAAGAGAGAAAGAGAGAAAGAGAGAAAGAGAGAAAGAGAGAAAGAGAGAAAGAGAGAAAGAGAGAAAGAGAGAAAGAGAGAAAGAAAGAAAGAAAGAAAGAAAGAAAGAAAGAAAGAAAGAAAGAAAGAAAGAAAGAAAGAAAGAAAGAAAGAAAGAAAAAGATTTTTGTCTGTTTTTTTCTTCTTTTGGAGAAAGCTAGAATGGTTGAAGATGTTTGCTAAGATTTATCAAATCTCTAAAGCCTCCCAGCAGCAGTTTATACCTAAAATGCAATTGTTCAGTTAGAATCAGTTGGGCATTCAGCTCTTTCAATCATATTTGGAAATGTATTGTAAAGTACATTTGGCTAGTGAATTTCAAAATTTTGTGTGTAATTTAGCAGTTCTTGAAAATTGCAGCTGCAATGAATAAGGATAGTTAGCAATGAACTTGTCAAAACCATAATATACTACTTTACAACACAGAAAATGGTGCAATATCCAAAAAGGCCTCCAGCAATTTGTCACTTTTATGGCTCTTACAGGGCCAAGTGTTCACACGGCGCATTGCAAAGTAAGGTCCAACGTTTCTTCCTTTCTGTGCGGCTGGCTGAAGAATGAGGTTTAATATGACATTATTGTGATCAATAGTCCACAAAAGTAGACAGAAACTTTTATAATTCATTAAAAATACGCAACCAAAGCTTTGAAAATCAAAGGTCATGGATTCTCATCAGTGTTTGGAGAAAGCAGATGTTCTGTGATAAAGCTAAGACACAGCATTTGGAGCGGCTACAAGCATATTCATGAGATAATCTGAAAGGTACCTTTTGCTCTCTGTAACTAAATAGAAACCACAGAGTGCTCATCTAGTTGGAATTATTATGATTATTTCCATACTCTACCTGGTGACTGTGTTCATATCTTTCAGTTTCATCACACAGATTATATTTGTTTATCAGAAACAGTTTTGCTCACTGGAATGAACAGATCCCTTAATTAAAAGTAGCAGCTACTAAAAGCCAAATATCTAGCCAGGGTCTCAAAACATATTCATCAGCGCTGTTCTAAATAGTCATGGATGAGTCCTCAGAAAACCCATTCTCATACTTAGTTTGAGTGCAACAGAATTAGATCAGCATTTCAAGAGGCACTCTTGCATATTAGTGTTGTTACTGCAATTAAAGGGAGTAAAGAGAGCTTGCACACCCCCTAGTAATTTTGCTATGACTTTACATTATAGCAATTTAATCGCAGAACAAACTTTTTTGTAAGGTCAGAGCTTTTAAGGGCTAAGTATCTGCCTTCTGAAAAGACAATCGTCTTCTAATGTCTCTACCAAATCAAGACAAAAATTGCAATCACAATTTTTTAAATGCTTCTGCTTCTTTTTTGGTCTTTTAAATATCTTGCTGCCTGCTTTGGTTTCAAACTGGCTAAAATGATTAATCATATATCATGATGGTCTGTTTTTCATTGGGTAGTGTTTTAGTTGTTACAGGTTTGTTTAACAAATGGTTATACCTTGCATACAGGCATCACCCTCTTGGTTCTTTTCTCCCACTGGCTACAGGCACTGGAATGGGCTTCCCAGGAAGGTGGTTGAGTCTCCATCCCTGGACATGTTTAAAGATTGTTTGGATGGGGTGTTGAAGGATATGGTTTAGGGGTGAACTTGTAAGTGAGATGGTTGGACTTGATGACCTCAGGGGTCTTTTCCAACTAGAGTGATTCTGTGTGTGAGGTTCTGTCATATTGATCCTTGTGTGCTCTTCTGCATCTGTTGCTGTTTTCCTCTTTAGAATACAAAGGACAGCAATACTGTTCGTAGGCAGCCAATTGTGCAGACTTGTGTTTTCCACAGTCCCCTCCCACCATGCTGTCGGTCTTGGGTGGCTCTTTAGAAACAAACATGACGAGTAGGGACAGGAAAGGCAGAAAGACTATGAATTTGACTATAATATACTGTCAGATATTTTTAAATATCCAAGATTGATGACTCGGGATTGTAACTTGATTCTTCTATTTCCATATCCTAACCTTAAAGGAGAACTTGTTTTTTACTTCATTAGGTCTTCAGTTGGACTGTAAGTGGGAAAGCTCTTTGCTTGAGCTTGAGGATTAAAAACCCCTCCAAGAATCAGCACTGTTTAAAATTAAAAAGCCTTTTATACTGCCTGCAAACTACAAAAACTTGAACTTTTCTGTGCTGTCTCTCTGACAACAACCTGTAGGCTTTTACCTGCACTGAAGAACTGGTTCATTCTGTAAAATGAGTAAAATCCTCCTACAGAGCTCAAAGTAAAGGACAAACCCGAGAGGTTAGACTGACTGAGTATGTCTAAACACACTAGGCATTTCTCTAGTGCTAACTCATTCTTCAGCCCCCTTTTTTTAGTCCTTTGCCAGGAGTTCTGGATATCTTCGAATAGCTTTCTTCTCGTGGTTGATATATAAAGCCGGGCTCTGGGCTCAGTTTCTAGACAGCCTTATAGTCAGAGTATATCACTTCAGGGACACATAGTGTTATCTATTCTACAGGTTACTTTTATATAAACAATGAACATACAAAATGCTCTAGTTTTGCTCTATATTTTAAAATGTTTGCAAAATACACAAGCTGGATGTAACCTTTTAGTTAACCTTTAGAGAGATGCTGTTTTCACACAAAATCCTTCCTCAGCTGTGACAGCCTCTCTAATGGCCTTGATTCTTAATGTTTTTTCTGTCTTTTACAGCAGTAGTTACAGAGATTAAGTTCTAGCTGGACATTGGCCCATCTAATTTTCTCCTTATGTAACCTCACAACATCCTTGTAGTCCTCCTGAGTGTCCCAGTCCTTCTTCTAAAGGTCATAGACTCTCCTTTTCCCCCTGACTTTCAGCAAAAGCTCTCTGTGGAGTCGGGCTGGTCTTCTTCCCCACTGGCTCATCTTTTGACACAAGGGATAGCCTGCTCCTGTACTTTGGAGATTGTCTTCTTGAAGAATGTCCAGCCTTCTTGGGCTCCTTCATGACTACACTATACGCAGAGCAGAGGTGGAGTTGTGGCAGTTGCTCTTTTATCATGCAAGCTACCCAGTCTTTGGGAGAGCTTTCTGCTCAGAAGAAATACAGCCCTAGAAACCAAGAAAGTTAGATGCTTGTGTTTTCACAGAAAACACAGGAATACAGACTAAAAAGGATTTCAACACTGTCATCCACTTTCTGGATGAAAGCACTATGCTGTTATACAGACGATGAGAAGAGGAACTTTTTGTTTTGAGATGAAACAATACAAACATTCCACTGTGTGTTGGTTTGGTGGAGAATGCTCTGTATGCATCTTTCTGGAGTTATGCTGCAACACAAAAAATGCCCAAATCACAGGAAGAGAATCTCATCATGCAACACAGAGCTTGAGATTGTGGATTAATGGCTTGCAGACTGCTGGAATCGGATGGACATGGATGACCATCCATCTGCAACCACAAATTTGTGCTGGAAGCAACATTTGCAGGTGCTGAATCTTGGGCTTATGAACCACAGTTCTTGGTTTCCAGCATAGTCTTTCTGAAAAGGGGTGTCTAAGTTGCACTGTTGGTTAATATATTCTTGAGATTGATTTTGGTGTGTTTGGCAGCTAGATGTGAATCAAATCTGGTGAGCAAAGCCTTTGGTTTTCATGTGTGCTCAGACTTCTTCTCCCTGTGGTTAAATACACCAGCACCAGTACCTGGTGTGAGTTTGCCACCATCAGTTTCATAATAAACTGCAGGTGCATTAAAAGATATTTCTAGTGTTGCACTGTCAACAACTTAGTAAAGCCCTGAGATTTGTAACCCATGGGTGTATCACTTTCTTGTCTGTGGCCTCCTGAAGTGTTAGAAGGGGTGGTGGTGTTTGCCTATTCCCACCCAGTGCATCAGCCACAACAGAGGTAATACCTTGCACGGTCTAGTGGGACAGAAGGCAAAAACACATGGTTGGTTCTTCCAAAGTGAAAGTCTGATCACTAATCAGACACGATTATGGAGTGATAAATACCTTCCTGGGCTTCTAAGACTTTCTGAGATTGCAGGAACTTTCTTGGTATTGAGTGTTTTCAGACAGAGAAAGAGAAGCAGAAGAGGCGAGGCGAGCTCTTCTAGGGAATTCACTATTGTCTAGTGGATAGATGGCTTCCATGGTAGAAGAGCTTTTCTTTGAAAAAGGACTTGAGCCTACATCTCCCATAGTCCCAAGATAGTGCCCTACTCACCAGCCCTGTTGCTCTTCTGGGGTTAGCCTGCTTGTCTCTTTCTATGTTATGTTCAAGAATTTCACCCTAGAACCAGAACACACAGGTTATCACTTAAATAATAGAGTGATCTTCATCAGTATGTCTCAAGCAAAATAAAACCCCATCAAACATCCCTCTCATGGCATCATAACAGGTGGGAAACTGATGTAGACAGGTGCAGGGATTCTCCCAAGGTGCAGATTGGTAAGGCCACTGTAGGTCTGTGAGCATTGCTCGTAATGACTCATTAGCTAATACCACCTCTGTGAGGAACACCCTGGAAAAAAACTACAGTGCCTGTCCAGCCTACTGCTCAAAAACAAAACCGTAGTGGTGCACTGTTACTGAGGAATGGAGACAACAGCAGAGGTAGAGCTATTAAGTGGTACTAGTTGGATTTAAAGTAAACATAAGGGGATGGTGGCTGCAATAGGTAGGAAACCCATGGAACTTCTCCAAGATCTTGCAGATGCACAAGTTTGTCCTGTATTTAAGGGAAGGCTGGAAAATACTTGAAAGAGACATTAGTTAAAAGTTACAAAGCAGACAAAACACACTAGGTTCAGGGAAACCTCTGAGCTGGAAGGAATCATAACAGAGGAACAAAGGAGAAATGTTGCACAGAGTTACTCTGTTTGCTATCTTTATCCTAAAGTGCCTGCTTACATCTACAAGTATTCTGTAGGATGTTACTTAGCTGTTTGTTTAAAAATAACAGACCAAAAGAAAACTACGTAAAAAACCCAAATTAAATCTTGGTTCATAGAATCATAGAATCATTAGGGATTGGAAGGAACCTCAAAAGATCTTCCAATCCAATTCCCCTGCCACAGCAGGGTCACCCAGACCAAGTCATACACTCAGTCAGGGTTAGAAGGGACCACAGAATCATCCAGATCCCACTCCCCTGCCATGGGCACAGACACCCCACCCTAGATCAGGCTGGACAGAGCCTCATCCAACCCAGCCTTAAACACCTCCAAGGATGGGACCTCTACCACCTCCCTGGGCAACCCATTCCAGGCTCTCACCACTCTCATCATGAAGAACTTCCTCCTCACATCCACTCAAAATCTACCCATCTCTAGCTTTGCTCCATTCCCTCTAGTCCTGTCACTACCTGACATCCTAAAAAGCCCCTCCCCAGCCTTTTTGTAGGCCCCCTTCAGATACTGGAGGCCACAATAAGGTCACCTGGGAGCCTCCTCTTCTCCAGACTGAACAGCCCCAACTCTCTCAGTCTGGCCTCATAGCAGAGCTGCTCCAGCCCTCTGATCATCCTTGTGGCCCTCCTCTGCACTCTCTCCAGCACGTCCACATCCTTCTTGTAAGAAGGGCTCCAGAACTGGACGCAGTGCTCCAGGTGGGGTCTCACCAGAGCGAAGTAGACGGGTTCAGATCAACTACAATAGATGGGAGTGTGGAAGCAAACAAATTATTAACATTGCACTGCCAAGAACTCTTGACGAGAGTCTATTGTGTCAGAGTAGATATTAATTTGCATCAAACAACAACCAAACAAACCGGAGAAGATGAAACAATTCCATTTTTAAATATATTACTGATGTTATTACAGAAGATATTAAAAAGGTTTTACAGATATATTGAGGGAATAAAACTGGGGTTATGTTAGCAGACTATGGGACATACTTGGAACCAATTAGCCATGAGATGTGTTTAGCTAAAAAAGGTTCCTCTTGCAGCTTTTTTCTTTAGCTGCATTTAAACAAAACAGCATTTTCACCAATACAAATATTGCAATCTCCTCTAATGAAAATGAAGACATGCAGGTGGTAACTCATACAGTGATTTACTCAGCTGCTCTGTGGGGCTCCAACACGTCGCAGCTACACAAGTGTAAACAAATCCATTCCAAGCATGTACGTGCAAACTGGTTACAGCTGCAAAAAAGACATAAAATCTAAGCCTTTTGTTGCTGTTATGTGTTTTTAAGGGCTGCTGGATTCAACTCCCAGACACATTGGGCTACCTTAAGTCAGACTTCTACAACATAGGATATTTACTACAGCCTATGAGATCCTATGTGGGAACATCTAATATGGGGAACACAGGTCAACAGGTTGCCAATGTCTTTGACATTCCCTGAAGTCCCTTCATCATGAACTTCTTTTTTCTTCTTTTGGTTTTTCTTTTTTTACCGAGGAAGAAAATAGATGAAACTTGATGCAAATGGCCATTATAAGTTTTCACTGAGGAAAATTCTTACTCTTTATTTTTCTGAGACTTAGGAAGGCCTCATCACTGTACATGTATAGGGAGATGGATGGTCTTCAGAAGCCTTGTAAAATTACTAGACAAAAACTGTGTTCTGGGTGGACCTGTGAGTCATGACATTGGTGAGATTGATGGCTAATTGTGGGGTGACAGGCACAGATAAGCAACATAACCACTGAAACAGTTGTGATGGAATTGATCTCTGGACATCATCTTGTCCAACCATCCTGTTCAAAGAAAATTCAACTACAGCAGCTCATTCAGGGCTATGTTGAGTCAGTTTTGGACTATTTCCTGTCATGGAAACTCAAGAACTTCTCTGTGTGACCTATTTAAGGAGTGGGTATACAGGGTATTTATTTTCTTCATTAGGAAATATTGATTTTGCAACAAATGAGGACTCTGCTTTATCTACTAGCTACCAGAGACCATATCTGCTACTACGTGAAGAACTAGTCACTAGCAATGAGCTACAGTTCCTTCATCAGGGGAATAGGTCCCAGTGCAGATTAGAGTACTTGGGTCTTGTGCTTGTCTCAGATTCTTCGTGGCAGCAGAATCTGAACTGTCTCTGATGGGACATCTGAATCAACAAACCTTTACAGACCGGAGGTGTGGAGGGTGGAGTATGGTGAAATCTGCATAGAAAGAGGGAAGAGACTACTGGAAAAGCCAGAATTTCCATCATTCTCTGGGTACCCAGATACTAGTTCAGCTTATCCACATTGTAGAAGCTGTAACTGAAATGAGCAACCTGGTAGCTGTTGGCCCACAAAGAACAGTGGGTGACTTCTGTGTGAAGTACTGATTTGTAGCTCTTCTACTGAATGAATACACCTGCAAAAAGAGTCAAATCAATGACATGTTTACTAAATCAGGCTCAAGTGGAAATAAATTTTGTATATATTGAATGAGAATGTTGTGTTGGAAGGTCATGTTCCTCACTATTTTCTTGCTCTCCATAAGCCAACCAGATACTCTTGCTTCATGTTCAATGAAGAAGCTGACTCTGTAGTACCTTTCACAATCTTCATGATGCTGGCCTGTCAGGTATTTCAGAAGAGTGACTAAAGATGATTACAAGGGTTGAGATTATCTAAGTAAAAACAAATCTCAAGACAGTTATTTTTTTTGTTTAACTTTAAAAAGAAGTATGTCCAGTGCTGAAATCAGACTGGATTGTGGAGTTAATGTTTCACACCCAGCACCATAATCATCAGTAAACTCTTTTAAACTATCTCAGCCACTTTGCTGACTATTTCAACCACCTTATCATTTTTTTCTAGGCAATTTCAGGGCCTGCTTCAACACCAGAGTAACTTTTTAGGCATTTTTCTTCTAATGACTGCAAAAGAAAGCATAAAGAAGGAAAGGGGAGTGTTGCTGGACACAAAAACTGATTTAGAGAACTATCTGTTGTCCATGGGTTCTAACACCACCTGTGAATAATGAAAAGCATTTTTGCAGTCATTTTAGAAGTCTCATAGGTAGGCTTTGTGTCCTTGAGTAGAAGTGCTCTATATTTCTGCAGTAGAACATTCTCTTTCAGCTGTGATATTTTATGTCAGTAAAATACCTAGAATATGCCAGAGTACTACCAGACTTTTGGCAGGAGAATTTGAATTCTAACTTTTGTTTCTATCATGACCTCTAACAAGACAAAGGCATACAAAGATAGCAGTCCTTTAGTAGCCAAATCTCACATTATCTAAGTATTAAGCCTTCCTGTTTAACATAAAGTTCTTTAAATACTGGCATTAGTGACTGTGCTGTAATGAAAATATAAGAAAGGGCGTTACTCTATTTTTTCTTTAGGAAAATTATTCATCTGTTTTAGCGAAGGGTTGGACCTACAGATGCATAAGACTGTTGAGAGTTTATTTCCCAGTTGCTTTCAGCATTACTCTATGCTGCAAATACAAAGTTCAGCCAATACAAACAATCCTCTTCCTATTATTTATCAACAAGCTACCCCTTGCTCAACAGAAGACAAGCAGCCAAAGCACTCGTACTACTGCAGATCCATTTCCAGCCTCACTTTTCCTTTTTGTTTGGTCTTTTGCAAACTGGAGCAATAAAGGGGCGGAAAGCTAATGGTGGTGAGCAATGAAAGACCTCATCATAGGCACGGGAAACATACCACCTTTAAACACATGCTAACTGGAAAACAAAACAAGCTTTTCAGAAATCACGGGTCTCAGAAGTCAGGGTGAATCAGACCCTACCCTTGGGTAGCAAGCATTCTGCTAATTATGTCAAATGAGAATTCTCCTACAAGAAATTAGATTATGACACAAACATTTTAGAGCAAATCGTGGTGTTGTGCTGGAGCCTCTCCGAATCATCATATCATAGACTCTTTTAAGTTGGAAGATACCTCTTGAAGTCAACTAGTCCAACCCCTCCTGATCCTGATTTCCCTCTCAGTGAGAGCAGGTTACACAGGACTTTGTCCAGTTGAGTCGTTTCAGTATCTCAAGAGGTGAAGACTCCACAATCTCTCTGGGCAACCTGTTCCAGTTTTCAACCACCCACAAAATGAAATAAAGTTTTATTCTGTTCCGATGTATTTCACAAGTTTGAATTCAAACAAATTGTTTCATCTATTCTTAGTGGGCACTACTATGAAGTGACTGTCTGTCTCCCAGGGTTATTTACGTACGCTTATGTGATCTCCCTGAAGTTTCTGTTCTCCAGCCTGAACTGTCACAGCTCTCTCAACGTCATACAGGAGATGATCCAAGCCCTAATCACTTCAGTTGCCCTGTAGAATCATAGACGGTACTAGACTGGAAAGGACCTCTAGAGGTCATCTAGTCCAGCCTCCCTACACAGGGACAACTACCTAGGTCAGGTTGCTAGGACTTCATTTCAGTAGGTCCATATCTTTCTTGCACTGAGAAGCCCAGAACTTGACACAACACTCTAGTTGTGGTCTTATCAGTGCTGAAGGAAAGGATCACCTTCCCTGGCTTGCTGGCAACATTGTAATGCAGCCAAGGGAGTATTTGGCCTTCTGTGCTGCAAGTGTGCATTGCTAACTCATGATCAGCATGATGTCCATCAGGACCTCCAGGCAGGAAAGCCAACTTCTTTCCAGCTGGGTGTCCCCAGCATATATTGATGCCTGGGGTTGTTCCTCCCCAGGTAAACTTCCCTTTGTTGAACATCATGAAGTTCCTGGACTATTCTCCTGCTGGAGAACAGTCAGACTGTTTGTCCAGTACATCCTCATCCCTCTGAGTGGCTGCATGACCTTCTGGACTATTAGCCACTTCTCTTACCTTTTTATCATCAGTGAACTTGCGGAGGGTACTGTGCTGCATCACTCAGGTATTTAAAGGAGAAGTTAGTATTGGTCCAAACAGTGACCTCTGAGGCACACCACTGAGGTTTGCCTTCCTACTGGACTTTGTGCCACCGGTCACAACTTACTTGGGCCTAGTCCTTCATCCAGTTTTCAATCCACCTCTCTACTTACCTAACCCCTATTTTGTCAGCTAGTCTATGAGGATGTTACATGAGACAGTGTCTAAAGCTTTGCTGAAGTGAAGGTAAGCGACACCCACTGCTATCCCCTCATCTACCAAGCTAATCATGTCATTGTAGAAGGCTATGATTTCCTGTTTGTAATTCTACGCTGATTAGACTTTCTTGTCTTTCATATTTTTGGAAATGGCTTCCAGGATTAGTTACTCTATCAACTATTCGTTACCTTAATAATTAATCAAAAGTGGTAGCTTCTTATAGCACCTTGCAATTTTATTGACTGCTTGTCTTCCAACCATTAATTAAGTCAAACGTCACTTAGGTTATGACATAATTAATCTAAAAGGCAATAGACAAGAATGAGACAGTAACTGGAAACGTGTCACATATTCTCATAGGCTGAGGCTACCTGCAGGATTGTGATTCTGTTTTGAAATCAAATTATACATGAAATTTCAGAAGTGTTGTGAAAGCTATTTCAACTCTCTGAATAAATTCTTTCAGCCTCAATGGTGCTGGCAGTGCTGCCATTTGAGAGTAAAAGGAAGAACGCATCTTTTAGATGTTCCAGAGCACTTGTCTCTTTGTCCTTTGCAGATGATTTTTAGTTTCATTTCACGAGGAAACCTCTGGGGATCTGACTGACTATAGCATTCTACTGGGAAGAGAACGATGGATCAGCCTTGACTTGTGTAGTTAGCTGCAGTTACCAGTGAGTTGCCTGATTAGTTACCTTACTTAGTGTAGCCACCAGCACAGTTACTAGTTCTTCTGGCAGTTAGCTACACTTTAGTAGTGCAATTAGTTGGTTGCTGTAGGAAAGCTTTGGGAAAGGTCACATTTTTGCCCCAGAATATAAACTAGTGTTCCTGATGTAAAAGCATTTGCATCTCCATTTTGTGAATTCAAACTCTGTAAGTAATTATATTAAGCAATGTTGCACACAGATATCAAGTGAGGACTGTTTCTGAACAACTGTTGTTTCTGAAAAATTTGATGCTCAAAAGCTTGTGAACACTTTGACAAGTGTATTACTTCCATTTCTTGCTCATGTAGAAGTAATGGCCTGCTGACTCTTCCCGAATACCTCAGTACTCACTGCAGTGGCTAACAGCCACCATTCTTAGCAGCTCTTGGGTACATGAAAGCTGCAGTCTCTAAGGTGCAGTTCACAGAAAGGAGGGATAGGATAGCTCCCAGTTGGCACACAGAGAGGTCAAAAACATTGGTGTTCAAGTGGTAACACATCTAAGAAAAGGAGAATATAGAATCATAGAATCGTTAAGGATCGGAAGGGACCTCGAAAGATTATCTAGTCCAATCCCCCACACACAGCAGGATCACCTAGACCAAGTCACACACAAACACATCCAGGTGGGTAGTAAACTTCTCCAGTGAAGGAGACTCCACAACCTCCCTGGGCAGCCTGTTCCAGTGCTCTGTCACCCTCACTGTGAGAAAGTTTCTTCTCATATTTATATGGAACCTCCTGTGTTCCAGCTGACACCCACTGCCCCATGTCCTATCACTAGATGACATTGAGAAGAACCTGGCTCCATCCTCCTGACACTCACCCTTCAGATATTTATAGACAGCCTTTCCTCATAAGGGAGGTGTTCTACTCCGTCACCTTTGTGGCTCTGCACTGGACTCTCCAGCAGTTCCATGTCCTTCTCTGTCCCTTTCTCTGAACTAGAATGAAATGTTGTTTATACTGAGGTAACTGGAAAAATTACACTGACTTTTAGATTTAGAGGACACTGAAAATTCCAGGCTGGACTTGAGAAAAATCTTAGAGACATGAGGATGCCATTTATAGATTTCAGTCCTTTCTGCAGCAGTGTATTTTACAATAAAGTGCTGGTTCTGAACTTATAATTAGTTAACATAATTAGTCTACAAGGCTGCTGTACTCAGCGTATATTGTTCCCACTACTCAGACTGCTTTTTCCCGTGGCCCTATGTGATATTTTTCTGACAACAATTGTTGCCGTCATTATGCAAATAAGGTAATCTAAAACAACAGATGAACAGATGTTGTTCTATAGTGGAAAGATGACAGTGTTTGCAGAAGTGTCATGTAATATTATTCTAATTTTCATACAGGTATTCAAACACTGAAAATCAGCCAAGTCCATTAAAAGCTGAAAAAAATTAGTAGCTTTATGAGAAGATTATGATTTTTTCTTCAGATATCACTCAGGCAGCATTTATTAAACAGTGTCATAAAACACATAGTTAATAGTTGACACCTACTGTTGTTGTGGAAGACAGCAGAGTTGCACCCACAGTTATTTAAACATACTTCTGTTACCTTTTGCAGTCACAAAATCTGTTTCACTCCCATGTCAGGGTGAGAGTTTCAAAACTAGAACAACTACTCAGACTCAGGTTTTAGGAAGATGAGAGCACAGCTTTTCTTCCTTTCTGCAAAGGAAAATAGTTATTTTGGTTTATCAGCTCGAGCTAACAAAGATATTTTCCAACATATCCTTGGGAGTATGGCAATGCACTTCTCAGTCCACATCAGTACGAGCATGTAAAGGAAGATGTCTGAGAAGCTAAAATCAGAAGCAAGTAAGACAATACTGGCACTCAGAATAGTTCTGAATTGGAGTAGAAGTAGAATTTACTTGTAGAGGCAGGGAACAGACCACTACTAATATAATGAGATTAATGTAGTCTCCAAAAATATCCTGAATAGTATGGTTCAAGTCACCTGGTGAATATGCATCTATGAAGAATAGCTGAAAGAATTAGTCCATCAAAATGAGCTGTCCTGCCTCTCTCTAAGCAGATTTGGTCTCTTAAATCTTTGGCACATCCAACCAAAGAGCATCAGGAATCTGTGAACTGATTCTGCTGGTCCATCCAAGAAAAGCCTTACTGCAGAGAAGTCAGACCTCACGCAGCCCATGAGCCTTGCAAAAGAATCACCACACCAGAACACTGGAGCTGCAATCAAACAGTGTGCAACTTGCAGTGTCACATTGCTATTGCCACACCACATTGCCAAGAGGTCCTTATGATTATGTCTGAGGGGGTGATTGCATTGGTTATTTCAGGGAGATGAAAGGAAATTTATTAACAGTCTGGGTTGAAAAGTAAAAGCCTGTTGTCTGTGTTAGACTTGGATCCATGGAGAGCCTGGTTATGGAGTTGAAGGCAAAGCATCACAGTAATGTTATCTTTGCTTTTCCTTTTGCTCAGAAGATGGGTAGACTGGACTTCTACCAAATGAAATACACAACTTAAATACAGCCTTAGACTCTTCTGTTACAGGTTAAAAAATAAAACCCCTTCTGCTTATCCAGTTCAACTAAATTCTTATCAATCCACTTCTAAAGATAAGCACATCAACAGCTATATTTACTGAGTGGAATAAAGTTTAATGTTGTATTCTAAAAGATGCCTTAGAACTGATCTTAGCATACTTTCTATTCACTTATCAATCAACTATTGCAATGTTATTGGTAAGCCTACTCTGTCATCCTTGAGAGGTCATGGAGAACCGGACAGGTGCCTGAGAACTGGAAGAAAGCTAAAGTCATTCCACTCTTCAAAGAGAACGTGAAGGAGGACCCTTACAGGCCACTCTCATTTCTTCCCTGTAAAGGTGATGGAACAACTAAATGTGGATATCATCTCTAAGCATGTGGAGAAAAAGAAAGGCAATCAGCTGTGGTCAGCATGGATTCACCAAGAAGTCATGAATGTTGTTTGAGAGCCTTTTATGATGCCATGCTGTCTGGAGTTGGGTAGATGAGAGCATAGCAGTGGATGTTGTCTGCTTTGACTGCAGCAAGGCCTTTGGCACTGTCTCTGATAACATCTTCATAGGGAAGCCTAGGAAATGTGGGTTAGATGAGTGGAGAGTGAGGTGAATTGAGAACTGGCTAAACAACATTTCTAAGAGTGTTGTGATCAGTGGAGTGGTGTCAGGTTGGAGGTCCACAGCTAGCAGTGCTCCCCAGGGCCCATTTCTGCCTCCAGTTCTGTTGAACATGTTCATTGATGTCTTGGATGAGGGGACAGATGTTTGCTAATGAAACAAAACGGAGAGGGGAGTCTGGCACATCAGAAGGCTGTGGTGTCATTCAGTGAAACCTGGACAAGCTGAACAGTTGGGCAGAGATGAAGCTGATGAAGCTCAAGAGCAAGTGCAGGGTCCTGCACCCAAGGAAGGAGTAACCTGATGTATCAGCACAGGTTAGGGGATGACCTGTTCGAAAGCAGCTCTGCAGAGAAGGACCTGGGAGTCCTGGGGAAAAACAAGTTAACCATGAGTCAGTAATGTGCCCTTGTGGCCAAGAAGGCCAATGGTACCCCGTGATTGAACTGGTAGTTCAGCGAGTCCTGCTTTAGCAGGTTGGTTGGACTAGATCCACAGAGGTCCCTTCCAATCCCTACCATTCTGTGACCCCCTCAATACTGCCTTCGCAGGATAAAAGAAAATCATAATTTAGAGCTAACACCAAATGTCACACTGAGAGACGCAATGTTGGACACAAAGTCCCCCACATCTGTAGAAGAACCTGCCTCAGATCACAATTTTACCCTAATCCTTACTTGCTAAAATTTGACGTACACCTGTCACCAATACATTCCATATTTTGCCCAATTTTTGCGAGCATTAACCAACATGAATCTGAACTCTCCAGATATTGACAGAAGAGCCAGTAGTCCTTGAAATTTACTGAATTCCTTTCTTTCACGTATTGTTTAACATTTGAGATAATTACTTTCATTTAACATTTTCCATCTCCAGCTCTATGCTGAACATACCTTTGGTCTTGTGACATGATTCTTTAAGATAATAATAAAAAAAAATCTCTCCTGCCTTCTCTAAGGCTACCAATTATTTTATATACAGTGTCATATAAAGACATCTCCTACTGCTTTTGATGAAATTGTTTATCTCCTCAGGATTCCATGTAATGAAGACTTATACAGAGGTTATTTTTGGTCCTTTATGATGTTTCTGTACTCCTAACTTTCAATCCCTTTAGGCTGATAAATTCCTTACAGATGTTCTACTTCCAAAATACTCTACGATTCTGTATTCTTTCGATTCCTTCTCCTCTAGAACACATCAGTCTCTGAATTTTGCTTTCTCCAAATTCACTTGCAAGGTTTCCTTCCTTTTGCTGAAGGATATTACCTTGATCAGTAACTTTCCTAATTTTCAAATGAACAGCAGTGGCTTCTGCTCTTCTACTTGTGAACTATTAACAAGTTGACAAAAGTTTAAGACTATTATTTTATAAATAACTTCGAAGATTTAGTGTCTCAGTTGGTTACTATTTGAATCAAATCTCACACAAAAGAGGAAATTAGTGATAAACTTACTCTGTTTCCTCTCCAAGAAGAGAATAGAAGTTTAATTAGTAGTATGAAATGAGTCATGGGCACATGACTGAATAATACTGGAAGTGATGTAGAAAGATTGAAGTATTGATCATTTGGAGGCATTCTCTGAGAAAAGGTTTCATATTTTCATGGGCAGATTTCACCTAAGCATATGGGATGCCAGCTTGTTATCCAAGCTGGCAGAATGAAAAAAGGAAACTTGAAATTGAGAGATGGGAAGAGAGCATCAGAAGGAATCATGTAGTTTCTTCATTTAACACCCAGAGCAGAGGGAATTTTGGCTTCAGGAGGTGGTGGCAACAAATATAGAAAATCAAAAGATAGAAGTTCAACTGGATCGGTAGCAGAAAAAAGCAGTAGAGTCAGAAAAAGCATGCCAGGAAACTATGGAACAAAATAGGACATCCAAAACCAGTGAGAAATTAAAACAAAAATTTATGGAAATAATTCTGATAGAATGGAATTGCAGCAATGATCAGAGAAGAAATAGGGAAATACTAATGGAACCAATCAAGTGATGAGACACTGCACCTCCACATATATAAAGGATACTATAAACATGCTCTTGGCTGGTGAGTTCTGGTCATACACCCAGTCAATGTCTTCAATGCAGTTTATTTCTTAACATACCCAGCCTTTGTTTTGATAATCAACAAAGACATCCCTGAACACCCTGTTGCAGAAACTAAGACCGTATTGAGAGCAGATGAGATTATTTTGTTTAAATTAAAGGGAAGAATAAACAAACCAGGCATAACTAAGGGGGCTTGCACATTTCAATAATTAAAAGAAGTTTATTGGAAAAGTGAAGTCAACAGTATCAAGGAATTTAAGGTCTTGCATGTGGAGGAAGCTTGCCATTTCTTCACATTAAAGACAATTGCATACTTGAAGGAACCTACTCCAGGAAGGTGATGGTGCCCCTGTACTCTGCATTTGTGAGACCGCACCTTGAGTACTGCGTCCAGTTTTGGGTGCTACAGTAAGAGAAGGACATTGAGGTGCTTGAGAGGGGCCAGAGAAGGGCAACAAGGCTGGTGAGAGGTCTAGAAAACAGGCCCTATGAAGAGCAGGGTGAGGGATCTGGGGTTATTTAGTCTAGAGAAGAGTAGGCTGAGAGAAGACCTTGCTCTCTACAACTACCTAAAAGGAGGTTGCAGTGAGGCTAGTGCTGGTCTCTTCTCCCAAACTACTAGTGATAGGATGAGGGGAAATGGCCTCAAGTTGCATCAGGGGAGATTGAGATTGCATTTTAGGAATGTGTTCTTTACTGAGAGAGTGGCTGGGCACTGGAACACTGGAACAGGCTGTCCGGGGAGGTAGTGGAGTCACTGTCCCTGGGGGTGTTTGAAAAACGAGAAGCTAGAGCACCTGAGACCATGGTCTAGGGGTTAGGGAGATATTGGGATGAGGGCTGGACTTGATGGTCCTGGAGGCCCTTTCCAGCCAGGATGATTCTATGCTTCTACAATTCTCAGAAGTTTGCAACCAGAAGAGGCAGAAAAAGCCCAAGAAAAAGGTCCAGACGTAGCTGGAGGAAAGGTTGTCTCAGTAAGGATGCAAGGGACAAGAAATGAGGCTAGACTGAGCAGGAAAATGAATGTTGACCAAAGAAAACTCTTAGGGACTGTATAAATGGGAACAGACAAACCCCCTAAACCTCCTTGACTTTGCAGAGTTCTAAAACTGATAAAGTGCTCTTCCACCAATACATAAGGGTGGAATTGGGGACAAGACAAACTGGCAGGTGAGGTAAGAGCGTATCTACAAAAAGTTAAGATGTCAGAGAGATCAAAAAGAGATGGTGGCAGGAATCTGTTGTCTCAGAAACGGTATCATGTGTTCCGAAAGAACTGAGCTATGTGTGGGGCCTGTCAAAGAGGCTCAATGTGTGGTCTGGTCTTCACTGGCAGTATGGAAGTGATGACTTCTCTCAGGCTGTGACACAGAGCTTGGCTCTGACACACATGCCAAAGAGCAGCTATTGCAATGATTCTCCTGCAGCTGTGGTGGTCTCACACTTTACTACCTGCTTCCTCTTCCCTTGCAATGGTGCTGGCACAACTACTGTCCCTTTTTTGCATGAGTGGTGCTAGAAATACGTCAGGAAAAACAATTAGTCAGGGAGTAATGAGAAAAGTAAAAGTGTTGCCACCTCTGGAAGATTAATTTTTCTACCACAGAGTATGTGCTAACATAGCACTCGTCTTTAAGCTGATGAGTCAGCTGTAAGGGAAGAATGAATCGAAGACCTTCTTAATCTCAACTGTAGGCAAGGCTGCAGAAACAAATTTGAAAGGAAGGGAAAATTAAAGATGTGGCTGAAATCAAATGAAACAAAATTAAATGTGAGCTTACACAAGGTAGCTGTAGCAATTACATTGATCATTTTATTTAATAAAAGATGGGCTTGGACTTTCTTCACCTAGGAGGTTGCTCTAAATGGATTTAGCCTTGGAAGAACGTATGCTTGGGTACCACACTGCCTGTTGCTACCACTAACTGGATGGTGATATAAGAGTATTTTTGTACTAGAGGGAAATAACCTGAAATAATTTTGTCTGATTCAAAAGTATTATGTCACAAAACACAAGGAGAACTAAAGGAATTTTAAGATAACACAAAATTGAGAGTTCACATTGATATAGGAAAATGTAAAGACTTTTTTTCCCCTTGAGAACTAAAACAGAAGTGGATAAAGTCTAAAAGCCTGAGGTATATGGTCAGGTACTAAAGGAACAATAATTGAGTGGACCGGAAAGACGAAAGGAAAAGAAGACCTGCATTAGCAAATGCCTGCACCAAGAAGAATCACACATACCATGCTATCTCAGAGAAGGAAAATGTGGCTCCAAGCACACCAAGTTCATTTTGCCTGTCCAAAGAACGACAGAATAGAATGTTACCTTTATTTTCATGAGGGTATTGATGATACTTCATCTGCCTTACTATGAACAGTTCCGTTTTCTCATGCTCAAGACAGATTCATTAATTTGGGATAGCTTGAGCTGGAAACCCTAAAAGAGCCCAGAGGAGTGGGTGAAGAGACAGAGATGGAATGTTGGATTAGCTAACTAGAGTCAGGCCTGGTTTGTACTTGCATGGGAGACAGTCTGGGTACACCAGGTGTTGTAGGCTTACCCTACTCCAGTGGGTGGGTTGGACTTAGATGATCTTTCAAGGTCCCTTCCAACCTGTAACATTCTGTGATTCTGTAATCAGAGTAGTGAGTTAATAGTTAATTACAGGAAACTAAAAGCATTTGGCTTGTTTACCATAGAGAAAAAAATGTAGAGAGATAAATACATGTTTATTTGCCATTAATATGGCACAAGAGTTCTCACCAGGCAGAGAAAAGATCCATCAAAGTTAATGATAATTATAGTTCTACATATAAAAATATCTACTATAAATTAGCTACCTAATACAGAAAAAGTTCAGGTAAAACAGTGTTTGAATGATATTGTTATTATAAAGATGTAGAAGAGCTTTATTTTCCATGTTGCATTCAATGAACTTATGTGATTGTTGAAGTCATGTACCCATTAACTTCTTAGTACTGGAGCATCTTCAATACTACAGATCCTGAATGTAAGAGAGAATGTGAAGGCTAAATACATGGAGTCCTAGGACTTAGAAGTACATGGGTCCGTGTTTCCAGAAGTTGGAAGTAGGGGCTGAAACCATAATAGTGGAATCTCACAGACTGTTCGCCGAAATACTATTGTCTGCATCACAGTCTATATTAAAAGACAATTTCACCAAGCACAATAGTGTAGTTCAAGATCTTTAGGGCAGTGAGGAGGGCACAGAGCAAGGTGACTACACCGGAATTCACAAGAGAAGATACCAGCCTCTTTAGAGTACCATGGGATGAAACCCTGGAGAGAAGAGGGGTGCAAGAAAGCTGGTTAATATTCAAAGATCACCCACTACAAACTCAGGAGTATTGCAACCCAGAAGAGGTAAAGTCAGCAAAACCACCACAAGGCCTGTGTGGATAAACAAAGAGCTCCCCAACACATTCAAACACAAAGCGAAGCCTCAGAGGGTGGAAGCAACAACAGGTAACTTAGGAATACAGAGAAATTGTCTGAGCAGAAGGCATGAGGCTGGGAAAGCCAAAGCCCGGGCAGAATTAAATCTAGCCAGGGACATTAGAAGCCCTTGTTCCCCTTATAGATATTTTGATGATAAGACTAGGGAAAATGATGACACTCTGGAAGGAAACAGGAAACCTAGTTTCCTGGGATACAGGGAAGGCTGAAGTATGCAATGACTCTTTTGCCTCAGACTTCACTGCTAAGTGCTCCAGCCACACTGGTCAGGTCACACAAGGAAAATGTTGGAACAAGAGGAATGAAGAATTGTCCAGTGCAGGAGATCATCTAAGGAACATGAAGCTGCAGAAGTCCACAAGACCTAACAAGATGCATCTGCAGATTCTGATGGAACTGACAGATGAAGTGACTAAATTGCTCTCTGCCATATCTTTCGAGGTCCCTTCCAATCCATAATGATTCTATGATTCTATATTTGAGAAGTTGTGGTTGTCTGAGCAAGTATCCACTGGCTGGAAAAGGAGAAGCATAACCCCTGTTTTAAGAAGGGAAAAAAAGGAAGACCTGGGTAACTACAGGCCAGTCTCAACTCTGTCTGGAAAGAAAATGGAAAATAAGGAGATGATTTTTTGATAGCCAGCATGGCTTCCTACAGACACTAAGAGCACATCATGATTGACAAATTTGATGGACTTCATTGCAGGGTTAGAGCATTGGTAGATAAAGGAGAAGCAGTTGTCATCATTTACCTAGACTTGTGCAAAGTATTTGATGCCATCCTACATGATATTCTTGTCTCTAAATTGGAGAGATTTGGATTTGATGAATAGACCACTCAGTGGATAAGAAATTGGCTGGATGATCACACTCAATGAGTTATCAATGACTCAGCATCCAAATGGAAGCCAGTGATAAGTGGCATTCCTCAAGTATTGGGATCAGCACTGTTAACATCGTCGCCGGTGACATGGGCAGTGGCATTGAGTGCATCCTAAGCAAGTCTGAGAATGACACCAAGCTGTGTGTTGTGGTTAACATGCTGAAATGAAGGGATGCCATCTAGAGGGGCTTCACATGTTAGAGACATGTACCCATGCAAACCTCCTGAAATTCAACAAGGCCAAGTTCAAGGTCCTCCACCTGCATTGAGGTAATCCCAAGGACTAATTCAGGCTGGATGATGAATGAAGAGAGATTAGCATTGCAGAGGAAGACTTCAGAACCCTGGCTGATGAGAAATTCAACATGACCTGGCAAGGTGCACTTAAAAGCTAGAAAGCCAAGGCTGTCCTGGGCTGCAATCAAAAGAAGCATGACCTGCAGGTCACAGGAGGTTGATTCTCCGTCTCCGCTCCACTCTTGTGTGATGCCACATGGAATACTGTGTTCAGCTCTGGGGTGTTCACCATAAGACAGACTTAGATGTGTTGGAGCAGGTCCAGAAAAGAGTCATGAAGATGATCAGGAGACTGGAACGCCTTCCCTACAAGGACAGGCTGAGAGAATTTGGGTTGTTCAGCCTGAAAAAGACAAGGCTCCTGGGGAAGCTTATAAGCAGCCTTCCAGTAATTAAAGATAGGCTACATACAGGAGACCTGAAAAGGGACTTTTTATAAGAACATATAGATAGAACAAAGGCAAGTTTCTAACAGAAAGAGAGTAGTTTTATGTTAGATGAAGGGAGAAGTTCTACACTAACTTTATTTTATTGTCTGCCTATTTAATAGACAGACTATTACCAAATTCATAGTTCTGTGTGCAGGAACATTTCATTTTGGATGGATGTACAACCAAGAAGTGTTGTGCATCTCTGAAGCCACACACACGTTGGAAAGAACTAAGTGTACAAATACTCCCGTGTTCTTGGAGCTAAAAAACCAAATTTTGATTTAATTGGTGTTACAACAGAACCTTGCCATTCAGATGTAAATACGAGTCTCATTGTGCCATGTTAGCTGTTATATACAGAAAAGAAACAGTAGAGTGAAGAGTCTTGACAGAATACATTAAATATACCACTTTCTGCTAATGTACTCTTTGGCAGTTCATCCAGGTTTAATGTTAGGCCTTGTGCCAAAAGTCAAAGGGTCACAAGTCCTCACTACTATTTGCAGTTATATTGAGTTAATGTGCCTAATTCTAATTGTATGCTGGCTTTAAGGCAAATAAAATACAAATGGTTTGCTCTATCTCTCTCCACTGGGAGATGCCATGACACATTCTGAAGTGCTTCCTATCAGCTTCTTACTCCAACCCACAATATTACAGTTATGACCATGGCTATACAGATATACCCTCAAATTCTTAAAAGCATCTAATGGTTTTGACTGACTTGATTCATCTTGAGGATACTTGGACATGCAGTAGTTTTTGTTGAACACACAAACTTTAGCACTTCAAAAATTTAGCACTTTAAAAGCTGCCTTCATGTGGGCAGACTTTACTGAAGACACCCAAAATCAATAGCTGCATTTGAAAATTCAGAACACACTTGATATTTCAAACACAGACTAATAGAAACACAGGCTAATTCATTTTTATTATTTCTCTATAGAAAGTTACTCCTCTCCCAAATTAGAAATTATGAAAGTATTCATTTCTGTCTCTCACTTTTAGAGAGCAGAAGTTGTTCAGCCTCTCACAGAAAAATGGGGTCCACTTATCCAAGGAGACAGCCATGTTGATTCATACTATTTGTGCCACACATTACTTGCAAAAGCCTTCAAAAACTTTGCCCTCCTCTTCCAAAAACAAACAGACATAGGAAAGAGAATTCCTTATGCCATGAAACAACCCTTCTGTTGTAAGGCTGGCAGTAGTCCCACTGTTTAAGGAGTGCATAACCTCTAAAAGCACCAAGCCTACCCATACTCCATTTATCTCCTGCTAAGCATAATACTTACCAGCACTGAGGATAACAGGTCACTTTATTTCACTCCATTCTTTTGCCTCCGGGTATACACAGCATTAAAATAGATTTGGTTTTGCTCACGCTCACATTTTAGGGAGAGTGGTGCCGAATTACATTGTTTGCAATTAGAAGACTTCTCTGGAAAACCTATGACACAATAGTGTTGATACTTTCTGTAAACACACTAAATATCTCTGCATTCTGAAAGGAAGAATTGTAATGGAGAAGTGGGCTTAGTTTATTCTTCAAATAAGCCACAGGTATATGAAGTCCCAAGCTCTCATCCTTATCCAAGAAAGTCTCCCATTACCTTGTTCAAATCAAATTGAGTGTTCATGGTAGTATATATCTTTTTTTTTCCCTTGGGTTATCTGGATCCCCTCCAACCAGCTTCATCCTGTCCCTCTCCGACATCCCCTATTACATGTTTCACTCCTTATATGCCATTTTTCTTCATTATTTCACTTCGTACCATTCCCTAAGAGTATGTGCACATTTTTATGGAAAAATGAGAGACTAAGTCTACCTGCTTGTCTGTTGTCTTTTCTTGTCAGAAGCCAAGGGTGTCCAAGCACTGCCTTAGCTCTCTAGTATTTCCTCATTCCCTCCATCCCTCCACACACACGTCCATCCATTTGCTATCTTCTTCCAGTCTGTTCCTTCAAAAAAGGACCTCTGTGGACATTTACCAAATTACCCTTTCTCAACTTCATCCTCAAGAACTCTCTCTCCCTGATGCAAAATTAAGAACTAGCCATTAAAAAATATTTAACTTTATTAATATTGTGCAAAAAGAACTCCCTGCTGTCCCATGGTACATATCAAAGATAATGGGACAAAGTCAACGACCTCTCATTAAGGATGATCACAGAAGATCATTTAGTCAGTATTTGCATTCGATAAGAAGTTCAGGTCTATAACAGTATTAGAGAATTTTGATGAGTATCTTGAAACTTACTCTTCTAGGTATCACCCTCTTCCAGCCCAATCCCTCCCCTCTGCTGTCATCTGATCGAATGCAGTTGCTCAGAAGAGAGCCCCTCTCTTGCTTCGCCCTCGACCGGGATTCGATGCCTGGTGCTGGCCGTGCTCGCCAACGAGAGTCCGTTCGCTCCTTGCGCGCCGGCCCCCTACAACTGGTCAGTAATGACACCGGGAACGCACCGCCCCGTGAGCCGCGGACCTGCGGGGACTCCCGGGGGAGCCCCGTTCCTGGCCGCTCCACTCGCTCCCGACCCGGCGGAACGGAGGGCTCCAGCCCTGCGGGATACTGGGGGGAGCCACCTTCCCCGTCCGGGTGGCAGGTAAGGCTTTACCGACCCCGGTGCCGCTCTGCTGTTCTCGGTAGCATCGTGGCTCCCCCGAACGCAGAGCCCCAAGGAGTTCAGCCGGTGCCTGCAGCAGCTCCCCATTTCTGCCCTTGCTCACTCAAATCACGCTGGCAGAAACGTCCAAGTTTCACACGTGGGGTGTGAACACTAAGGCAAATTAAATGAGACCCACTGGCACCCCTCCTGTGCCGTTAGGAGAGCAGCGACTGCGGGAGAGGAGAGCTTTTCCTAAGAATAAATTAAGTCAAAAAAGGCGAACGAGGGCAGTGCCTGCTTCCAGCTAGCAGCAGCTCTAGTCACTGCACGTGAAACACGAGTGCTCTGACAGCAATACCCATGAAAAAACGCCACAACATATACAATACCCACGCGAGAGAAACAGTTCAGTTCTTCCTCCTTGCACGTGGTGAGGATGCACCCCAAGAGGCCATGGAGCTGGACCGGTGTGGTACAGAGCCTGAGGACTCCGGGAATGCAGAGCAAGTTACACCTGTGAAGTTGCACATCTGAGTTCCCTCATCTCTCAGCAAAGTTTTGTGACTCCGACCTGCATAAGCATCCCAAACTGATGGCATTCTACGTCTGACGAAACAAGCAGCTTTGGGAACCGCTTTGCACTAGGGAAACTTAGTAGATAGACCACTCTGTCAGCTGTGGCACCCCCACCGATACCCAACAGCCCGCCGAGCACAGGTACAGGAGCAGCGGCCGAACTCTGAGCATCAGGTAACCAGTGGCAACCAACCGCCTAGGTAGGGTGAGGAAGAGTATCAGCATGGAGCGGGACACGCGTCAGGGAAGAAGTTGGCGCTACCTACCGAGTTTTGCAGTGTGAGACACGTGTAGCTAGCCCGGCAAAGACGAGAAGAGAGAGCAGCGAGTTCAGCAAACGAACCGCGCAGAGCCGCGTATTAATACACAAAAGAAAAAAACACTATAGACACGGTTCAAGAAAAAAACCCGTTTTATTGGCTGCTTTCTATCTGGAGTATACTCGATGAGGAAACAAGAAAGGCCATTTCCTGAAAGACTACTGCTGTGAACTCCGATAAAGACTCCGGGTCGTGGGCTGAGCCTCTCTCCCATAGCGGCTCATCTTCAGAAACACTTTCCATCAAGTTTTAAAGTTCCTTTTTTTCCCTCCGACCCTTCTGGACACGTCCTTGGTCTCCGGGATTTTAATCGCATGGCACCGATTCCCCTTATCGGTAGCTCCACAGACACTATACAACGCCTCATTAAGAGCCACTTAATGACCTGCCACCGCCCTCAAGGGCCAAGGGTCCGTGCGCCAGGGAGGATTACGACATACTCGAGCGTTTGGAGGTGCCCGACACAGCGCGGAGAGGCACCAGGGGACCCTCTGGTCCGCTCTCTTGGGGGCGGCCACAGGAGCAGGGACAGGGGTGCCTCCGGGGCAGGTGCACGGGTTCTGGAGCTCTTACCTGAGTTCCTGAGCTTGCGGTTCTTGAAGACAGAGATGATGACCAGTAGGTTGCCTAGGATGTCCACCACGGTGGTGAAGATGAGTACGCTGGAGAGCACCGTCACCACCCAGGCGGGACGTGGAGCCCCCGCTGACTCCCGCTCCTCCAAGCCGAAGCGGTTTCTCCCGCCCGGGTCGCAGCAGTTCCTCAAGGAGCCATTCTCCAGCATCGCTGAGACCTGCGCTCGGTGCCCAGCTCAGCGCTCCAGTAGCGGCCGCCGCCGCCGCCTCCTCCTTGCACTGCCCGGCCCTGTCCAGCCCCAGCGCGGCCACACTGCCGAGTACCCGTGCGGTAGCGCGTGAAGCCTTTTAACGAACGCGCCGGGAGCGCGGACCCGCCCCCTACCCTGTGGAGCCGTGGGGGGCGGGGCTGAGGGTGGGGCGAGAGCCCCCCCGAGACGGTACGGGAAAGCCTGGGGGTGGGGCCTTCACCTGAGCCCCGCCCCCAGCGCGGCTGCTGTTGAGGGCGGGGGAGAGGGGCGGCTGTCGGCGGTGCTCGGTGGTGGCGGCGCGGGCGAGGACCGCCGCGGGCGGCCGCTCTCCGTCATCTTCCATCATCGGCCGGCGGGGCGAGGGAGCCGCGGAGACAGGCCGGGATGTGGGCTCCCGGCGGCGAAGCCCCGTTCCCTCACCGCCGCCCCCGGTAGTAGCCCCCGGACGCGGTGGGGAAGCGTGTTTGGAGTTCCTTTTCCCAAGCTCTGTCCTCTGTGTTCAGTGGGTCGAGGAATCCCCTTCCCCTCACAAGTTTCCACACATGCGGTGCCCCAGAGGGGCTTTTCTGAGGTGTCTGTAGCCCTTCGTTTGCCCTGTGCAGCGCGTTCAGACAAAACGGTCTGTTAGGTGAAGACTGAGGACAACACCCGTAGGAGATCGCTGCAAAAGCGACGGGCAGGACACGCTCCAAACCAGTGGCAGCTTTAGCAGATGTGTGTGCTTCAAGAAGAGCAAAGAGCTGAGTATCATAGACTCACAGAATGGTTTAGATTGGAAAGAACCTTAAAGATCAGCTGGTGAACACACAGCTTCATTTGGGATCATAGTGCAGGTGCTACACGCTCCTCTGCATTTCCTAAATATGATGCATGGGCTCAGGAGGGCAAGCTCTGCACGTCTACATGCCTGGCTTCCAGCACAGCTGATACGGTTACCCAGAGCCACTGACAGTGTATCAATGGGCTCCTGTAGCCTGTTCTGGCAATTAGGGCTGCTCTTAGCAGACATAACACAGAAGGGTTTCGTGTCCCACTTTGTGCTGTTTTCAGGCCAGCCAGGCCACTCTGGATTGTGCTGCTTCCAGGTTTTGCCCCACTTTTGAGAATGATGCTGGAGCTGCACCCACAGTAGAGGTTACTATGTCGCTGTGTTCTTCCTCTTTGTGTCTGCTCAACAGAGAAAGGTATGCACCATTGTTTTCCAAGAATTGCACCTTGAAATAGCCTGCCTCACTGAGGAAATTGGGAAAAATTGTATAAATTTCTGTCCATTCTAACAGCAAAACATTTCTTACCGTGCATTGCTTCTTTGAGACCTACCTCTGCACAAATGTGCACAGGCGTAATCAAAATAACTGCAAATTACTGTGTAGACTTCTTCCACGTTGAGAAGAGTTGATTATTGTTAAATGTAAATGCATTACTAACTACTTTTGGATGTATCTGGAACAGACACAAGTGGGTACATGTGGATTTTTGTGCTAGTCTCATTTATGCAAGTTTAAAAACATAACAGCCTTACCTCAGATGCTCTCTGTTTAATGTAGGAAATATGTAAGGCATCACGATCCTTTTCAAACTATGGATGGAGTTATCATGGTTTCAAGGCTCTGAAGGACTCTCTCTTCTGAGAATTATCGCTCCTGATTATTTTGCCATTCTGCCATGGGAAAGTAATAATTGCACACTTGACAGAACAGGCTTTTTCTTGATGGAGGCATAAGTTTGCTTGATTTTTTTCTTTCTCCAGAAGTTTAAAAAGAAGTTTATCCAAGGAAATGCCTGTTTTCTGTATTCATCAGTGCAAAGAAAGATTCTTCTCCAGTCAGTAGTAATCTATCTGTAAGAAGAATTTCATGTTACTGTGTCACCCTTTATCTACCCCTGTTCCAATTTCTCTTTTCAGAAGGCTGGTATGCTCACTGCCCAATATCTGCGTGCTGCTCTAGTCTTATTGAATTCTTATTGAAAACTTTCAGATATTATCATTTATTTTCATGCATCAAACCCTTTCTGGGCATCTTTCCAGAGTCTGTATAAGTGCTTTTAGGAGAAATGTACCATTTTGTTGTCTGTTATTACTGAAGGATTTATCTTTAACTCTTTGTCAAAAGCTTAAGTTGTTCTTGAGCATAAATGTGACTTTTTAAGGTAGAGTTTGCTCCTGGCATTCTTCACACTTGCAGTTTGTCCACACAAAGGGAATGCTATGTATTTTCCCTGCCACACACCATTGTTAGGTATCATCACTCATTTTGTTTTATAGCTCTCAAAAGTGTGCCAAGTGATTTAAAAAAAAATTAGAAATCTATGGCCTGAACTTGGCCTGAAGTACGAACCTGCTACAAAATGTGAAATAAAAACAGTGTTGCTGGCTTTGAAACAACAGTCTGTCTTTTGTGGCTGCCCTGGCATTTGGCAGTAGGAAAACAAAAGTGGTAGCCTTTCTGCTTCAGCAACCAGGTATGTGATCTGACCTGCATTCTGATTCTTTTCACACATGTATCAGAGGTCTGAATTATTATTTAGGGGTATGGAAGTTGTAAATGTCAATATTATTTACCCTTTAAAAAGACTGATTGGACGGCATTACACCATCTAGGGAGGTTCTCACTCAGCTTTTCAGTAGCCTTGTTTCAAATTAACTAAATTATCTTTAGAAGTGAAATGCATGTTTAAGCCTATTGATTGTTATGGTTAGAATGAAATAACTCACTGCAGAAAGCATTCTGTCTTAATGAAAGAGGCATATCCTTCACAGTTGGATTGCTAAGACACTATATTGTTATGTTTTGGGAAACTTTCTTCTAATCTACTTCTAGGAAAAGTACTGTTTTGTCTTTGGTTTCGAAAGGAATATAAGTTTTCTATGACAAACTATATTTGTGTTGCAGGATAAGACCTCAAGTTTCCCAGACGGTCGGACAATCAAATATTCCATGCTGCCAGAGGTTTTCTTGTTTGCCTTTTTTTATTTCTTGGGTGTTTTTTCCTTTTTCTGCCCTTTTGCATTCTGAGGACAAATGGTTGCTTTATAGTGATACTTTTATGAACACTGTTTGCTGCACTTTGTTGGTTTGCTTTTCTGAAGGGACTTCAACTGGTCAAAGCCACAACTTTCCATGAGGACAGATAGAGTACAGAGATGAGAGAGTAGAGAGTACAGAGATGATTCTGTTGATGAAATCTCTTGGCTTTGCCTATCCCAATAGAAGATGAACTTAGGGTCTATGTTTCTTATGTCAGCTCACATTTCTGTAAGAAGCACATGTTTCTACAAGACCAGAGGCCGCTTAGAGCATGCACAGTCTTCAGTTTGAGTTGGCCATTTTCATTGTGTCCACCATGGCAGAGTCTGGAGTTTGGTCTTCTGTACTGCTTCCATTTCTATCCAGTTTTTGGTTTTTTTAAATTGTCCTCTACATATTTTTGAAACAGCTCACACCCAGCCACTGTTTAAATAAAAGTCTGGTTGCCAAGCACTGGAATGGGCTACCCTTGGGGGGTTGTGAAGTCTCCTTCTCTGGAGATGCTTAAAACCCGCCTGTTGCTGCACAACTTCATCTGGGTGATCCTGGTGTGGTGGGGGAATTGGACTAGATGATCTTTTGAGGTCCCTTCCAACACCTAATGTTCTGTGATTCTGTGATCCACCGCTGCCACAAGCCTGTATAGAAATGTTGTATCTCCTTTAGTGAGTGAGCGTGTCTTTCCTGTAGGATCTGGAGATTCACTTAATAACATTTTGTAGTCTGGGTTCCATCTTTTTCCATGCAATGTTAATATGATTTAGATAGAAATCAAAGCCTCAGTGAGGGAAGTTATTTTGTTGTCCATCATTTTTCTAACCCTTTTCTCCTGCTAGGAATGGCCCATAAATGAGATCTGTCATCTCATTCTCATAATTTATTGGGATTTTGGTCACATTGAATTTCCAAGGCACATATCATGATTCTTTTAATGGCAAACTGTCAATAAAAAGAGTCACTTGTTTTTGAAATTTTTATCTAAGTAGACTTGGCAAAACAAAGATGAGGAGTAGGTAGGCATTTAGGCTGTCTGCATCTCAACCTAAGAGAGACTGATCTACTTCTAAAGGACTATGTGTGTTCTTTGTGCTGTCATCATTGAACAGGTATGCGAGGTGAATGGTGCAGACAACCTTGTCATCTAGATGTCATCCTTGACATCTAGAATACTATAGAGTTTTGGATAGCTCCAATACTGGACAGTTATTGACAAACTGGAGTGAGTTCAAGGGTGGGCTGCTGAAATTATCAGGATTGGATAACTTGCTTTGTGAGGGCTGAGGAAATTGGACTTGTTCAGCTTCAAGAAGATCTGGCTTTTGCAGGACCTAGTAGCATCTAGGACTGCAAAGAGATTGTCTAGAAATGGAACCAAGCTCTTTATGGAGGTCATAGAATCATTGAATCATAGCATGTATTGGGCTGGAAGAGACTTCTAAAGGCCATATAATCCAAACCCTTCTAACTACACCAGCTTGCTCAGAGTCTCATCAAGCCTGACCTTGAGTGTTTCCAAGGATGAAGCCTCCACCACCTCTCTAGCCAAGCTGTTCAGTGATGCACCATCCTCATATTAAAGAATCTTTTCCTAACATTAAGCCTAAATCTACCCTTTTCTATCTTAAAAACAATTACTCCATGTCCTATTACTACATGCCCTTGTGAACATTTCTTGCCCAGTCTTCTTACACCACCCTTTCAGGTATTGCAATATTGCTGTAAGGTCCCCACAGACTCTTTTTGTCTTCAGGCTAAAAACCCCCACGTCTCTCAGCCTGTCCACACAGCAGAGGGGCTCCTGCCCTCTGATTTTTTTGGCTCTCCTCTGGACACACTCCAACAGATCCTCATCCTTCTTGTGCAGGGGCTCGAGAGCTGGAGACAGTACTCCAGGTGAGGTCTCAGCAGAGTTTCTACCACCAGAATCACCTCTCTCAATCTGCTGGCCACACTTTTTTTTATGCAGCCCAGGATGCAGTTGGCTTTCTGGGCTGCAATTGCACATTGGTGGCTCATGTCCAGCTTTTCATCCACTAGTACCCCAAGAGCTTTTTCCACAAGGCTGCTGCCTGGCGAGTCTTCCCACAGCCTGTATTGATACCACTGGTTGCCCTGGCTACATGCAGGACCCTACACTTGCCCTTGCTGAACCTGGGCCCATTTCTCCAGCTTGTTCAAGTGCCTCTGGATGGCATCCCATCCCTCTGGCATATCAACCACAGTACCCAGCTTGATGTCATCAGCAAACTTGCTGAGGGTGCACTCAATGCCACTGTCATCATTCATGAAGATATTAAACAACACTTGTCCCAATTCCTCCAATTAAGAGTCATACACCATCAAATCCATATCTCTCCAACTTAGAGAGACAGATGTTGTGGGAGACTGTGTAAAAAGTTTTGCAGAAGTCCAGATAGATAACATCTCTGTCTCTTGTCCACTGATGCAGTCATTCCACTGCAGAAAGCCACTAGGTTGGTCAGTCAGGACTTGCCTCTAGTAAATCATGCTTACTCTCTTGAATCACCTCCCTGTCCTCCATGTTTCTTAGCAGTTATCTTCTAGCAGGATCAACAGATCTGCTAGATCAAATGATCTTTCCAGGTACAGAGGTGAGGCTGACAGGTCAGTAATTCCCAGGGTCCTCCTTTCTACCCTTTCTGAAACTGTCTCCATAGACTTCTGTATGTTCAGGCTCCTCAGATGGTCACAAACCTTGTCTTCATTTATGGTAGGAGAGACTTTATTTACCTGGTCTCCATCTTGTGGGCCATCAGTTTGAGAGGTGTGAGGAAAGAGACTGCCAGTGAAGACTGAGCAAAGAAGTTGTTCAGAATTTGAGCCTTCTCCTCATCTGTTGCTACTAGCTTGCTGTTGTTGCTCAGCAGGGTGAGTACGCTTTCTTGAACCTTCCTTTTCTGCTTTATATACCTGTAGAAGCTCTTCTTGTTTTCCTTTGCATTCCTGGGCAAGTTCAGCTCCAGATATGCCTTGGCCTTCCTGACCTCGTCCCTACACAACCAGGTGATGTCTATATACTGTTCCCAGGTTACCTGTTCCCACTTCTGTTGCCTGTGTGGTTCCATCTTGTCTTTTAGTTTGACCAGCACGTCTCCACTTATCCATGCTGGTCTCTTGCCTTCCTTGCCCCATTTCTTATTGCTGTAAATAAATACATATCTATGTATCACGTATGTATATGCATAACTAGTATATGGTATATTTATGTGTATACACGCTCCTTCATACAAGTTACTGTTCTCTTCCACTTCTGGGGCTGCTCTGTCAGTTTGTCTCATGCTTCTCTGATATAAAAGTGCTAGACTGGAATGGAAGAATCTGATTTTCATTCCTGATCCAAACTAATATTTGAACTTACTTTTTTCAAGGGTGAAAGGCTAATTCCATAATCCCACATAACCCTTTGACTAATCCTTTTTAGGATGTAAAACAGGGCCAGAAGAAAATAATTGATTTATATTGTTAGAGGGAGCTGCCACAATCCCTTGTTCATGTAGCATTCAGGTGCTGTTATCTCTGCCCTTCAGCTTGTTTTTGTAAGCAGCTGCTGGTTTTGTCACAGCCAGGAGGCCAAGATGGACTGGGGAGGGAGCGTTGCACTGGCAGTCAGGAGGTTCTCCAGCCCTAGTGGTGACTGTCTCATGGATTTGCCACAGCACTGGGGCTGACTAACACCATTCCTTTGTTTCTTTTGTTGCATTACAATGAGGCTTTGGAAATTCTGCTATGTACTTCTTGGGAGGGAATTCAAAATTAATTAGTTAATTATTTAAGATATATTTAATTTTGCTATGCAGCTTATTGTCTATTGTTTAAGTTAATGCAAAGCTGTCATGGATGGCCTAGGATGCATAAAAAGTCTGTAGTTTTCTGCCAAAACCAACAGTAGCAGATGGTCTATTTCACAGGTTTAACCATGAGATCAGCATGAGATGAAATCTGGAACCAAAGAATAATTTAGTACAATGAATCAAAGGACTTCAGAACAAAAATGCAGCATTTTTTAAAAGAAAGTGGTTAAGTTTTGTCCTTCATCACTAGTTTCTACAAGTGTGGTCTAAAAAGAGTTGTGCTGACTGGAGCTCTGTCACAGTGTGAAGGTATCACCTGGGATCAGTCAGGTGGCTGCACAAGACAGAGTTACAACTGCCTGTTTCTCAAAGCAGTGTAACTCTGGCTCTTCTTCTTCCATCCAGCTCCTTCTTTTCACAAAACCTGCAGAAGTATAATAACATAAAATCTTAAGGCCATGACTCTAATCTGGTGAAATTTAGCAAAAGTTGAAAAGTTACTTGGAGTGGCTAAGAAAATGACAGACCTGTTAACAGAAGGTCTAACTGTCTGAAGTCTCACTTTTATAAGAAATTAGGATACTGGCATCTGGTACTCAGGGCACCTCCATCTAGACTACTGATGCTGTATCCAGTTGGTTCTTGTATGCCTGGGATATAAGATCTGGGACTGGAACTGGGACATGACTGACTCATGGGAATGAAAAAAAAAGAAAGAATTTTGATTATTTGATTATAGTAGATAATTTTCTGATAACCACCATGACATCAACCAAAAAACCGGTGCTTAGCTGGGTTTGTTTTTCCACTGTTACCTGTGATTCAGAAGCAGGTCTATCCCTTTCACTTTGATAACTAACAAGTGTAGCAGTGAGTCAACAGTGCTCGGTGGTACGGTGACATTCACTTGCAAAGTAAGAGAGATCTTGTCTCTCAGGGTCAGGAGACAGAACAATAGATCGTTTTGTAAATCAGAACTTATTGTCTGGATTCCACATTGTGTGAATAACAAAAGCTGACCCACTGTATTAATCTGCCACCCTCTGTACAGCTGTTGTTTGGGGGTAATGCAGTTAGAGCCGTGTATTTCTCTTCAGTGACAGTCAACATAAACTCTAACACCACTTCAGTTATTGTAACAGTGTACCAGAGAAAATTATTGTAGTACCTGAAGTGCAGTAGTGCTCTTGTGATGATCTTCTGTCCAGGTGAGTTTCATCTATTAAAGTCTTTGAAGGGAAGTGTGGTCTATGAGTATTAAATCATTCGCTGCACTGGAGTCGCCTTCTGCCTAATGTTGAAATTATACATTTAGTTTAGGGTGTTATAGTCTCTTTCAGAAAGGGTTTTAAAGGATGTCCAACTACTTTTTCATCTGGGATGCAGTAATAATCATGCTTGTGTTCTGGCACTCTCCTAGTACAGAGAACAAAATGGTATTAGAGGACAGAGTTGTATTTATGGTAAATGCTAACTATTAATGCATTGACTGGAATTCATTAACTGGAGAAATTGCCTGGAGGTATGCCTGGAGTGATTCAAAATTGTTTTTTAACTCAGTATGATTATTAATTCAAACAATAAGAAATGAAATATTGCTGGACTTCTTTTGCTGACCTGGAGGATATGACTGAAAGCAGAACACCAAATGAAGAATTCAGGAAGCTGCTTGGAACACACTGTGATGGCACTGTGTTTAAAACTAAGAAAAAAGGAAAAGCTCAGAATGTCTAGCTTTGTGAAGTGAAGCTTTTCTGGCAGTAGATGAGGACTGCAGGGTTACAGGAAAATCATAGAATTGGTTAGGTTGGACTTTTCCAACCTGAGATCATTGGGTCCGACCATTAACCTAACCCTACCAAGCCCACTGCTCAGCCATGTCCCTACTCAATATCTACATGACTTTAAAACATAACCAGGGATGATTATTCAACTGCCTCTCAGGGCAGCCTGTTCCAATGCCTGGTGACCCTTTCAAAAAATCTTTCCCTAACGTCTAACCTAAACTTCTGGCACAACTTGGGGCCATTTCCTCTTGTCCTATCATTTGTTACTTGTGAGAAGAGACCAACACCAAGTTCTCTACAGCCTACTGCCACATAGTTGTAGAGAGCAATAATGTCTTCCCTGAGCCTCCTTTTCTTCAGACTAAACAGCCTCAGCTCCTTCAGACACTCCTCACAAGGCTTGTTCTCCAGTCTTGTTGCCCTTCTTTGGACCTGCTGCAGCACTTTAATGTCTTACTTGTATTGAGAGGATCAGAACTGAACCCAGTACTTGAGGTGTTCTGAGCACAGGGGGACAATCTCTTTGTTCTCCTGCTGTCTACACTATTTCTGATCCATTACCCTTCTTGTCCACTCAGGCACGCTCCTGTTGTATGGAATATGGATGAAAATTAGGAAAGGAAGAGAACACAAAACTGACCTTTTTTGTAGTTTCACAGTTTACTGGGTTTCACAGAGTCTTTCGAGGTCCCTTCCAATCTCTAGTGATTTTATGATTCTATGATTCTATGAAATTGACAAAGAGTGATTGTTTTGTCAGGAGAAGCTTAATAATAATTTCCACAGCTGTTGGCTTGGCCGAAGCTTGATTCACCTGTGAAACATATCTGTTCATTGCAGGTAATAAGTGGTCATCCAAAATTATATCATATAGTAAGACAAAAAGGGATGAATTTATAGATATATATATAGATATAGATATGAATTGATAGACTTTATCAACCCTAATTATGTAATTTGCCTGATACTCTCTGAACTTGCAACCTTATGCAGCAATTTTCTGCAAATGTCTTATATACCATGTGGGGTTTTTTTTAAGAACAAAGACTGAAGACTGAATACTCTGTCATTCAGGATTTACTGACCTTCATATGGGCTGTCACTCATAGTAAACGTTATATATTTATAATTATAACTTACTATATTTAAACCTATACCTTTTTTTCCCTTCAAAATAATGAGATAATGTCTAGTCACAATTACTTGTGATCCTCTTTTTTCCATCAGTATTAAATCAGAGTGAGGCTATTCATGGCCACTTGTTTTCAGCAGAAGACTGGAGATGCTCAGAAGCCCATGTTTTTAGGGTTCTGACTTTTGAATTTATTTCTTCTGTATTTGTTCCCTTCTGCTCTGTCCTACCCTGTCTCTTCCGTATCTGCTCCCTTTTGCTGTATTATACCTTGTTTTTACTCTGATCTCTTTTTGTCTCTTCCTTTGCATTGCTCCTATTTATGGTCTCTTTTTGAGATACCAGTACCTCCCTTTCCTCAGGTGCAGGCAGTCTCTTTGCCTAGCAAAGCCTGGTTCTACTTTCACAACCAAAATTACTACCTTTCCCCCCATTTGTATGGTTCCTGATCTCACTGCTTCTCCTTACAGCTCAACATCAGTCCAGCCTTTTCTTTCTCCCTTGCTGCTCATCCCTCTTTCTTTCCCCAGATAACCTGTACCTCCACGTGCCTGGGCTTTCTGCTTTGTTCACTTCTCATTTATGAGATTCTGGTCTAAGCATCTAGAGCTCTTGCATCAGCCTTTCCTGGCAGATTATCCTGACCTACGGTTTCCTCTCACTCTGTCCTGCTCTTGACTTGCATTGGATTGATTTTGTCTTCCCATCACTAAGTGAAGAAAACTTCCTTTGTGTGTTTAAGAATGTGAGCATGGTTTGAAGGCAGCGAACACACATACCTTTTGTTTCTAGTTGTAAAGCCAGTGTAGTCACTCTCAAGGACAGATATTTCAGTGGAGAACTTTAGAACAGTCTGTAGCCTTTCTTTATACAATGAACAGCTCAGGTATGTGTGACTGGTAGGGAGGGGATGAAACTCATTCAGCTACACTCTTGAGGTGGCGTTAGTAATATGCACAGAGAGAAGAGAGCAGAATCTCTACAAGGTTTGGGGATTCACATTTTAGTCAGCATTTCAACTTGAGAAAAATTCACACATGTTTGAGGAGAATAGAAGATACGGAGAGGGTGGCTCTGTAACTTTGAGGGCAAAATGACATTAACTTATAATTTGAGTTTGAGCAGCTCAATTCCATAAGGTGCTACAGCAGCTTTTTTTGTTGCGAGAACATAGTGGGTTTCAATCAATAGATGTGTTTTTGAAGCTATATAGCAAAAGGGTTGGTAAGCCTTGGGCTTAATGTTGGTGAAAGGAAGGAGAAACTCAGTGCTCCAGAGCATTCTCTCTGAACCAATATTTGCCTATCCACAATGTCTGTGATCTGCAATATTATATTCATATATATTTTTATGTTTCTCTACCCTGTCATCTTAAAGTTTTTTGTAAGTGATTTTAGTTGCCACCTTTCAGAATGAACTGGACCTTTCTTTCCAGCCACTTATTTAGTAAATATGATTACCCTTCCTTTGCTTCACCATCCTTCTGTCCATGTATTTATAGCAGAGAATTTCTCTGTTCTTGATTTTTTATCTCAGTCTTTGAGAATCCTAATTTCACAGGGATTTTCTTTATTTTCTTCATCTTTGTCCAAAAACCCAGAATTTAGAGACAGAAAATATCAAACTTGTCATGGTTGTGCTGTAGCTATAGGAGCAGAAATCTATGAAGCCACCTTTGCTGCACAGCAATATTAACCACAGTGACTATTAATAAGACCCATCCATCACTACTGACCAAAACAAAGTCTCTTCTGTTTGGAAATAGAGGCAGCTTTGGATTTGGATCCCATATTCCCAATTATTTTTGCTTGTTCACATTTTTCTACTGTTTTATCTTCAGTCCTGGCAACTGACCCGTAGAAAGTATTGTATCTGTCCTGTTTCAGATATAATAACATTAAATTAAAATCAAGTGAAATGGAGCCAAGCGACTTGTAATTAATAATATTCACAGAGTTGCTTTTGTGTTCTACCTTTGGAAGTTAAAAGAGAAAAGCTTGTTATAAACAGTCATCTGAGTTTCTCCAGCTTAAGTATCTCCCTCCATAGGGTTTTCTTGTGTTGTTAAAGGGCTCATTAATTTACTGCTTTTCCCCCCATACAACCAATCAGCTGATATCCACACAGTGTTGTTTATAAAGTCTCAATCTGTGTTTATTATCCATTTATTACCTATTATTTATAATGGATAAATTTGTTTAAGCTTAAATGAGTTGGCTCAGTTGATAGAGCATGGGGCTCTGAATTCCTGGGGTCATGGGTTCAAGACCCATGTAGGACATCTTCGGACAGTACTGTAGGCTTACCCTGCTCCAGCAGGGGTGGTTGGGCTTAGATGATCTTTTGAGGTCCCTTCCAACCTGTAACCTTCTGTGAAGATATCTTTCTTTTTTTTAGTTGTGGTTTTGTTGGGTTTTTTTCCCATTTCCTTCTCTATACTCTAAAAAAACCCACCATTTTTTGCGTATCACTTCAAATCGTACTTTGTAGTGTTAACTTCAGTTTTCAAGGGTCAGGTAGCTCTGAGTTCAGTAAAATACCTTTCTCTCTCTGCCTTCCTAGGGTAGCACCTAGCCCACGGTACTTTCAGCTGTTAACTACTTACATGCTGGTAGCACTTGGTGGTGTTTGTCTTCTTGCTTGTCCTATTTTTATTTTTCCCCTGATTTTGTAGCCAGTGGAAACCCCCCTGCTGGGTTTCTTTCATGCACGTACTCACATGCTTCACTGACTTTAACAATACTAACTGTGCACTTGAACTGCTTGTTTTCATGTCATTTGTGCTGCATTTGTTTGGTTTCTTCTGCTGTTTTAACCATTTTAACTGTTCCACCAGTTAGATAACCTTTTGTATGTCACTCTCGTTTTCTCCCAGAACTTTTCAGAATGCATGTTAGAGAAGCCCCAAACCTGATGCTGCCTTTTCTCTTCTTGTTTTCTAATCCTGAGGTTCATACTGTGTTTGGGCTTCCTATTTACTCTTATCCCCCTTTCTTAGATCTGATTGCTGCAGATCATTGCTAGCAAATGTTAAAGCCCTGACTCATTCCTGAATTTATTATCCCTTTGAGCTTTTTGTTCATCCCTCAAAATTTTCTTTGCTTATTGGAACCTCTGCGCTGATTCAACCAAAGAAATGGTCACTGAATCTAATCCAGTGCCTGCTGCTGCTGCTCAGGCTAGGTTCCTGTACTTGTTTTCATTTCCCATTGGTTAAATGAGGGAAAACCATTTCCCTATAGTTTTATCTCACTTAACCCATTACTCCATAGGGGTATCCCTGTTCACAAGCATGGTTGTGATTTTTATTAACCTGTCTGGGACTTCACTTCTTCTGTTCCTTTTGGTAGCTGTTTGCTTTCCCATCTCTAGCCCTTCCCTTTTATGAGTATGAGAGCGGTGGTTTTCTTTGCATGGCTGTGTAAATGACAGAGCTGGTTTTCCAGTAGCATGTAGTGTGGGAAGTAATTGTTCTTTTGCAGATTCCCCAGCCCAATTATAACTGTTATTATTGTTATCAGTCCCTAGTCTGAATGGGTCTGGATCATCTTGCCTCACCATCCTAGTGTTTCAGGTCTCTCAAAGAGCTGTAACAAACCAGTTATAACTTTGGAACTGTGCTTATAGGGTTTATGTGTTCCTCTTATCCTTTGTGATCAGCCCCTGCAGGAGAATGGCAGGGATCAAGAACCTGAGTGATCCTAATGGAATATTTAATGTCTCTTTTCTATGCTCCTTCTTTAAAAAAATCAGAAATAATCTTTAGCATTTTAGTCACTTGCATTTACTCCAGCAGAGTATCTTAACTGTGCATAGGGCACAGCCTCCCATTGATGTTCCTGCTGGCTTGGTCACACTGATGGATATGCTAGTACCCAGCAGCTTATTTCCTGATCACCCTTCAGCTCCACCAGAATGACGAGACTTCTCCTGCGATCCGTATACATATCTAATTCTTCTCATGGGAAGAGGAAGGACAGGACTTCCCAGACTACCACTTGGAGGGAAAGACTGTAGGGTACGCTTTCATCTTTCCTTGCACTGATCTCCTACAAGCAACACAGTAAAAGCACAGAATGTTAGGGGTTGGAAATGACCTCAAAAGATCATCCAGTCCAGCCCTCCTGCCAAAGCAGGATCACCTACAGCAGGTCACAGAGGAACGCATCCAGGAGGGCTTTGAATGTCTCCAGAGCAGGACAATCCATAACCTCTCTGGGCAACCTGTTCCTGTTCTCTGTCACCCTCACAGTATAAGACATTTTTCTTTTATTGATGTGGAACCTCTTACGCTCCAGTTTGCACTCATTGCCCCTTGTGCTGTCATTGGACATAACTGAGAAGAGCCTGGCACCTTCCTCCTGACACTCACCCTTTAAGCATTTATAAACATGATTGAGGTCACCCCTCATTCTTCTCTTCTGTAAGCTGAATCAGCTCCACAGTTACAGACCATGAAGTTGCAGACCCTTAGTCCTGGATACAGGCCATCCACAACAGCTGTTTAAAATACGACCTAGCCATAACTTGGGGCTATTCTATCTTATTGTTCAGGAGACCATACAGAGAGCATAACTATTTTTCAACATCAAATATATCCAAGTGCTGTTATTTGGCTTGGGCTCCAGGTAATACAATTACTTGCTTTCTGTTCTTGCATTTGAATCTTGCACAAGGAAAATACTTCTACTCAGCCTGTGAGCACTTAGCTCACAGGATTTCAGATCCACTTTAAACTTATCCACCCAGATTGTTTTTTGGGGTTTTTTCCTTTTATTTTTACTTTCCTAAACCAGTTTTTCTTGACCCAGAAGGTTGTACTTCTTTTCAATCAGTAATTGCCTGCTGTGATGTATGTTTACAACCTGGACCTGTGGCACTTTCTTCTCTCATTTTGCTCCCTCTTACTGAAAATCCTAAGAGATTTATTTAGTCACCTTACACCATTTGTATCTACAGAGTGAAGAAATAGCCTTCTATTAGCACAGCCACATTGCTATCAGCTAAATCTGGCACTTCCCAATTTGGCAGGTCTAAATTTAAGCCTTTCTTCCTAGAATGGCTCCTCTGACCAGGGACAGTTGAGTGCACCTGAGTAGTTGCAAGCAAGTATCTGGGAACTGGTGTCATCCTTACAATGAGTCCAATAAAATTCTAGTCCAGCAGTGTTACAGCAGTGGTCTCAATCATAGATGCAAGGAAGCAAGTGCAACACTGAGGTGTACATCAGATCCAGGCAGTATTTGGACCTGCTTGCACACTGTGTCACAACCAGGACAAGGAAATGCTGCTTTCTTGCACTGGTGCCCTCCCAAAGAGCTGGATTTCACTTTCGCCTTAAAAAATACAGAAATGGTCACGCCAAGTGGCAGGAGGTGCACACAAATTATTTGATCCTAAAGGGGTGATATAAATGTGAGCAAAGTGCTGCTTCAGAGGATTTCTGACTGGCTTCTTTTCTGTCAGTGAGATCAGCAATGGGCTGTCAGGGGGATGTGTGTTGAGGGACAGATTGGCAACTTTGGGGAGTGCAACTAATTATAAATGGAATGCTTTCACATATTAATATTTATTAACTGTTCCCACAAATGGCAAAATAATATTAATTTGAGGTTAATTTGTATTTCACTGGAATACAAACCTGAAGAGGTGATGTGAGGTTTCAGTAGCACAACTGATAAGAAAAAGTGAGAATTTGTTTTATCAGTAGGCCAGGGAGTTTTATCATATTAATTCCACAGGTTTTCGTGAATGATTCAAGATACATTAATCCCTTCACTATCTTCACAGCTTAATGCAGACAGGGTTTAGTGAAATTGGTTACTGTGCTATTAATTATTAAATGGTACAATATTAGCCCTAATGGGCTTGAAACATCACCAAAAGTGTTTCAGGTTTGTTTTTAACCATGTTAATAACAGTCTCACCTGTTTGTGTTCCATGCTGCAATTACTCTAATGTTTTACTATTTGAAGTATTCAAGCAGCAGCAAAACCTATTTTTGGTAAAACAATGGCAGGTCATAGCCTTTCTGTGCTTACAACAGACAGGCTGACACTAGGACTATCAGAGAAAAATAAAGAGTTGACATATTTCTGTGTCTCAGTGATCCAGCAGTAGATCTGCTGAGTTTTAAAAAATTTTTAGTCCTTGTCAAGGGTTTATCTCAGCACCTATCTCACCATCTATGTCACCACCTGATTAGTTGATCAGGTCCAAGCCAAGATTAGCTACTTAATTTATTGAATATACTAATTGGCCAAAACAAGAAGTACAAACAAGGAGGGCTCAAAACCACTTATGAAAGTTGCAGTCCAAACCAACCACTAGCTTCATATGGGGAAAGCCAACAAGACACTCTTAATTTACAGGCCATAAAACACTGATATAAAAACATGCAGAGATAAGTCTCATGTTGTTGCATAACTGGGTTGAGCTACTTTCTCCACCCCCTCTCTAAGGGAAGAGATTTCCAGGAATTAGTTTTCCCGTGGAAACATGGAGTCCATCCAGTCTGTGCAGGCATCCCTCAGTATGTTCAGTGCAATTAAGTGCCAGTCCCCTGCTCCATGTGCTTCCAAGCCACTGTCCCATTTCCAGCATGCCAGTTGCAATGGATCACAAATGAAGGAAAGAATCTCCATTTCAGAAAACAATGGATTGCAGGTGAAACCTGCTGAACTGTGAGGTTATAACCAGCTCCAGCAATGTGTGCTTCCTCTCAGAACAAAGGAAAAAAGTGAAGAAGAAGCAGAAAACCAGAGACAACAAGATCCAAACCAGCTGTACCTGTTCAGAGTCATCTATTGTCCAAGCTGAAACTAAGAGATAGCTTGGAATTCTCAGCTGCATATCACAAGTTGCCATAGCAATTCCCCATTCCTTCATGCCAAGAAACCACCAAATTTAAACTACAACAGTCCTGTAAACTCAGTTTCAGCTCCAATAGTCAACTAACCTCTTCTTACTTATCACCATTGTTGTTGTTTGAATTTGGTGGGGTTTTAACCAGAGGGATTGGGAGTTGTTATGGCAATTCTTGATCAGCAACTTGGAATTTCAAGTTTTCCCAGCTTCATTTCTGGCCAGTCAGCATCTCTGCAAAGACGCATGTTTGGGTGAGGAGGAAAAAGTGGTGCTTCCTGTTTCTTGTTTGTGATGTCTTTGTTGGGAGATCAAGTATGGAGCTACTGAAATGGGCAATGAACTAGCAATCGTCTTTTATCCTGGAGTGTGGTGACGAAGATGAGAATGGGAGTGTAGAACCTCAGAGATCCAATGGAGAAGACTTATGCCTGCAAGTCCTTGGTGTGGGGAAATAGAGAAAGGATCTCATCTGTAGCTCATGGAAGATGACATGCTGGAGGGGGGGACTGACCCCCAGGTCAGGGGACTGACCTGGAGAACATGGAGCAAGAAACTTATCCTTACAGGAACTGCTGGCATTGAGCAGAGGATGGATGGGTTCGATTATGCATGCCACAAGAAAAAGAGCTGCTAGAAGTCTCGTCCCCCTGAGGAGAGGGAAGCTGCAGGACTTGGCTCAGTTATGTAATAACGTGAGATTAATCTCTGTATGTGTGGTGTTGGAGTTTTTATATTGTGTGAATTAGATGTGTTTTTGTGGTTTTTCCCCAAATCTCCCAAAGTCTTGCTTTTTCCTATGTCTTTATAAGGGGCTTTTACCACTCCTTCTTTTGATTTTTTTTTCAGCTCATTAGCACAATGACTAAATCAGTTAGTTTTGTCTTAGACCTGACCAACTGATCAACCAATGATGCTACTAAAGAAAACTCTGAAACTAACAGCACCATGCTATGCTCTTTTCATTACCTGTAAAATTGCTCTGACAGACTTATTTCTTCCACTAAGATATTTCTGAACTGATTTTGAGACAGTGAGTAGCAAGGATAAACCTCACCTTGATTTCCAGAACCCCTGTGGAATAAAGAGGATTCACAATTCAAAAACCCCATAGTTTTTAAATTTGGAATTAAGCAAACTGATGTTACAATCAGCAAAAGACCAGTTACAGAACTCAAATCACCTTGCAGATTTCTATAATACTTAATTTGGTTTAGCACTGACTCTAAACCAGAAAATAAGTGTTTATGTTTGAATATGGTTTAAATTGACTGTATGGCTCAATTCCTCAAGGAGAGGTAAGGGGCAGTTGTGGTCGTGATATGAATCCCTCAGAGCAAAAATCCCTCAAAAATGATCAATGAGCTATTCCTACATGTGGCTGTTTAATACTAAGCTCCAAATTACGTATTTTGAATTGTGCTCTTATATATATTTTAATAAGCTTAAAGGATGATTTGTTTTAAATAAGGTAATTAGCTCTAGTCAAGAAATCAATATTGTTAATAGCAGAATTCATGCAGTTCCTCTATGCAATCATCCCCATTTCCACAGGCTGATGCACCTACATGAAGTTTGTACAAGATACATTCCCTAACTACTAGCTACCAAGACAAGACAGCACTTGGATCAGAAGATAAATGTTTCTTAATTCCTGTGTCTTCAGAAGTCTCTGTTCCTTTACACAAAATGGATAGGAGGGTGGACTCTGAAAAGCAGTGATTTTTGGTTTTAATTTAATAAGACTGCTACAGAGTGGTACTTTGCTACTGGACGTGGATTCTTCTACCATTTATAATTTTCAGAATATAATGCATGTGTCACAAGGGTCTTGTATGGCTTGTGTTGAATTCTCTTTGTGAACAGGCAAATCACTCCGTTTGCCCTGAGCTCTGTTACTCTGATCTGCGAACCGCATGTAATCATAATTCAGAGAGAATTGTTCCAGCAGGGTGTTCTCAAAAGATGCATTTTTTATTAAGTCATTAAGCATAGAATCATATAGATGATTTGAGTTGGAAGGTTTGTTAAGGTCATCTAGTTCAAACCCCACACCAAGGGCAGGGATTTCCCCCACTAGATCTGACTTCTTGAAGCCCCATTCAGGCTGGCCTTGAACATGTCCATGATGGATCATCCACAGTTTCCTTGGGCAGCCTGATCCAATGTGTCACCACCCTCACAGTGAAGAAATTCCTCCTTATATGTAATATTTCAGTTTAAAGCCATTACACCTCATTCTATTACTATTGTTAGTGTAAAAAGTCCCCATCCCTGCTTTCTTGCAGGTGCCTTTCAGAGACTTGAAGACTGTAATAAGGTCTCCTGTAGCCTTCTGTTCTCAAGGTGAACTCAAACTCTCTCAGTGTGTCCACATAGGAAATTTTACATATATATACGTATACATATCTAATTCTTTCCATATTGAAAACCGAAGAAGAAACAGGCTTTTAATCAACCCTAAACTCAGGTGCATCACTACCAAAACTACAGAACTGGTTAAGATTTTTGAAGGTGGAGTGTTGATTCCATTAGAATGACTGTTGACAATATCCTATAGTTGTGGTTACCAATCTCTTAGATCAGAGGTCACTTCAGGCTTTCTTGTGAGTTCCAAGCATTGCAATCACAGACTTGCAGAACATTAGGGATTGGAAGGGACCTCAAAAGATCATTCAGTCCAATCCCCCTGACAGAGCAAAATCACCTAGACTAAGTCACACAGGAACATATCCAGGTGGGTTTTAAATGTCTCCAGAGAAGGAGACTCCACAAGTTCCCTGGGCAGCCTGTTCCAGTGCTTCATTACCCTCACCCTGAAGTTCCTTCTCATATTTATATGAAACCTCCTATGTTCCAGCTTGCATCCATTGCCCCTTGTCCTATCACTAGATGACATTGAGCAGAGCCTGGCTCCATCCTCCGGACACCCACCCCTCATGTATTTATAGATATTAATGAGGTCACCCCTCAGACTCCTCCAACTAAAGAGACCCAGCTCCCTCAGCCTTTCCTCATAAGGGAGGTGTGTAGAGGAGGTCCATAAACTCTCCTCTTTGATATGGTTTTGCACCTTAACCTACACACTACAGCTTCAAGGTTTTCCAAAAAGTATAGGAAACCAAAGCAATAAAAATTTATCCTCCATACAATTATAAATTATGAATTGCAAAGCTGTTCCTAAGGTCCTCTGAAGAGTGGTAGACTATGGCTTATCAGTGTGAAGGGTTCAAGATGCTGTTAGCTCGGCCTTATAGCTATATGATATATCATGCTGTTATGGTTTCTACCATGCCCGGCATGCCTGAGGTTTTGTCTTGTCAGACAGAGTTAGGTTCAGAGATGCCATTCAAGGCAGCAACCCTTTTTTACAAGACAGAAAATTGGAATCTAATAAGACTGATGTAATTTACATGAGAAAGCAAGAGTGATGAGAAGTAGCAGGAAGAGTAGCCACCAGGGAAGTACATGCAAAACAATTCAAGAGCTGAACAAGACACAAAAAGATTACAAGTGCCCTTTTTATCACTCACCATAGCTACTTTTTTTGGCCAGTTTCATTATCAGCTGGCAGCAAGCCAACAACTTTCCTTCCAGTAAGCTGGAAGACAGCTGGATTCTCATTATCTTCATCATATAGTGAGGAAACAATGGAATTTCTGTTGTTGAATCATCGTTGCCCAGTAAGTACTCTGCCTTCTCAAAAAGGTGAAGGGAACAACTCTGCTAAGAAATAGACATTATTTGGTATCTTCTTGTCTCAGGTTACATTTTATGTGCACTTCTGATGAGAAATATGTGCTTTAGCTGACTGATGTCTCATAATGATGTCAAAGCTTGTTCTGATTTTCAAAAGGAAGGACAGCCCAAGCACTTGCTTTCCACTGTGTATTTTCAGGAACGTTGAGGAGATATCTATGCTTGATACTGCAGAAACAGCATCATTTGAGTTAATGCAAAAAAGGCAATGTCAGCTGCCACCAGGTACTTAAATTAATTTTAATGGCAATACAGAGATGCAGAGCAAGACAAAGCAGTGAGACATTAAAGGCATTTAGATAAGTTAGATGGATTCAATTTGTTCAGACCTACTGAAACTCACTTTGAAGTCATTAAAGAACTTAACCATTAGAAATTGCCTGCAAGAATTTCTGTAAGTAAGGCAGTCCCAGCAGACTGCAGAGGGCAATATTTAAAATCAACAAAATTAAATTCAATAGAAACAATCACAGAGAATGACTGTTAGGGAGAGAAAATACATTTCACATATGAAAATGGTGAGAAGCTCAGCTGAAGAGATGCAGAAAAAGGACTTGGGGGTGTAATACATCAGAAACAAACCCAACAGATTAACATATCAGAGAAAGTGAGGCACAAGGTGCTTTTTTCCATAAATGCAAGATGTGTGCTGCATTAACAGAAGAGGAAAAGGTAAGACAGAGACATTTTTTTCAGTCTAAGCACTCAGCTAAGTTAAGCTGTCCTGAAACACTGTGTACATTCTAAACATTGACTGTAGACAAATTCTGATTGCTCTCAGGGCTCTCCCCAAGAATGACTCAAGGATTAAATAACATGATGTAAGAGGAAGCTCTAAACAAGTTGAATATGTTTAGTCAGCAAAAGAAACCATGAGATAAAGTATGAAGACAACATTCTGTTTCTAATAAGTTAATAGAAAACAGTCAATTGTAATTGTTCTCCACATTGACTATGATTGGAGGAGATAGAACAGCAGAATCACAGAATGGCTTAAGTTGGAATAGTCTTCAGAGATCAACAAGTTCCAAACTCCCTACTGTGAGCAGTGACACCTTTCACTACACCAGGTTGCCCAGACCCCCATCCAACCTGGCTTTTAACACATCAAGGCAGGGGGCTTCCACAACCTCCCTGGGCAACCTATTCCAGTGTCTCTTCTCATCACCCACATAGTGAAGAATTTCTTCCTAAAAGCCAGTATAAACCTCTCCTATTTAACCCTGAAGCCATTCCTCCTTGTCCTGTGAGACAGAAAGTCTCTCTCCAAGTTTCCTGTAGGCCCTCTTTAGGTTCTAGAAGGCTGCTATAAGGTACCCCCTGAAGCCTTCTGTTCTTCAGGCTGAACAGATCAAATTCCCTCTGTCTTCATAGGAGAGATGCTCCAGCCCTCTGACTGGCCTTGTGGCCCTCCTCTGGACTCACTCCAACAGTTCCATGTCCTTTTGTGTTGCTGACTCTAGTACTGGTCACAGTACTCCAGGTTACATCTCCCAGGAGCAGAGTAGAGGAGGAAAATCACCACCCTTCACCTGCTGGAGAACTTCTTTTGATACAGCCCAGGATACGGATGGCCTCCCGAGCTGCCCTCACATATTGCTGGCCCATGTTTTTCTTCTCATCTGCTGAAACTCCCAGGAACTTCTCCTTGGGACTTCTCTCAATCCATTCACCACTCAGCATGTATCTGTGCTTGGGATTGCCCCAACCAGATGCAGAACCTTGCACTCAGACTTGTTGGACCTTGTGCAATTTGCCCGGGACTAGTTCTCAAGTCTGTCAAGGTCCCTCTGGATGGCATTTCCTTGTAATTAATCAGAAGTCTGATTAATTACAGAAATCTTGTTAATTACAATAAAGTAAATGAAATTAGTGTTTTAGGAAAGGTTTTTAACAGGAGATTTGAGACAACTTTAGGTCTGAAAATCATGAAAATTCTCCACATCTAAAATCATGAAGAAACTATATCACGAGAGGCAAACGAAGTTCAGAGAGAAGGCTTAAGGTTTGCCACCAGTGCCAGGCCTTAGGAACAAGGTGAATTCATACTCTAAAGAAGAATTTGTGGAGGCTCTTGAGTTTAAACTAAAGAAGTTCATAACTCATTCATGTCCTCACACAGACCAGCCTGTAAAATTATTTATTCATAATGCTGATGTGAAGGAGAGTGACTGAGTAAGACACGACGCGTTGTGTGAAATGTGGAGTCTGATATGGAGCAGAATGCACATTAAACACAGAGTCAGTGGAAACGCAGAGTCAGGATGATACCTCCCTTCCAAAAGCAAAAGGAAACATCACTGTTTCTCTCCTCTGCATTGTAATTATGGTCCTGTTTTGTTCCATTTGCAGTTTGCATCAGGAGCCTGGTGGACAGCCTGGGGGTCCTGGTGGGCAGCCTGGGGGTCCTGGTGGACAGCAGGATGACTATGAGCCAGAAATGTGCTCTTGTGGCCAAGAGGGCCAACAGCATCCTGGGGTGGACCAGAAGGGGGATGGTTAGCAGATCAAGAGAGGTTCTTCTCCTCCACTACTCTGCACTGGTGAGACCACACCTGGAGTATTGTGTCCAGTTCTGGGCTCCTCAGTTCAAGAGGGATGTGGAGCTGCTGGAGAGGGTCCAGCGTAGGGCAATGAAGATGATGAAGGAGGTTGAGCACCTCCCTTATGAGGAGAGGCTGAGGGAGCTGGGTCTCTTTAGCCTGGAGAAGAGGAGACTGAGGGGTGACCTCATCAACCTGAGAAGGAACTTCTTCACAGTGAGGGTGACGGAGCACTGGAACAGGTTCCCCAGGGTGGTTGTGCAGTCTCCCTCACTGGAGATACTCAAGACCCAACTGGACAGGTTCCTGTGTGACTTGGTCTAGGTGATCCTGCTGTGGCAGGGGGATTGGACTACATGATCTTTCTAGGTCCTTTCCAATCCGTAATGATTCTATGATTCTATGATTCCATGAGTTAAATGGTCGAGGAGTAGAAATGTTGGAGCTGGAGAAGCTGCAGTCACTGGCACTGTGTGCATCTGTGAAGGCAGGAATGACCACAAAGCCATTGCAGGATCCTTTAATTGGAAATTATACTGCTGTCAAATTAACACCCATCCTCACCCCCTGTGCATGCCTATCAATGCCAGTAGGGATGAAACGTTCTTATCAAGCAGGTTTATATGACCAAAGATGCCTGGGTTTATTGAGAGCAAGAGCGATCTAGGAGCAAGGGACAGGCTCTCTACCAGTTAGCAGGATTTGGTAACAATGGAACAGCAGGTGCTGGAAAAGATAATTAAGGCATGAAGTTTCCAGAGTTGTGAAATACTCTGTAAGAATGGGTACTTGTGTTAGAAAAATACCTCTGGGGCTCAGGGTGGAGCAGCTCCATGCCTGAAGAGTCTTCAGAAGTGTAAAATATGTCATATACATAAATTTAGTGGATAAAATAGCAATTAGCTGAAGCTTTGATTCACGTGAGGAAGACTGCCATCCCTTTGAGTCAGATATGCAGATCTTGTGCAGAAAGGATTTTGTTATAGCTTGAAGAGTTGCCAAGGTTTACGGAATCCTGCCTGTGATATGCTCAAAGGGATGTTTCCTCTGAATTAAAACTGTCTGTGTGTCTATAGGCCTGGGAAAGAATGGATTTTACTTGATCAGAAGACTGTTTGAAGAACCATTGCAACAGGGAGGGAAATACATGTGTGTCATTTAACATCTCTTTACTTGAAATCAAAAAGAAAAAAGTCCTAGTTATTAACTTAAAGAAAGGTAGATTGCAGTGTATCTTCATGCACTGTAGAACTCAGCCTTCCATCTACCAAATAATTTTATGAGTGAATTCATTAAATAATTTATGCTGCTAAAGAAAACCGTGTGTTTAATGCGAAACAGGGTTTTTCCTGCCATTTTACTCTTATAATGGTTGTATCAACACATTAGTTCGGAGGACAATTATTCATGGATTATTTCTCTACTAACAGAGTGAGAAATGCCAACAAGAGGGGCTTACTTTCTGTGAAGACGAGGCATTGTGATTGCAGTGAAAGTACAGAACAGGCTTGTTTGCCACAAAGTCCACCTACCGATATCAACGTGCTTGAATGACCACTCAGACAGAAGTAAATCTGAGGTCAGAACGAGTAAAGTCTTCCCAGAAGGACAAATCTATTAACTTATAGTTAAGCTGAAGAGCAGAACGATTGCCCAGTTCCACTGCATTCTGTTTTATTTTCCACCTCAGGTAATGAGTGGCAGGCTGTGCATAAACACAGAGAAGAAGCCCAAAGGTGTTCATGTTAATTCAGCACTCTGGCTCATGCTAATTCTTTGATGCCTTGAGTGGCTCTTTGGCCAGAATACCTGCAAGGTGATGTGCAGTATTTATGAATATTGCAGAAGGTATCTTTCTCACTGCGATTAAGCTGATGCTGAACAGCTGAGAGAAGCAGATTAGTTTGCTGTACCTTCACTGCGCCAGTGCCAGTCACTCAGCTACTGTTCCAAAGGACACTGTGCAATTTCTTTGCTGTCTCAATGTCTTGCAAAGGCTATCAATCCTACACCTGGTCTGTTGAGCACTGACAGTGTTTAGTCTAGTTTAAGACATGAAACAGTTCCTCCTGTAAATATTAAAATTCGAAAGGAATCTGGTGTGCAGTATGCAAGCTTCAAAACAGAAGTCATTACAGTTTTTAATAATGCATTTCTGTAGCTTTTATTGACCCTTGTCTTGAGGGAAGTGTGGCTGCATATGATGAAACTAGGATAAAGCTTAAGAGAACTGTATAATTCCATTTATGTGCATTTTTGTAAGTTTACTCTTTAGCATAGGAGGTGAAAGTCTTCTGCACTGAAAACAATGTGTCAGAGAAATTAGGGTTGATTCATCTGACTGTGATATTTTCGAGTACTGTTGAGCTATGTGTTCGCATCCTTTTAACTTAGGCATTGGTGAAAATAGCTTTTTTTGTTAATGTGTAATTCAGGTGAACAGCATCTCGAGAGTACTGTCACTGTAGACATAGGCGGTTCAGCTACATTAGATCCTTGAAGTTATTTTCATGATGGCTGGGTGCTGGAAAATATATTCTGGGTATAGTACAAACTTGGAAAGAAGCAGATAAATGGGAAATTTGAGAAATAGGAGAGCTTTTTAATAAAATATGTTTATATATATATATATATATATATATATATACACCAAGTGTTGGTAAAATTAACAACACGCATTGAAGTGCTTCCAAACTGTGTTATGCAGATACTACTAGATATGAAACTCAGGATAGCAAGTCTCTGACAGGGAAAAACCACAGGGTGAAGAACAATTTGCCCAGAGAATGGAATCTACGCTTGGAAAACCTCATTAATGGAAGCTCAGTCTCTCTAGCTCTAAGTTAGGCAAGACAAGTCTGATTCAGAGTGCTAAGAGATTATTGCAATTTTGTATGACCTACGTGGCTGCAAAGATTCAATTCAGGTTGGATAAGGTAGGGCTGAAGTAAAAGAGGTAGAAAAAGCAGCATCTGGCCAAGCTGATGGGAGAGGCACTGAGCAGGAAACAAATGCATCTATTTTTGCTAGCTTGGTCCTGTGCTCCACGTGCAGCCCTTCTGTGATCTGAGGACACAACAGCCACCACCAAGGAAGCATTTTATTCATTCTGTCTTAATTCTGCTTCTTTCTGGAACTGATTAGCACAGGCATATGTCACTTCAGGATGAAGAGCACTTTTGTCACATAATACAGCTTGTGACAAAGCTTCACCTGTTTTGTTTTTGCTGTACAAGAAAACAGTCACACAGCTCTCCCTAGTTCTGCTTTTTCCCATTTTGAAGACCACAACCACAGTCTAGAGGAGGAAAATTCTCAAACTTAAAGCATCTTAAGCAGACTGGCATCATGTGCTTTTGCCTTCAGGGCACAGCAATGTGCCCTGGTGACCAAGAAGGCCAATGGGATCCTGGGGTGTATTAGGAGGAGTGTGTCCAGCAGATCGAGGGAGGTTCTTCTCCCCCTCTATTCTGCCCTGGTGAGGCCTCATCTTGAGTACTGTGTTCAGTTTTGGGCCCCCCAGTTTAAGAGGGACAAGGATCTACTGGAGAGGGTCCAGCGGAGGGCTACGAGGATGATTAGGGGACAGGAGGGCATGGCTTATGAGGAGAGGCTGAGGGACTTGGGGCTTTTTAGTCTGGAGAAGAGAAGACTTAGGGGAGATTTGATCAATGTTTATAAGTACCTGAAGGCTGGCCAGGAAGGGGGGGGACAGGCTCTTTTCACTAGCTCCCTGTGATAGGACAAGGAGCAATGGGTGTAAGTTGCAGCAGAGGAGGTTCCGCCTCAACACAAGGGGGAACTTCTTTACTGTGAGGGTCACGGAGCACTGGAACAGGCTCCCCAGGGAGGTCGTGGAGTCTCCTTCTCTGGGGACTTTCAAGGCCGCCTGGATGCGTTCCTCTGTGATCTGTGTTAGATAGTTTTGTCCTGCTCCGGCAGAGGGGTTGGACTCGATGATCTCTTGGGTCCCTTCCAACCCCTAACATCCTATGATCCTATGCTTGCACTGGGAGAGGCTGGCTCTACTTCTCAAGTCTGCCTGAGGGGTTATTAGGATTGTAGCTGGTATACCTTGAATAGTTAGAAAATAAGTTGAAAAATATTATGGCCATTCCCAAATGCTGATGAGTATGTATGTATGGTCTGTATGTTGTATGGGAACACAGAACTGGGGTCCTCTATAACTGGGAGAAACTGTGTAACATGTTAAAGACACAAGACCCCACATGTATTTGGTCCACATTCCTCTCTCATACAGCAAATATCCTCAATATATCAAACACCCATAAAAATTAAAGCATGTCTAGGATGATTCACCAGAGTGGGATCAGCTTTTCAGTATAGTCTTGCACAAATCAATAAGCATTTTCACCATGGTCCATGTGATTCTGACATTTGTAGCTCCAGTAACATTTACCTCTAGAAATGATGATGAGAAACATCTCTAACACATCATAACTGGATTTATCACAAGTATGACTGAACTAAAGTCCGTCCTGTCAAACTATAGCTTTAATTCAAGCTATGGGGAAGATGAAAAGTTCTTTTCTTTCATGACTTGCTAATTAACTAAGATATGTACCAAGTGAAGAGGGTGTCTAACTAGCCACTTATTGTTGACAAACATAAATGTTTCTCAGTCTCATTTTTCTTTTTCATTTTTCTTTTCACAGCTTTTAGTAGAGATGAGATTTCTGGTCAGAACAACAGCTAAACAATGCAGTTGTCAGCAGATAGTGAATAGAGGTTCATATTAATGTCTTTGCTGTGGTCTAATTACTCATGTAGGTGTTAATGATGAGTGAGACATGACTCTTAACTCAAGATCACTAGGTCACAGGGTTCATGTACTTCGTACTCTCTTCCTCAGACTGTCAGCAAAAGTGTGATCTTGTACTACAATCACTACTGCTCATTACATTGAGTGTTGCTACTCCTCATTACACTGTGTAATGGGCATGAGTGTAATCTCATTGTCTCAACTACACAGCTACTAGGTATTTTTTTGCTCTTGCTTTAAGCATCATTGACCAGTTTAGGTCACTCTATGGTTTCCTGAAGCTGGCTGACCTCATCTGTACCATCAGGGTGTATCAGGCTTAGTAAAGAGTTAAGACAAACCCACAAAGGATTTAGTTTCAAATTAAGTTCTTTAAATTAGGGTGTTTTCACATAGATGTCTGTATGTCTAGTCTTTGATCATAGTTTGGAGAGATCTAGCTCTCCTTTCAGTTGCTTGCACTTGGGTACATGGTGCTATTTGAAATCCTTGAGAGTGCAAAACCTCTCTAGTAAGGGCTGTCAGACGTGACAGCAAAGCTGTGCTCCTTTGGAGTGGCGCCTTCAAATAACACCTTATACCATCACCGATGAAATGAATCACATCTGCTTCAGATGAATCGAGCTCTACTTTACTGTAGTCAAGGGAGCCTGGATAGAGCAGTTAATTTTACCCTAAAGCAGGTACCTAGTGGCTTTATTAGGACTTCAAGCCTGTTGTGTGAAAACAGCTCCCCTGCTTTGAGTATCCAAGGCACCCTGCACTGTTGCCACAGTGTCCAGAAGGACACAGCTTCTTTTAGGTTCTGTGTTGCATTAAGTAACCTCATTGAGGTGTCCTAAATACGCTTGGATATCTGTAACACCATGAAAGATTTATGTTGAGAGAACAATCTTTGGCTGTGGGAGCCCTAAGACTGTGAAAAAGCTTTTTGAGACAGGCACACAAGTGTCTGTAGTTGGAACATAATCCTCAAATACTAAGCTTTATATTTAAGATCAAAATTCATCATTTAGGAACTTTGCAAATATAGACATTGAGGACTATTTGAGATGCCTATGTGTCTGAGATATGAGTTTGTGGGGCTGCAGGTGTGACAGCTGGAGACTGGCAGGATGCACTTGAAAGTCTCACATGGCACTAGATGCTTGTTTATCCAGGTTATTAGTTGTCTTCAAAATCTCTGCCATACTGTTGCTTTACTCTGTTGGTAACTTCCATTTCTAACTCTGTTCCCATCACTAATCATAACGAGCTTTAACTCCCTCCACAAGTATGGGTTACAAGCACAAGCCCTGTTTTGGTGAGTGTTGCCCCTCAGTTGGGGTTTAGGTTCATGCCCAATGTACAGAAGTCAAGGAGCACACAGAGTTGAGATCCATCTTCTAACCTTTGATGTAGTTCTGTACAGAAAGAAGTGCCAAGCAATAGTTCACAAAGCCAGTAGACCTCAGAGCAGCTATAGAGTTTTATACAGAAAGGGACCTGGAGGTCCTGGTGAAGAGCAGGACAACCATGAGCCAGCAATGTGCCCTGGTGACCAAGAGGCCCAATAGCATCCTGGGGTGGATCAGAAGGGGAGTGGCTAGCAGATCAAAAGAGTTTTTTCTCCCCCTCTACTCTGCCCTGGTGAGACAACATCTGGAGCATTGGGTCCATTTCTGGGCCCCTCAGTTAAATAAGGACACGGACATGCTGGACGGAGTCCAGCATAGAGCAATGAGGATGATGAAGGAAGTGGAACACCTCTCTTATGAGGAGAGACTGAGGGAGCTGGGTCTCTTTAGCTTGGAGAAGAGGAGACTGAGGGGTGACCTCATTAATGTCTACAAATATTTGAGGGGTGGGTGTCAGGAGGATGGAACTGGGCTATTCTCAGTGTCATGTAGTGATAGGACGAGGGACAACGTTTGTAAGCTGGAACACAGAAGGTTCCACATCAACCTGAGAAGGAACTTCTTCACGGTGAGGGTGACGGAGCACTGGAACAGGCTGCCCAGGGTGGTNAAGAATTCACCAGTCTGCAATCAGTTTGGGTCTCGCTGTACCACAGATGGGGGTGATATATGAATAATAGAGAGGGTGGTGGTACTCATCTCTACTTGACTGACAAGCTCTTTTCCCCCAGATCTCTAATGTAAAAAAAAGACCCAAGGACCGATACGATAGTGATCTCCCGTTGTACTTTTCTCAGAATCTGTGATGGCATTTGTGACACAGTGTCTAGTTTGTGTGCACTAGCTTGCTCAACTTTTTCTTCCTTTCTCTATACAGTTATAGAGTGAATAAACCCTTTTCCAGTTTCCCTAAGCTATCCATATCTGGCAGATTTATCCGAGATCCATCGAGACCTCACTGCTTTGCTTTTCTTTTCCTTCATCTTAAATTGTGGTCTTGAACCCACCACAAGAGACTGACCGAAGCGAGATACAGTCTGGAAACCACTTCTGTCTCTTAAGCCAGTGCTGAAACTGCTGGAGTTATGAACATTGCATGCCTGTTTTGAATGCCGTTGTCTTTCCCCTGTTCCACTGGGGTTTCAGGACTGCTCTCTACAGGAATGCCATTCCTCAGCTTTGCTAGAGATAACACTACTCCAGCTCCCCTTGTCTGCAGCATAGTGGTGCTGAACATTCACTGTGCCAGTAAGTCAGGTCATGCTAGGAAAGCAAAGCAAAGATTTGGTTTTTTCACTACCTCCTGTTTGTATAATAGTACATTGCTCAAAGATCAGTGAAATAAATGTTCAAATTTTTCCTTAAGGTCACTTTTAACTTTTAACATATCGTAATGATAATAGGAAAAAATATATTAGCTAAAATCAATAACATTGACTGGATATTTAGCATAACTAGTCACTGGAATTTTATTACTCTTGATTTAATTATACTGAGTGCTTTGAGGTATCAACAACATTTTTGTTTCCTAGAATACAAAAACTGACTTCAAAATCCAAGAACTGGAGTAAGTCATATAAAGTCTCCATAGATTGACAGATGTTTTGGTCCTAGTTTTAAAATTGCTATGTTTGTTTGCTGCTATTCTTAACTGATTTATCCATAAAATTCAAATTATCACAACCAGAGTTTTTTCCAAGAACAGGTATTGGAAGACACCTGTCAGAGGGATATGATGGGAGATTACTTTCAGCAATTAATCTATCAACAATCCTCTAAAGTGACAATTAGCATCTATGAGGCAAAAAACACTAGTACATTGTGTGTAGGTACTTAGTAGATTTTTCTAGACTCTTTGGTACTATGAAAATCCACTGTGTTGTAGAGGTATTAAAGATGTTTAACACTTAGCATTCAAAACAACAGGCGCTGCTCTTAACTTGTAAGACTCAGAGCTAGGAAATGACCCTGTCAGGAAGAACGGTAGATCGTCTGCTGACATAAAGTGTTGTGGCCAAATTAACTTATGTACCAGCTGGTGATTTGCTCAATATTTTTAGTTTCAGTTCTTAGGATTAGAATATTCATGTCCCAGTTCTCGACAACTTGAATAAACAAAAGTATGGCATAAGCTTACAGTCTCTACTGGTTGCTCTAGGACCTGTCCAGGATGACTTCTGTTCATATTCAAGCCATTACATTTTTTGCATTCTAGGTCTCTTTTCTATGCTAAGTTATGCCCAAAGCTTTCATTTTACTGAAGGATTTGTTGAGGAGGTTCAATGAGTTAATGGATTAGGGAATTTACTGAGGTCACTAGCTTACCTAAGCACCAAAGCTCATCAGGTGTCATGTACTCTGGACTCCACATGGGAAGCTCAAGATGACTTTTTGTCCCATCACTTAATCTGTTTTGAGAACATTAAATGCATATACCTCATGGAAATGTTGGATCATGTAAAATCAGACCAGAGCAGGATGCGTGCAAAGTGGTAAGTTCTTTGGTTTAGGCTAAACTTTAGTTTAGACTCCTTAGGAGTAAATTAGCATCTTATTCGTGATAAAGTTTAAAATAGAGGTTAGTGTGAGCATTGGAAAAAATGTGCCCAATAGAGAACTTTGCTAAACTCAAGGGAAACTAAAGCACAGATATTTTATATTAGCTCATTCTTCATTAAACCATAGTGTATCTGCTACTCTTTTTGAACCTGAAGGTCTACAGAAAATTATATTAACCAGCTTTCATAATTGACAAGGGAACATCTTTTTCATAAAATGTCTTCAAATTCAATATTAAGGCCTCCCTTATATGAAAGTTGAATTCAGTAGGAGTTTTTTTTCCCCATAGGTTGCTTTTAATCAGGCCTCAAGTTATGAGTAATACTGCATGGCTGAATCTTCACTTCTGTGATTCCATCATTGTCAGGCACTAGCAGCTTATGCAAGAGCAGCTCAGACAGTCAGACTTTCATATTTTTTTCTAAATGGTGGGTCTGTCATTTATGTGAGTGTCCTTTTCCTTTTTGTAACATAAGTACTCTTTTTGCTCCTCTCCACTTCTTGGGAAAAATTGGTTCAGAGATGACAGCCTCTGCATAATTTCTGGTGTGAACTTAATTGGGCTTCTCTGACTGAAACTCATTACTTAATGTGTCCCTTCTGCATTCTAAACCGCACTCTGATTGCCTTGTTGAAGTTCACATGAATCATTAGTAAGCTTTTTTTTTAGTCAAACAAAAATCTAAGAATCTGCTGAATACTTCAATCTTCTCTGCATCATCTCATATTTGCTCTGCAAATAATACCAGGTCTTACTGGACCTGTGCTCTCCTTTGTTTTTCTTATTTCAAACTTATTTGTAAGAATCCTATTTTTTTATTGCTTTTATATAACTCACCAAGTGAAACTATTTTCCCAGCTTCCTGGGGTTTTTTTTATTCATATGAACTTATGGCATTCTTTATCCCTTGACATATTCATGCAGCTCTCTAGTTACCACTTCATATGATTCTCTATTGATTTTCCGGTCTTTAAAGACCTCTGATGCAATCATAACCGTCTCTATATTTTTCTTCTTTAGTGGGATGGTTTGCTATAGTACATCTATTTCAGTAACTTCCAGACCTTCTGCTCTCATATATCTTTCAGATTATTCCAGGAAATTATACCTCATAGCTCCCTGAGTTTGACACAGACCAAAGTTCTTTGTCAATTGGAAGAAAAGAGGACAGTAGCAAATGAACCTCAAAAATAATGCTGGTTGGGAGGGACTTCAGGAAATCTCTAGTCCACCCTCTGCCTCAGTCACTAAGGAGATCAGACTAAGTTTTTAAAGTTATTCAGGGTTTCTTCCAGTTGGATCTTGAAAAATCTTCAAAGATAGAGTTCCTCAGCCTTAATGGACCACTTTTTCCATTACCTGACTGTCCAAATGTTGAAAAAGTTCATCTTATGTCTGATTGGAACTTTTCTTCTTAAAGTTTTTCACTATTGTATCTTATCCTCATGTCATACACAACTGTGAAGAGCCTGGATCTCTCTTCTCAAAAACAAAGTCTTGGGTACTGGCAGGCTGCTGTTAGATGCCCCTGAAGCTACTTCTTTTCCATGCTGAACAAGGTTCCCCAGCTTCCTCGGCCTCTCCTCAGAGGTCACATGTTCTGTCTCCTGATCATTCTGGTGGACTTGATCCAGTTTATCTGCTTCTCCATTTAGAGAGCTGACAGCATCTCAGAGCATCTTTTCTGTGCTCTTTACTCTGTTCCTTGCTTTCCTCCGTCCCTGTAGGCCCTTGAACTCTCTTGTTCATTGCCACTGCAGGCAGGATTGGCACCAAGTATCACTTCCCCAACTGGTTCTTCCTTGCTAGTGAACAGCAGAACCAGCTGCACATCGCTGTGGTTGACTCAGCCAGAGCCTTGACACCCTCCAGATATCTTTTGGGTTACTCGCATCCTATTGTGTTACGCTTCCAGCAGATGTCACAAAGATTAAAGCTCTCATTAAACAAAAAAGGATTCAGAGACTTCTGTTAGTTTCATAGTTCTCCCAGGGTTCTAACAGTACTGACAGAAAACATATTTCTTTTTCCTATTTGAGCTCAAAACCAAAACAACCTCTCAGTTACTGCTAGGTACACTGCAGTTTATATGCTCTCCTGAGAAGCATTGTTTGCCCAAGTGTTTAAAAATAAAGTTTACAGATTGTAGCTCGTCTAACTGCTCATGTCATTTTGTTGTGCTTAAATAAATGAAGGCATTTGCATCTTGGCTGGTTACTGCAACCCAAAGATAAATCACTGTGTTAAGGATCCATCATATTGCTGAGTTACTTGGGGACATGTAAACAGTGTATGAGTTCAGGAAAATATATAACAGCTTCACAGAACCACATGTGTTTCCTTTGTTAAACAAGTCAGTGGAACCATACCTTAGAGTAGACTTAGTGGAAGCACACCTTAGGAGAGACCTAGGTTACTTGAGATCTTGTTTGACATCGGGCTTTCTGGACATCCCTGTTCATGTTTCTCTACTCTGGATAACTGCAGTGTCATTTTTGACAGGGTAACATATGGCCATTCTGAAGAATTCCTGGAAAGAGACATCTAGAGAGATGACTAAGTATGGGCTTTCCCAGATGCTCGTGTGTGAAACCCTGTAAAATAGGACAGCACCAGACAGTTCCCTTTGCCTACACGAATGTACAAGCGCCGTAAGCCAATGCAGCTAAATCAGAAAGCTCACTCATAGAGGCAGCTGCTCTTCACTAGTGACTTGTCCTCTATAAATACCCCAGGGTGCATGTGAAGTCAACCTTACTGAAGGCAGTCTTTTACTTGATGACAGTCAAAGTCATTATGCAATCTGGGATCTTGCAAACAGGATCGTAGAGTAATTCAAGTTGGAAGGGAGTTCAGGAACACTAGTCTGTGCAGTGATGTGAGCATAAAAATGTATTTTAGAGTGGCACACAGATCCATCATCAAACAATGCAAGATCCGTGCATTCAGGCTTAAGAGTTGAGAGAGAGGGAGAGCAGATACCTCCTTGATTTATGAACAGACAAGCTGTGACATCTGGAAGACCTAAGGCACATGAATACTCTCTCTTCTCTGGTGAAATGTCCTTGGGTTGACACTTTATATATTCCAACGATGAACTTAATTGAAAGACTTCTTTACATCTTTAGAGCAACATGAAGGATTTTCTGTGTTTGTCAAAATTTGAGTTCTGAAGTTTGTTTTGATAACTGCTTCATTACATAGATTTATTACAAAGCACAGGGGGAGTTGCAAATAAGATCTAAGTAACATAGTCATGGCTTTCTCATCTGTGGATGGAAGAGCAACAGTCTGATCAAAGCTAGTGCAGATTTATGTGGAAGATTTTGAGTTGAAAGTGTTTTCTGGTTCTTTACAGCTGGTTGGAATGACTAGTGCAGATTAGCATAAGACTCTGTATATACATTTCCACATGAAAACGTACCCTTTAAGGGAAACCTTGGTGGAGATGTGACAAACAGTCATAGACATATTCTCTTCCTTGGTGGAAGAACTGTCTTCTGTGAGGAAAAGGACTTTACTGATCTCTGCAAATCATCAGTGATAATGTTAAAAAACCCCCGACCTGAGCAGCTAAGCAAAGAGCAAAACAAATAACCCAAATGTCTGCAAGTCAGTTGTTCTACGTTATTCACAAACTTGTTGCTCTATGTCTATTCATCCCTAGGTCATATGTACTGTATCTGTCAGAATATGGAGGAACATTTTTGTCTTGACATGTATAAGGGATATGAAAGGAGATGCAATAGCACCCAGCATCTTCTGCCCCTCCAGTCTGTCATGCTTAATGGACAAGCCACTAGTCAAAAGGTCTTTGCAAAAGAAGCACAGAGAGGAATGGGGTTTTTTGCCAGATGTTCCCTGCAGTTACTTTATTTTCAGAGTACTTTCACTGGAAAGTTCCTAATACCTTTTTTACATAAGATAGATTCAAGCCAATTAGTAAAACTGAAAAGACAACCTGTCTTCAAATATCATTATTCTTTTGCATTTTTTTGAGGCTGAATTCTTATTTCAATGTCTTTTGCCTCTGCCAGCAGAGTTACTGACATATTCTAGAGATAGTCTATTCATTTTCTTCAACAGCAAACCCCTACCCCAGTGACTTTTCTGTTGGCGGTTTAAGAAAACCAATGGATGATGATTCTCTTTACATCTTCAGCAATTTCATAAGATCTGTTAAGTCAAAAAGTGATGGTATCTTCTAAATTCTTTCTCTCCCAGTAGCCATTCATAGAATAAATAATGACCCAGCAGGTTTGTACTAGATAGAGCTCTGAAAATTACTGGTTTTCAGTGAGGATACACTGCTCGTGTGCTTTCTTTACAGCTCAGATTCAAAGGGATTGCTTAGTTTCCCACCCTCCTGTTTCTGTCACAGGATCATGCAGTTGATGACTGCCTCTAGAACATGACATTGTGTAAGAATCACTTATTCCTACTGTAGTTCTTGTTACTACACCTGAAATATCTTGTGCTATCAGAAAGTGGCATGAATTTTAGTTTGTCTACATCGAATGTTACACATGCAGAGATCCAAATACGTAACCAGACAGACACAGAATCCTGAAGGGTCTGATACAATCAGGCTTCTCATATTTGGATCTTTTATCTGTCTTCAGTCAAAACAAATAATAAGGCTGGCAGTAATACTACCTTTTCCTGACCTTCAAAGTCATACTTACATGTTCACCTGATGGTTCTTCCACCAGACCAGTCTTGGGTTTGAACTTCCCAAGAGGATCCTGCAAACCAAGGGCAGGACCACTGTGCTGTTGTAGCAAAACCCACCCAGAGAAGCGACCAGAGGTGAACCGCACGCTCTGCTTTGTAGTGGAACTGGGGTTAAGAATAGGTCGACTGTTCCTGCAGGGGGGTATTTCAAGAAGCAGTAAGAGACTGCAAACTAACAGTGAGGTTACTGAGCATCCAGTTGTGTGAATCCTTAAATCTCAGTCATAACAACATACTCTTCAGCCATCCCTTTCTGAATCTCTGGGTTTTTGGGCCTTATTCAGAAGGGCTGTTATCAGTGAGGTGAGCCAAATCTGCGGTACCTTTCTCACATCTGATGTGTCACATTCCTGACTCCACTGAAAGAATCATTGAGTTTTGCCAAAAGATTTGAGGCCTTGAGTGAAAAAGGTGGCACCAGATTTCCCCAACCCACGATTAATTAAGCCTAGAACAGACACTTCATTTCCAGTATTTTTCAATGGAATAGTGCTCGGTAGCACTTGGAGAAGCACCTACATCATCTCTAGTATTCTCAAAGTATTTATCAAATTAGAGTTGTGTATAAAAGGGGGGGAGAGAGTGCTCTGACGCTGAGTGGACTGGTGCCCTTACGCAAAATCACAGAATCATAGAATAGTTTCGGTTGAAAAAGACCTTTAAGATCACTGAGTCCAACTGTTATCTAATTCTACCAAGCCCACTGCTAAGCCCTGTCCCTAAGCTACACACCTACACAACTTTCAACCACCTCCAGGGATGATGATTCAACCACCTCCCTGGGCAGCCTGTTCCAGTTCCTGATGACCATTTCAGTAAAGTTTTTCATAATAGCTAACCTAAACTTCTCCCAGTGCAACTTGAGGTCATCTCCTCTTGTCCTGTTACTTGTGAGAAGAGATTCAGGTAGTTGCAGACAGCAATAAGGTCTCCCCTGATCTTCCCTTCAATCAGTGTACCTATTTGCTGGCTTTAGATTGCATACGAGTGGTATCTGCCCTGGACTTCAGCAGGGTATCTCTGCTGCCTAGATGTCATTGGTAATTCAGAGATCTCTGCAACTTCAAGGTAGAGAGCAAACACTTGATGAACTTTCCAGTGATTTGCATACCATTTTACCCTTTGTCAAACTAAAGGAAGCATAATAGAGAATATTACCAATACTTTTATAAAGTTTACACGGAGCAAACGAGCTTCAGGCTCAAGGCCCTTGTCCAATGGACTACAAACATTAACTTACATAAAGCTTTTTAAATCATATAAGCTATCTGTGTGTTTATATTATATATATATGCAATTGTTTAAATTCTCTTTGTTGAATCTATGTATGCTGTTGTCCCAAAGTTGTTTATTTTGGGAAGCAGAAAAGAGTTGAAAATTGAATTTTAGAAATGGCATACTGTCCTTGCGTCTTCCATTACTTTAGGCTATCTTGCTGTCTTAGTCCTAGATTGTTTGGTTTGGGCAAGAAACTTCTTTAATGACACTGTAATAGTTTGACCTCTCCTATGAGGCCAGACTGAGGGAGTTGGGGCTGTTCAGTCTGGAGAAGAGGAGGCTCCCAGGTGACCTTATTGTGGCCTCCAGTATCTGAAGGGGGCCTACAAAAAGGCTTTTTAGGATGTCAGGTAGCGACAGGACTAGGGGGAAAGGAGCAAAGCTGGAGATGGGTGGATATGGTGGAGATGGGTGGAGAGTGGATATGAGGAGGAAGTTCTTCACCGTGACAGTGATGAGAGCCTGGAATATGTTGCCCAGGAAGGTGGTGGAGGCCCCATCCTTGGAGGTGTTTGAGGCTGGGCTGGATGAGGCTCTGGCCAGCCTGATCTAGGGTGGGGTGTCCTTGCCCATGGTAGGGGAGTAGGAACTGGATGATCCTGTGGTCCCTTCTAACCCAGACTGACTGCATGACTTGGTCTAGATGATCCTTCTGTGTCAGGGGGATTGGAGTAGATGATCTTTCAAGGTCCCTTCCAATCCCTAATGATTCTATGATTCTATTCTATGACTCTAACCCCAGTTGGCCACTAAGCACTGTGCAGCTTCTCACGTGCTCATCCCCCTGCCCAGCAGAAAACAAAAAATATGTGTAGCTCATAGGGTGGGATAAGAATGGTTTTATACTTGAAATACAAATACAGTATAAAACACTAAAGTAAAATGTACTGAAGTATAATATAATAAAAAATAATATAATTGATGTTGTGAAAGAAGATAACAAAAAGAAAGTGAAATAAAACCCAAGAAAGGAAAGTTACGGGTTATTCAATTGCTCACTGCCATTTATTGATGCTTAGCCAGTGCCTGAGCAACAACCTGAACTTTTTGCAGTCTGTATACTGGGCAGTGAGATCATACAATATGGAATATTATGGGTCAGCTGTCCCAGCTGTGTACCCTCCCAACTTCTTGTGCCACTCTAGCCTCCTCACTTGCAGGACATGAGAAGCTGATAAATAGTTGATTTAGTGTAAGCATTACTTAGCAACAACCAGGAACATCAGTGTTTTGTCAACTTTATTCTTGTACTACATACAAAACAAAACACTATACCAGCTACTAGGAAAAAATTAACTCTGTTACTCTGTTTCAGCCAAAACTGGGACACATACCTACACTGTGGAGGAGCAGGACATAAACAGAGGTCCATGAGCAACTGTATTGGAAAGAAATGGAATAAAACCAAGTGGACTCCAAGCCAAACAAAAACTGGATGGACATTCTGCAACACAAAAATATTTCTGATAACCAAGATGCATCCAGAAGATGAGGTTGTATGAGAGTATTTGTTTACAGATATGGTGCATTGTGCAATCATCACTATTTGTTTATTTGCACAGCAAGGTATCAGATCCAGAAAATGTCACTGTGAAATACTCAGTTCTGGAATGGAGGCAGTTTGTGACTATCGCATCCTAGAGAGCGCAGAACACTTATGAGGCTCAGTAAAACCAGAGCAGAGATAAAAACACATGAATAAGGGTAGTATACCTTCTTAGACCAATATCTATAGCTTTACAATGTGTAAGTAGTAACTCAAGGACTAAAGAGGAGCTCAGTTGTGTTTGGCCTTTCTATGATCAAAATAACTAGTTCTTCTAAATCCTGAGATGCTTGTATATTGCTAGTAAAACTACTACATTTTCCAGAAAAGTAGCTAAAACCAATAATTATCCCGTCAGAAATAAAAGTTTCAGATAAATGGGTGCCAGTACATATTGATTCTGATGAGAATTATCCAAAATCTACCGTGCAATTGCTACGAAAATAGGCAGTTCGGAAGTGAGGCATCACCAGCTTATGACTCATCGGTGTCCTTTGAGAGGTCAGAGTGTGTGGGACAGAGTTATCTGTGGGTTTTGTTTCTTGTTGGCAGGAATGGAGCCACAGGACATGATCAGCTGACGCAACAACACAAGTAATCCCCCGGACTTCATTAACAATTGCATACTACAAAGAGACAATGTCAGAAGAGATGAAAACCTACTGGAACCTCGAAGAGGCAGATGATCAAAGCTGACACACAAATGCCATTGTAACTTTCTGTTTCAGCTTTATTTGCTGTATTTCAAACAGCTGGGCTGCAAAGCAGCCTTTCTGACTCTGTTGATATGCTAATATAGGACAGAAGTGCCAAGAAAGTAAAAAAGTGATGATGAACAGTTACCACTTGCCTAAAACTCTGCATGCAGCCAAATTGTGGTCTAATGCAATTTAGACATAGGACGTAATCTGCACATTTATTAGGTGTGAGAACATCACTGATGACATCAACTAGCTGACCGAATACCCTTTGAAATCTTTTGGCTTCAAAGAACAGTTAATTCTTTTCCACAGTATCACTTTATTGAGTTCAATGAGTCTATCAGGAACATCCTATTTGAACATGACAGGATTTGTATCCTCTAAAGGTCTTTCACACAATACTGCTCTGGAATGAGAAGACCACAAATCAAGCATCAGTAGTGATCTCCTTTTTCTTCATTCAAATAACCATCTGAAATACAGGAGATTCACATGAACAGACTGTAAGGTCTCAAAACCACTTTGGGTAATTAATATTACAGAATGTTTCTGCAGTTATCATCTGTGACCTTCTAGTGATAAAGCCACTGAGACTGATCTGAACATTGGACAGCTATGCAAAGATTATTTGTCATGTTTACTATATGAGTAATAAATTTATTAAGTGAACATAAATACTGAACATGTTGCAAACCAGCTGGTTTTATGTCATGTGTACAAGATCAGCATTTCCTATATGAAGCCAAGCTACAAACATTTAGAATTGCATACTGGGAAGTACAGTAAGAAGTGAGATAATTAACTGGAATGTTGTGTCCAGTTTTGGGCCCCTCCATTCAAGAAGGACACAGAACTATTGGAGAGAGTCTGGTGCAGAGCCACAATGATGATGAAGGGAGTGGAACACTTCCTTTATGAGGAAAGGCTGAGGGAGCTGGTTCTCTTGAACTTGGAGAAACAGAGACTAAGGAGTGGCCTCATTAATGTTTATAATTATGTGAGGGGTGGGTGACAGGAGGATGGAACCAGGCACTTCTCAGCATTATCTAGTGATAGGACAAGGGGCTGGAACATAGGAGGTTCCACATCAATATGAGAATTAACTTCTTCACAGTGAGGGTGACAGAGCACTGGAAGGGGCTGCCCTTGGGGGTTGTGGAGTCTCCTTCTCTGGAAACATTTAAGACCTGCCTGGACATGTTCCTGTGCGACTTGATCTAGGTGATCCTGCTGTGGCGAGGACATTGGACTAGATGATCTTTTGAGGTCTCTTCCAATCCCTAATGTACTGTGATTCTGTGATCAAATATGTTCTATTAATGGCGTGGTAACGTGCAATAGCAAGAAAACGTATAATTTTTGAGAATAAACTTTGCTGCTGAAAAAGGACCTCCAATGTCATGGCATCATGGCATATTCTTCTTTAGCCTACACAAGAGAACGGCACACACACTAAGAATAATAGCTTTTGAAGGAAAATATTCATTAGTATTAAGAATATCATAGAAAGATGCAGAATAAAAGAGTGTTTATTTGTCTTTATGTTCTAGATAATCCAGGAGCTATCAATGTTTGAAGGATGTGTGACTATTAACATTATTATGTAGCCTCACATATGTTTCTTGAGCAGATGATGTGAGCCCTCGAGTACGAAAGGAGTGAAGGATTGCAAAGTTTGCCAAAAACATTTTAAGCCTTCAATCTCAATTAGGTCTGGCATTTCAGTCCCACAGCAGCAGCAAACAACTTATTCTTACTGAATATTAAAAATATACATCTTCTTTATCTGTATGTGCTTAAATACTCAATTTCAATAGAAAATGTTCTTCCTACTTCGTTAATGACTGTGCATAAATATTCCTCAGTTACCTGCCACTGCAGTGACTGCTTTCCAGGGTTTTGAAACACATGACAGGGAACAGGAAAATAGAAAGAGCTGAGAGAAAGCAAGTTCTGTTCTTTGAAGTGTAACACTCTAATGCTTCAGCAGTTTGAACTTCTTGGGCATATTGCATTTGAGCAGTAGAACTCCTCAAGGCGAGTCAGCTTCGTCCCTTGTAGTCTGTGGTTCCATAGCACTTAAGGCAAATGAACGTCTTCCACTGTGGACAACCCACAGAATGGGTGAAGGGCTCCAGCTGCCTTATTTAAATGCCTTAAGCTGCATTTGAGAATAGTCTTCCCTGCTCTTCTTAAAGCTGCTGTAATAGTGATTATCAAATACCTTGAGCTAAAAAACCAAGCTGTGTGTTACTCTTAAAGGTTACCAGGCAATGTTATTCTTTTCCTTCTGTCATATATTTTAGTGACAATGGGTGGTCTCATCCTGAAGCTCCTAAGTCAGAAAAGTTGTCAAAATATTCATAATGCAAAAATGTTAATAGATGTTTCTGTTAGCAGATCAGCATACAAGAAGGCACAGGTAACGTAGGGAGAGGTTGAGCAGAGCAAGTTCAATACAGTTCATTATTGTTGAGGTTTTGTGTCTCTCCTAAATATAACTACAAATAGTTTTACTATATAGATTATAAACAAGAAGAACTTACTCAGGGAACTAAATAGAGCAGGCATCATTAACTGAACTAAGGAAAAATATTTAGGATAGAGAGAAATACAAAGGAATTCTATCATGGAAGTGCAGTAAAAAAGGCTCATAAACTATTAACGGTTCAGCATAGGAGCAAAAACTTTTTTGAGTCTAGACAGAAAGAATCAGCCATGCTTTAGCTCTGTTAGTAGTGACAGTTTTATTCTCCCTTTAAGGTCCATATATCCAATTTCATCATGTGTGGCTTTTTCACTGGGTTTGTCCATGTATCAGGTTGCCCCAAATGGGAGCACTGGAAAAAATTCCCTGTTGTTATTGATCTTATTGAGAATGGTGTGGAGTCCCTTTCTGGAGCAGAGTTATTCTAGACAGATGCCTGTGGCATGAGTTAGGAATAGAATAGAAGAGCAGGATATTTGGGGCAACAACCTCAGGAGAAACAACCTGTATAAACAGAACCTGCATGTTGGAGGGATGATAAAGCCCTTTACCCAGCAAGTCTCAGGAATAAACATGTAATGTTAACAACAAGATTTCCAGCCTCAGGCTTGCTCCTTTTGATCCCTTTACAAAGGAAGGGACACACAAAACTGCTGATGCAATCTCTTCCAGCCCAGAGACCCAGTTTTACCCTTTCCAACAGTGTCATGAACAGGATCATGTGAGAATGCAAAGCCATGGTGTGGAACAGCTCTCTACCAGGACATACCCGGTGAGAGGAGGAGTCTTTCCCATACTTTGTCCTTATTCACTCCAGGATGTTGATATGATGAACTCTAAATTTCCCTCTAATTTCACTCTGACCTAGACTTCCTTCTACTTTTTGTCATTCAAGTTACAGATACTGAAACTCCCCCTTCCCCACCTCACTGTATCCTGTGTTGCCACAGCTGCAGTGTCCATAGTGTTACTAGTTTTCTCCCTACAGTCTTGCTCTCCCCCAATGCTGTGCTTCAACACTTTTCCCGCTAGCTGGTCTCTTCCCAGCCCTACTGAGATGTGTCTTACATGGCACATGGCACATTTCTCTCTACCACATCCTCACCAATGATGAGCGGGGTATCCACCGAACCTTTGTTCAGAGAGTGCCTTCTGCAGCTCTTCCTGAGTTCCTGCTTTAGGTACCCATCCTTCTACAGTTCCCTTTTGTGCTGTTCCACACTCATATCCTATCGCCCTTCACTTAACCTCCCACAACAGTCGTGTCCAGTGTTTTTGTGTTGTTCAATGGACTATGCAAACTGGGGCCTAGAGAAAGCTCTGCCTCTGGAATACTTGACTTTTTGCACAAACACCTATAAGAGGAATTGAGAGAAGCTGACCCAAATTCTCAGTGTGAAATTCTCAGTCATTCCACTGATATCACGAGTATATGTCTTCATTGGCTCCTCTTAAGGAAAAGGTCTTTCTTTTCACAAAGAACGTTCTTTTACCCTGCTCTCACTTCTCTTCTGTAAGCCACACTGACTAACAGAAGTCAGGAAGACAGACTTCCAAGGAACTAATTTCCAAGATTCTGTTTCAAGAACTTCATTTTCTTCCCCACACTAAATTACAAATCAGCATTTCTTTACACATTTGGTTCACACTGAGACAGTAAAAATGGCCAATTGACCACTACTGTAACTCTATGGGGGGGGTGGAACAGAAAAAACGTGTGCTTTAAGTAGATCCTAGACTCACTTCATTATTCACACAGTGAACTTCATACAGTGTTCTTAAGGCTGAGGCAACAGGAGTTTGGTAGAAAAGACATCTGGACAACCATGAGTTCTTTGCAGACAGAAAATGGTGCTAAACTAATGCAATAAAATAATTATACTGACATGGGTTTTTCTAATGTCTAGAAGTCAATATTAATGTATGCAGAGAAGAAAAAAGCACTAAGAGTTGCCTGGGAAATAAGTAAATTAGCCACTGAGAATGCTAAATGCTCTCTCCTGTTCAGATTCCATTAATGTTAAAGCTGTGAGCTTTGCTAGTAAATCTGCTCTTGGTATTTTATATAAAATATTCAAATATCACAATAAATGCAAATATGTTACTCACCTTGAAGACTTGGTAAGGAACCAAACTCACAGAATCGTTCTGACTGGAAAGGACTCCTGGGATCATTGAGTCCAACCATCTACCCTACTTTACAAGTTCACCCCTAAACCATATCCCTCAACACCTCATCCAAATGATCTTTAAACACATCCAGGGATGGTGACACAACCACCTCCCTGGGGAGCCCATTCCAGTGCCAGCTCAAACCTGACAAAATACAGGCCAACCCAGCAGTTCAATTTAAGGGCCTGGGAGAAGAAAGAAAAATTGAGATGAGATTATGAACTGAGATTGAGACTGGAAAGACTACAAAGAAATTTTCTGAGCAGGTGAGAAAAACTGAAGCCCACACAGAATTCAATCTAGGCAAAAATGTCAAGGGAAACAAGAAAAAGGTCTATGAGCCAATTAGCAACAAAAGGAATGCTAGGGAAGATGAGGGCCATCTCTGGAAGGAAGCAAGAGACTTGGTCATGAAGGATACAGAGAAGGTAGAGGTGCTCACTGACTTCTTTGCCTCAGTCATTGCTGACAAGGGCTCTGGCCACACTACTCAGTTTATGAAAGGCAAATGCAGAGACTGGAAGAAGGAAAATCTGCCTATTGCAAGTGAAGATCATGTTCAAGACCATCTAAAGAACCTGAATGTGCACATGGGACCTGACAAGACCCAGCCATGAGTCCGTGAGGAATGCAAGTGACTAAGTAGTTCTACATTATATGTGAAAGTTCGTGGCAATTTGGTGAAGTTCCCAGTGATGGAAAAGTGAGAAACATAAACCTGGTTTTCAGAACAAAAGAAAAGGAAGATGACAGGCCAGTCAGTCTCACGTCTGTTCCCAGCAATATAATGGAGTAGATTCTTCTAAAGTCACTACTGGATCACACTGACAGCAAAGAAAACATTGGTGACCATTAATATGACATCACCAAGGGCAAACTGTGTGTAACAAATGTGATGGCCTTTTATGATGGAGTTACAGAGTTGGTGAATAACAGGAGAACAATTGATGTCATCTATCTGGACTTGTGCAATGCATTTAACACTGTCCCACACAATGTCCTAGTAATAAAACTAGAAAGACATGGGGTTTTATCCATTGGATAAGGAACTGAATGAACAATCACACCCAAAGAGTTGTGGTCAGTGGCTCAGTGTCCAAGTGGAAAACAGTGAGATGAACATTGTTCCTCAGAGATTGGTACTAGCACCAGTTCTGTTTATCATCTCAGCTGGTGACAAGGAATTTAGTGCACCTTCAGAAAGTTTGAGGATCTTGTTATGGTCCAACCTATTTCCCAGGCTACCTCTCTCTTGTCAGCAGCCATCCATGTTCTTTAATCAAGCCAGAGTATTACTAATTATAATCCTATTTATTGCCATAGTACCTTGAATATTAAGCAGTGACAAGTTACTTGTTATGATTACTACACGAATGAAGGACAAGATGGTGAAACAGATGTTTGCAGGAAGAAAAGTAGCATTACTCACAATGTGGAACAGGAGCAGTGTTCTCTTCCAATTCCATAAAGCAGACAAGTTGCAGAAATAAAGAGAACTGACACAAAACTTTAGGCTCTTGGAGAGTTTACAACAGCAGTGGACAGTGACTGGATTACAAAACACCCCAGTCATCAGCTGTGTTGGACAAACTACATTCTGGGTTGCCATGTGTTTTCATGCCCCAACCTCTTGCAGAAGTTGTCAGTCATTGGCATCTTACTGTCATTGACTGGAGCTTAGACTCAAGCATGTGACCTCCTCCAGAGGCACCAGCAAGTGTAATGTATGGATGCTATTTCCAAAGTCCCCCTAAGTTTCATTCAAGCATAAAGAAAATTACATTAGACACATCTTTATGAAGGTCTAGTGTGTTCTTAGCATGAAGAGGGTCCTTCAGTAATATCTAAATCATATGCACAAGCAGAAAACACAAACAGTCTGAGGAAATAGAGCAACAACTTTTTTTTTTCTGGATTACTTAATGTGCTTTATTATGTTAGAAACCTTGTGAAAAGATTTGTTCCCATATAAGACCTGGTACTAGTCATCAAAAATTGTTGGTTCGGGTTGGATTACTGCCTTTCCTGTTTTATTATCATTATTTTTTCCCTAGATTTTATGTATTTTTTTAAGTGTTATTTCCCTTTTTTGCTATCTCAGGTGCTAGAATCAGTACACATAGTCTAATGAGACTAAGTGCTCAGGTTTGTTTTTAACATTGCCAAAGTCTCGATGTGTAGGCTTGAAGACCCCTGAATTCCACAGGAAATTCTGTCACTGGCTAATAATGGGACAAGATAAAGCATGTGGGAAGAAGGAAGTCTATTAAAATGCATTGCTCAAAAGGATGGAGAACATTAGATAGTGACCAGTTTTACACTACACTAGTCGCTTTCAGGATGAATACTTGTTCTAATATGTTTTTTAACTGCCTTCTGCTGGTTTTCTGGCCTGATGCTTAGAATGAGGAATCCTCTGGTCTCTTGAAACCACCTCCAAGTGTCTGCATCGCAGACGCTCACATTTGATTTTGTCACACAAGTTTCCACCTACAGTCAATACTGGGGCACTTCTAGTGCCCACAGCAGCAGTGGAAGCCCCAATCCTGGTGAAAATTCAGGTGAAACAGGATGAGGATCTGGGTAATCTGATAAAGTTGGAGATGTCCCTGCTTACATTATGAGGGTTGGAATAGATCTTTAAAGGTTCCTTCCAACCCCATGATACATTGTATGATTCTATGATTAATAAATTCTAATTTGATGCCTAAAATAGGTCCCACAAATAGCTCCTTGATAATACCTGGAAACACCTCTCTGTTGCCTAACTAAGATGTGGATCATAGAATGGCTGGGCTTGGAAAGAACCTTAAGAATCACCTACTTCCAAACCCCTTGCAGAGGCAGAGACACCTTTGCTATTACCCAGGGATCCATCCTGCCTGGCCTTCAACACTTCCAGCAATGGGGCAGCCACAACTTCTTGCCTCGAAGTTTGGAGTCCTTAGCACAGGAAAGACCTGGGCCTGTTGGAGATGGTCCAGAGGAGGGCAACAAAAATAGTAAGATGGCTACAGAAGAACCTCAGCTATGAGGACAGTCTAAGAATGTTGTGGTTGCCCAGCCTAGAGAAGAGAAGGCTATTGGGAGATGTTATTGTGGTCTTTTAGTACTTCAAGGCAGCCCACAATAAAGAAGGGGACAAACTTTAGCATGGCCTATTGTGGTAAGACAAGTGGCAATGGTTTTAAACTGCAAGAGGGGAGATTCAGGCTGGATATGAGGAAGAAGTTTTTTACATTGAGGGTGCTCTGGCAGGAGGGGTTGGTCTTGGATGATCTTTCAAGGTTCCTTCCAACCTGTAACGTTTTGTGATTCTGTGGTGAAAAACTGGAACAATTTGCCCAGAGAGGTGGGAGAAGCCTCATCCCTAGAAACATTCAGTGTCAGGTTGACAGGGCTCTGAGCAACCTGATCTGTTTGAAGACGTCTCTGCTCATTGCAGTGGGAGCTGAACTAGGTGACCTTTGAAGGTCCCTTCCAACCCAAACTATTTTATGATTCTATGCATGTTAACAGTTTTGTCCTCATTGAAAGGAAAAAACAATTTTCAGGCTGTATGACTCTATCTGTCATGATTTTTCTCTCTTTCTATTTGTTATTTCTAAGCAGAAAAAAAGCCTAAAAAATACCAGTAGATTGCCTGAGAGCCAGGATAATAAAATTGTTATGTTATTTCAATAATCTGAGAGAACAAGAGTCTTTCAGTACAAGATGACAGAAGGAAAGTTCTTAATCTTCCCCTTACACAATTTTTTCACGTTCTATTTCCTCCTGAATGATTACATTGTGATAGAAGTAGATAAACTTTTAGCAAAGAATCATACTGAATATTTTATTCACCGTGTGACCTGAACAAAGAGAAAACATTTATATTTCACATTTAGAAAAACCAGGAAAATTTCTGTCAAGCTGCTTGTTGTGATTGCACAGGAAGTGAGTCATGACAGTGTCCCCACCACAGGACACCCTTCCACAAGTCAGCTAGCTAGTGCCTGTAGATTGCCAGAAACTGGAAACTGGAATTGGAAGACTGAATCTGATCCACCTCTACTCTCATCCAGTCCCAAGAAGTGGGTCTCAGTGACTTCTGTAGGTTACAGGTGTTAGTGTGATCCTGTTAAAGCCATGTGCAGTCTTCAACAGAGAGCTTAGAGAGTGCAAGGTGCCTGTTTTACTCAAGCTCTTTGGCTGCTGATGGCACTGCTCTGGTAGTACCACACCAGAAATACATTTCTCACAGTGCCACAGAGTGGCTATTACTGTCCTCATTTGCATTTGGGGAAATGCAACACATGAACTAAGCAGGTTGCACTTCCAGAGGCAGAGATCTAAATGCAGTGGTCTAGAAATGAGCTAAGTGTCTGTGCTTCTATGGCAATCAAAGAAACTCAGAGAGCAGCAGAGCTTACCCTGTAGCCCATATTTAGTCTACTGTTCTTTAAATTATTATTATTAGCTCATAAATTGGTTATAATGGGAACTTAAACACTGAAAATTATCCAGTTATTTCAACACAAATGTTTAGGGCCATCTGAGATCAGCTTGGAACTCCAGCTGCTTTGCTAAAACCATGTGAGTCCTATATCACAGAATGTTACAGGTTGGAAGGGACCTCAAAAGATCATCTCAGTCCAATCCCCGCTGCTGGAGCAGGGTAAGCCTACAGCACCTGGTGTACCCAGACTGTCCCCCATCCAAGCACAAACAAGGCCCAACCACTTCTTAGCTAATCCAACATGCCATCTCTATGTCTCTTCACCCACTCTTCTGGGCTATATGCCATCTCTGTGCAAATCATAGACTCATAGAATTGTTTGGGTTGGAAAAGACCTCCAGGATCACTGAGTCCAACCATCAACACTACTCTACATGTTCACCCCTAAACCATATCCACCAACACCACATCTAAGCATCTTTTAAATTCATCCAGGGATAGTGACTCAGTCACCACTCTGGGCAGCTCATTCCAGTGCCTGACCACTCTTTCCACGAAGATTTTTTTCCTGATGTCTAATCTAAACCAACCTTGTGGAAGCTTGAGGTCATTCCGTCTGGTACCGTTGCTAATTACCTTTGAGAAGAGATCAGCTCCAACATCTCTACAATGTCCTTTCAACTGTAGAGAGCAATAAGGTCTGCCCTAAGCCTCCTCTTCCTCAAACTAAACAGCCCAAACTTTCTCAATCTCTCCTAAAAAATGTGTTGGATCACCCAGAGGAGGTCATCTGAACAAGAATCCTACTCTGGAAGAACAAGGTTCGGACATAAGAGAGGGATAAGGGCTTTGGGCTTTGGTTTCAGTTTCTAGCTGCTCGACAACAAATTATTTCAAAGCAGTGTATTTGTTTATAGCAGGAGACTCCACTTTCTGTTAGGAATCAGTTTAGCTCCCTAAATACCAGCAACTAGTAGCATGTGGGATGCTGCCAAGTCTTCAGCCTGACTGATGGTTATAGGCTTTTTCCAGGTCCTGTGCAGTCCTTAGGTAACTGCACCAGACACCCCGTCACATCTTTCGAGGTCCCTTCCCATCCCGAATGTTCTGTGATTCTGTGATCTTAAACGACATCAGATGCCTCTGTGTGGAAAATTGAATCAAGTCTTTCTTGTTGAGTAAGACACTGGTTTGTCTTCTTTGTTGACAAGCAACCACATACTGTGTTTGCTTATGTCTGGATCCCTGAGGTTCTGCTGCACTCTGCATGCTCATTAAATATCTTAAATATTAAATAATAACTCATTTGAATTGGTAATGGTTTTAAGCAAAGGCATTTCAATCAGAAGCAGCAACACTGAGCTTTTTATTTTCTCTGGCTGATGCATTTATTCATAACTGAGCTGGCTAAGAAGAACAAAAGTAGCTTCCACCTGTTTGTGAAATGTCAGTGTGACATCCTGGACATGGGTATTGGAGTCTCAGGAGAGCTAAGTGCAGTGAGTAACTTTATTTTGTCCGGAAGTGGAGCTCAGCCCATTGGCTAGATGTGCATGACGCACTCTCTACATGCCTTATGTGCGTGCTTGTGTTGGTGATGGGGCAAATATGACTCACTGCCGTGTGGGTTGGCTATCAGCTCAGCTGAGCCTTCTAACTTCAACGCAGCTCCTTAATTGACTCTGACAAGTCCATATCTATCTTTTATATAATATTTTATGATGCCCTAAGGTCAAAATAGTTCTGCTCCTCTTGCTTAACCTTCTTTTACAGCAGGTTAAAAAATGGACTAAACAAGCTGGAAATAAGTAGCATTTAGAAGAATAGACTGTAAGGTAAATTTTTATTTCTTTGCTGGCAAAAACCCCTCTGTAACCGATGAAATAACAAACCCTGTAAATATCAGAAAACCTGCACTGGTTTTTAGGGGATGTAAAGCTGGTCAAATCTTCTTCCGAGTCAATGGCAGGTACTTTTATTATTGGCTAGAGACGCCGCTATGCGCTTCCATGGAAAACAACACAGGAAGCTGTTTTGCTGGGGTGCCTTTACTTTATGGAGTACTGCAGCTATAAAGAATTCTAATGCTCATAGTCAGGGAGCAAACAAATGGATAATTAGTTTAAAATGAAATCTTCTTTATTAAAATGACACTCTTCAGGAGCTGAACAAACTCATTTACTAGAAACACTGTTTACCAGGAGCTCCTCCAATTTGTATTGTTTGGTTCCTCAAACAATGGGACAAAAGGAGATTATCACAGAGTTTGCATGAATCCTCTGACTTTATACTGAATTACAGGTGTAACTTCATGCAAATAATAACCAGTGAATCCTACGGGCACTGGGTGCCAGACTCTTGTGAGTTATTAGATGACTCTGTTCATCTAATGTTACCCATTTTTTGTCCTGAATGTCTTACACAGCCTTGTCATCTCATCATCTACTATTCATGAGGACAGAGAATGACCCATGTTGTACCTAACAGTTGATTCATCTCTGCTTAAACTTCTCTTTTAGAATAGGATGAACTGTCTACTGGAGATGCTAGTCTCTCTCTTGCTAGCTTTGTTTGAGGTGCAACCTTTAGATGACTGAAGTTAGAGAAGATGAATCCAACCTATCCTTGGATTCTGTGTTGAGGATGCTGGTAGTAGCTTCTTCCTGTGTTTGTGAAGTGACTGGCTACTAGTTTTGAAAAGCAGGCCATGGTTTATGGTAGCAACTTTCAAGCGCTGTTGCAACCCCAATATTGGTTAAAATCATACTAGTTTCACTGAATATGTTTATGGTTCCGTTATTCGGTTACTGTTCAGCCACAAATGTAGAGAGAACACTGGAAAGATCAGAAATGTTTTTATCAGCTGAAATAATGAAGAAGCATGAATGTTATGCACTGCAACAGAGCCACATTGATAACTAGATAGAAGTTTGTTGTTGTTGAGGTTTGAGACAGATGAGGGTCTGGTAAATAAGAGTAGGAGCTAAAATGGTGCCTGTCAGAAGTTTCCAGAAACAAGAAGAAAACTCTCCCCAGCTACAGGCAGAAACCCTCTTGGGCTCAGCATCTCCACAAATGAACAGGTTTGGGATTGTTTATTCATTTCCTTTGGCAGGTTTGATTTTCTTTTGAGGAAATCTTGGGGTTTTTTGGGATGAGGGAGAAAGCAGCTGTGCTGCAGCCCTGGCTCTGAAAAAGAAGAAGGAGGAGGTAAAGGTCCGTGTGTACCAGCCCTCACTTCAGAATGTGGTGAAAGGCAGTGCTGAATAGAGGTGGTCCAAAGACAAAAGAGACCCAACATGGAGCAGAGTGGGCAGGGCAAAGGCAGCAAAGTTCTTAAAGAGAAGCCTTAACATCAAGATATCAGCACTGAAAACCAGTTTGGTAGTGGCTTGGATGTGGGAACCCCTACATCTTGCCGTGGACAGACATGGTGAGATATCTGGGGCAGAGCTGAGGGTGGTCACTACATTACAGCTTGGAAGGGTTGAGGATGGAGGGGTTGGACTAGATGGCCTTTGGAGGTCCCTTCCAACCCCAGCTGTTCCATGATTCTATGACATGAGCTGGGGCTGTTGAAAGGGCTCGTTCTCTCTCCCAATTGTTTTTGTAAAGCTCTTGTGTGTTGGGGAATGTAGTGAGTGATGGGGTCTCTGTTGTTGGGTAATGGCTTCTCTGTTATTAAAAGTAAATGTCTTTCTCTGAATTTCCATGCTATTTTTCATCTGCAAACTCATAAGAGGCCAGTCAGGCACTTCTTGTCTTTTGTTTCAGTTTATTAGCACTCTGCTAATTAAGCCAGTTAGTCCTGGACTTGGCCAGTCTGGCAACTGGTGACAGTCTGAGAATAATGAAGAGTAAAAGAGGCAACTTTTGTGTTATCTGTGCATATTTATCATGTGCTTCAGTTGCCGCAGCTCAAAAGATGAAACCACTTACTTTAAAAGTAATGTGGCAATATCAGAAAATTGCATCTGAAGAAAATGAAGCTCAAATTAGATTCAGTGAGACCACAGTGGCTCGTAAGTTTGACTGAGGAGAAGGAAACAGATCTGCTCTCTGGGAGTCCCCCAGTGGCTTAGCTGAAGTCTAATACAATGCCACACAGGCACCTAAATCATGAAAAGAGTTTATTATGTCTGTGCACCTAAAGTAATAGCAAGCTTGAAGCTGAGGTTGATAAATATCTGGATAAAGACTGAGTTCCCTGCTGCTCATTAAAGAACCAAGGAAAGACTGAAGTCTGCCACCAGGTTTCTGCAGCCTGATGTACATGAGGTGGTCAAGACTGAGAGATATCCAGGTCAAGCTTTAACAGATAACAGGCATGCACACATAGCCTGGGGCTAAAGATACTCACCAATTAAAAATTGTGTGATGAAAGATGGTTAGAGAAGATGGCAAATGCATGAGATAATTACAGGGAGTAATTGAAATGTCTGGGAATGTGTCAAAGATCATGCAAAATTATTGCACTGCCATTAGTGGGAGGTGAGAATAGAACTCGGATAGGGGTAGTAGAGCAGTTAGAGCGAATATTGAGGTAGGAGAATAGGGAGGATGGATTTTAGTGAAGCAGAGGTGATCTGGACTGCAAAATGAACAGCCATGTACACTAGAGAGTTTATCAGTCTTGGGGCTTGCTGTATCATCCTATCTGTACAGCATCATCTGTGTAGATTTGGTTGTCTAATTCAGCTAGCAGCCAGCATGACCAAAGAGTATAGGAAGGAGCATAGCAAGGGACATGGAAGGGTTGGTGATACTCATGAGTGAACTGGAGATACCTCTGCTGCTAGTGGTATGTCTCTGTTTTCCTGTCCTTCAGTTCCCATGAGGAAATTATGAGCTTCAGCTACAAGACTGTCATGGAATATCCTTTTTGCTACTTCAGGCCAGCTGTCCTGGCCATGATCCCTTACAGCTTCTTGTGCACCTGCTCGACTGCAGAGCATGGAAAATAGATTTTTTGATATATAGATATATATTTATATATTTATAGATATATACTTATTATATCTTTGATTTAGGAAAAGCAGTGCTTAACAGAAACTAAACTAAAGCATTAATGTGTTATCAACATTACCCTCATGTTAAACCCAAAATATACCACTGTACCAGCTACCAGGAGGAAAATTAACTCTGTCACAGCTGACACTGAGACAAGGATAATAAGGAGGTAGGGAACAGTTCTGATAAAAATCCTAAATCCTGATGTGAGTGGAGGATCACAAGAGCAGCCCACAAGCTCAGTAACAATAGGGCATGTGGTGGGGAGCATGAAGAAGCTGATCAGATGAATATAAGCTGCTTGCCCTCCCCATCCATTTCTTGACTTATTTGCTTTGTCTAAATACAGATAGTTTTTATTCTCAACTGTGTAGGAAGACTTCTTTAGCCATATAAACCTCTGTCAGAGTTTACAAGGTTACCCAGTTTGAAGTGATCATTTGCTGGCCACAGCTCTTCAGCCCATTTTCCATGGAGAATGATGATTGCTGGCTACTTCTTTGTCCCCTTAAGTGGACCCCTTAGGGCTCCCAATATTCCTGAAGGCTCATGACATTGTGCTGATACCAGCGAAGAGCATAAGACAGGCTTGGAAAAGGTTCTGCTTAGAGCCACCACCAAGAGCAGGACCTTAAACAGCACAGCACCCAACACTGTAAATCAGTATGTGGTATGTATGAAAGTGACAAAACCCACTGACTCTATGACTTGGTCTGGGTGGTCCTGCTGTGGCAGGGGGATTGAACCGGATGATCTTTTGAGGTCCCTTCCAATCTCTAATGATTCTATGATTCTATGATTTTGGGTTTACTTTTTGGTGTGTTTGGGGGTTTTTTTTTTATCTGTGTCAAAAGGATGTGAAGTCAAATCCGTGACAGATATGAAGTCTCTGGCTAATGAAGCTCCTTTAATATGAATCTGACTGCCCTTAACTGACTGCTCCATTTTGAGGGAAATATGTTGCTCTTGGTTAAAACCTACATTGTTCTCTACTTAATTTAACAGAGTTCTAACTATAGACAGAGATTTTTAACACTCTCTCAGGAACTGTTTTGTAACACAGGCTGTCTCTCCTCAGTGATGGACACAAAATGTCTGTAATTTACATATCTGATATCATAGTGCTGGTTTTAAGTAATTTTAAAACTCCAATTGATGACAGTCATCTTTCCCATCAGGCAACAAAAGAGCTGCTCCACTTTTTAATGCATCTGGTAGTCAAACATTAAAAATTCCCTCCCAACTAAGCAGTGAGACCCAAGAGAACATGAGAGTAGGCAGTCCAAGAGGTATTTAAAACTTCAAATGTCTGTATGAGACAAGAGAGCTTGTGTGGGCTGACAAGCTTAATCAGCTCTGCAATATGTAGTACGTCTCCATGCTTAATAGCAGTTTCTTTATTGGAATAAGATACCAAGCAAAGTCTGTCACTACCTCGAAGTACACAGTTATGTTAATCTGCTTCCACCCCGTTGTGTGTTCTACTCAGAGAGCTCTGGAAACCCAGTCTCTTAGAACGTGACTCTTCTGAAGATCTCTGATCCTTGCACGTTCAGCATTTTCACCCTGACAGCTTGTGGTCTACTACAGCATCAAAGCTGTTTCTAATCCTGGCAGAAAGTAGTATGAATTTAAATTGGTTTTTTATACATATTGCCAAATAAGCCTGCGTGGACCTGACCATTCACAGTTCCTAAAAAAATAGCAAAACAACTCCTGGCACTTTTCTACTTGTTTTAAATGTACATTGTGATAATGGCTATTCAGCAAAAAATGTAAGACCTCACCTCGACTTTATCTGCAGTCCAAGTTCAGTGTAACTATAACAGATAAGAGGAAAATCTAACAAATCTTAGAGATGCTTTCCTTATGCTTCATTCTGGATGTAGACTTACACGTGTTCTCCATCCTGAAAGAATTAATAGGTGGTGGAGTAATTTGCAGGATGTGTGTAAAAGAAATGGTTTGAAAGACGAATGTGTGCACCCACCCCAAAATCTGATATACATTTTTAAAATTAAAATTTACATTAACCTTATAGTATGTCCTTGTGTCTTCTGCTGTTTAGCCAGTTCTTGGAAATCAAGCTTACTCAGTGATGGATGAAATAAATATTGGGAACTACTACAGTGATTTCCATAATAAAATTTTATCCAAACTCCCACAAAAAATAAGTGTTGGTGGATTATGAGTACAGCCCTGCTCTTTGTAATTTCAGGATGAAAGTTAATGCTAGGTGATGCCATTAGGTTATCAAACCAGTAATGGTAGAGATCACCATAAGCAATCCTTACGTGATGTTACCTAGGAATGGCTAGTGACACGCCTATGTGACTCCCATTTTCATGCTTTCATTCACGATGTGATTGTGTGGAAATGCTAAGTTGCTTTACTGTACTCCGTGCCATAAAATGGTGTGGACTTTAGATTTCAGTGACTTACTAAGGATTTTCTGACCAGAATGATGATGGAAGAAGGAGAAGGGACTAAGTAAAGGGTATGAAAAGTGTCCATAGCCAGGACCATGGACCAACCATTCATCATCGTATGAAAAGGAGCTAACTGTCCCCTGTCCATGTCTTGGTTCGCTAACCCAATGAAGATCAGCATTCACTGTCCCCACCCATCAGCGCTGGCCAGCATTAGAGACAAAAATGTGGGCTTGGCATAATGTTCATCCCTATGAGCCCAATTTACTGGATCTCAGGTCTTTGCTTCTGTCTTCCTTCCTCACTTTGACTCAAGGCAGAGATGGAGCTTGTGGTAACTAGTCTTTGGGCTATTACTATTGAAGAAAAGGGAAAAATGTGGCTAGTTTTATATTCTATGGCATTAGAATGCACACCAAAAACCATTGGTTTGCAAGGAGGAAGGTAATGGTAGGACCTGGCATTTCATCTTTTACTTGCCTCTATTAACACACAAAATGTTGTTTATGAGCAAAGAGCGATCACAGTTCATATAAATTTTGTGCACACTTTTAACCTTGTCACTCGAACAAATGATATTCCAGATAGAAGTACTACAGAAAAAGGAAGAATCATAATGCAGTCACATCTACATCTACATCTGGGCCCACAAGACACGGCATCCACACATGGTAGCTTTTCTGTCACTTCATATCTGTAAGTGAAAGTTGCATAATCTAAAAATCTTCTGCAGGAAGGAAGGAAAACGAGGGATGACAAGGTAAAGTGATGTAAGTTTCATTCTGCATGGTGGCAAACAAAATTGTCTGTCTATCAAAATGCTGTTTTCCAAAGCAGGAGAAGCTGTTTGGCATCAGTGATGAGAGGATGGTGTCCTCAGTTACTCTCTGGGGAGGATCTCTAGACAGATGAGATAGGACAGGCAAATAGACCCTTACAGACAACTTTAATTTCCTTATGTCTCCCTTAAAAAGCAAAAGTTCCTGAAGATTCATTTAATGAGTGATCACTCTCCCTCACCTCCAACCTGAGCTCCAACTTCATTTCTATCTTCTTTATTTCTGTATCTTTCAAGCAATGCATCCTACATTCTTATCTCAAATGTTATTACCCTCTCTACCTAAACATCTGTGATCTCTGCCATAGCTGGAGCAAAAGACTCCTTCTCCACTGGGTGGAGATGCTTCCCTAGCAGCTTTCCAAAGAGAGGGCTCCATTCTTACCATGAGAAGAACAATTTCCTTCTGTCATATGAAGCTTAGATGAAGCCCTGGATACTGCTTTTGGCCACTGCTACTTAGAGATACCCTACATGTCTGCTTGCCCTGTTACAGCTTTCAATGTGTCCTATCATACCTGTAGGGGCCTGTCATACTGTTGGCTTTGAAACCATGAGTCAGTGGGAGAGGTCCTGTGAAGACGGCCAACAGCATCCTGGGGTGCATCAAAATGGGCATGGTTAGCAGATCAAGAGAGGATCTTGTCCCCCGCTACTCCGCCCTGGTGAGACCACATCTGGAGTATTGTGTCCAGTTGTGGGCCCCTCAGTTCAAGAAGGACACGGAGCTGCTGGAGGGAGTTCAGCATAGAGCAATGAGGATGATGAAGGAGGTGGAGCATCTCCCTTNTTATGATTCTATGTTCTGGTGCAGTTGTAATCTGCTTTACAGGCTCCCAGATCAAACTTCTCAGATTGTATTTTTAGAAATTCAGTTAGGGGACAGGAGGGCATGGCTTATGAAGAGAGGCTGAGGGACTTGGGGCTTTTTAGTCTGGAGAAGACTTAGGGGAGATTTGATAAATGTTTATAAGTACCTGAAGGCTGGCCAGGAGGGGGGGGACAGGCTCTTTTCACTTGCTCCCTGTGACAGGACAAGGAGCAATGGCTGTAAGTTGCAGCAGAGGAGGTTCCTCCTCAACACAAGGGGGAACTTCTTTGCTGTGAGGTCACAGAGCACTGGAACAGACTCCCCAGGGAGGTCGTGGAGTCTCCTTCTCTGGGGACTTTCAAGGCCCGCCTGGATGTGTTCCTCTGTGATCTGTGTTAGATAATTTTGTCCTGCCGCGGCAGGGGGGTTGGACTCGATGATCTCTTGGGTCCCTTCCAACCCCTAACATCCTATGATCCTATGATCCTATTTAAAAATAAACAAATAAATAAAACTAGCACCCAGAGCAGAATTCCCAGTACTGGGTAATATCCCGGATGCAATCAGGGAAGTAACTTTTTAAATCTAAATCTGCTCGAAAGGAACTTGTTGGATACTTGTTCTACAGGTGAAAATTTGTAACAAAATTTTGCACTAAGAAAAGGGAAAGTCTAGTTCCAGTAAAAAAGAGGCAATTGACACGGTGTATAGTTGCCATTGCTGTTTAGGTGATGTGTTTATATGCTCTTGATTGCTAATCTTCCCCATGCATCTGGGATGTTTCATAGACCCCTGTGTGTAATAACCCAAACATTAGTGCAGCGGCTTAATTATCTTTCTTAGTCAATCAGGCCTTTGTCCTGGCATTTCTAAGGGGTATTTTTTCCCAGATTAGCAGCATTTTCTCTCTTCTCTTCCAATTTGAACCCATTTCCAAATTATCCCCTTCCACTGCTCAGAATCTCACTTGAATCACTCCAGTCCTTGGGGTTTCATAGATGAACTCACAGCTGGTGTAAATCTAGAAGCTTGTTCTGTTTATGAACAAGTCTCTGTCTTGTTCATAATGTCTGCAATAGCAGCAAACTAAACCAGGAACTAAAAATGACTTTTCTGCTGCTGTATTCATCCTGGTATGAACCGAGTGCAGTAAACAGAGCATTCATCTCACCCTAACAAGTTAGCATCTGTCATCACCTGGATGTCTTATCTCCATGACTACTAGTTGGAAAAACTGTAGAATCGAAGCAGTGAAATGAAGTTGTGTGACTTGTATTAATCCTGTCACTCGTACATGGGGTTAATGCCACTCTATTCAACTAGGTTCTGCACAGGAGGACACACTGAAGAATGCTGACCAGTCCCAGAGGTGGGCTTTGGGGACCTGTTTGCAGAGCAAAGAACAAGGAGTCAAGATTGCTCCCATACAAACACACACACGTTCCTGGGTGACTTGGTCTAGGTGATCCTGCTGTTGTAAGGGGATTGGAGTCGATGATCTTTCGAGGTCCCTTCCAATCCCTAGTGATTCTATGATTCTACAAATATGGCTGGAAAGAGACTTCAGAGTCCATGTCTGAATACAAAGGAGGAAAAATCACCCAGTGAAGTGGGTACAGCAGGTCAGCAGGTACAATTCTTGCAAGACAGCAGCAGTGGTGAGATACACCTTGTCAGGGATTGTTTTTAACCATTGTTACTGCTTGTGCTTTAACATTAAGGGTCCTGAGCCAGGTGAAGCCACCTTCATTTAGGCAAAAAGGACATCAGTCACTTCCAGTGGGTGTTTGGGGAAAAGCCTTGGGGCTTTAAGAAAAGAAACCTGCTGCCCCCCAACAAAAGAAAGACTTGCTAGAGGAAAGGAGAGTGGTGTGAACTGAGCCAGGCACAAATGTGCCAGATGTAATAGCTCCCCCCAGAGCTTTTCAGGTTCTAGTGTGTTAGAAGCTCAAATTTATCTTCTCATCTGTATTTTACTGTGAAATCTAAATTTTTATCAGAACTGTGCAAGAAACAATATGCACAGGCTACAAGATTCCCCTGTAAGGGATAATTTTCTCCACCAAACGTGATGTCAGTGTGCTTTATGGTTTCTGCACACCCATTCAGGCCTCCTTCCCTGCCTGAAAAATGAGTAGTTGCACGTCAAACTGGGAAATTGCATTGCATGTTGAAGTGACTGGTAACATATTCCCTCTGACTGAAGTTGTATTTGCTTGCTAATGCATTCCTTTTCTGAGATTCCAGCCTTCTGAGCAGGATATAACCCAATTTTTAAAAAATCCTGTTAGAGAGTGGTGTTCTGTTTGTCCTTGCGGCTAAACAAGTTGTCCCTGTAGTGAATTACTCTTTACATCAGCCTCAGTGCAGGGCGATTAACTCATTTCTGGGCCACTAATGTGTAAGGACCACAGACTGTGTTGCTGGAGGCTCTGCTGTGTCATGAGCAACTGTAGAGCTGGGGTTTCTGAAGGGACATATAGTATTTGTCAGCAGTTTGAAATATCAGAATGTTCTCTGCTTCCCTGGAGACATTTAAACCCACCTGGGTATATTCCTGTGCAGCTTGGTCCAGGTGGTCCTGCTGTGGCAGGGGGGATTGGACTAGATGAGCTTTGGAGGTCCCTTCCAGTCCCTAATGTTCTGTGATTCTGTGATACTGTGAAAGTTATATTTTCAANCTGTGTTGCTGGAGGCTCTGCTGTGTCATGAGCAACTGTAGAGCTGGGGTTTCTGAAGGGACATATAGTATTTGTCAGCAGTTTGAAATATCAGAATGTTCTCTCCTTCTCTGGAGATGTTTAAAACCCGCCTGGGTATGTTCCTTGGTCCAGGTGGTCCTGCTGTGGCAGGGGGGATTGGACTAGATGAGCTTTGGAGGTCCCTTCCAGTCCCTAATGTTCTGTGATTCTGTGATACTGTGAAAGTTATATTTTCAATATAGAAACATTACTTTGGAGGTATTATACATGATTCTGAGCTTAACTCTTTGGCTTAATGAAAACTGGGTCACCTAGCTGCGTGTGTGAAAGGGCACAAAATGTGAATATCTGAACACGAAAACTGTGTGTCAAACATCTAAAACAGTTTTTCTGCAACCGATGCAGTGTACGTGTAACAGCTTACCTGTGTTTAGCAGACTGAGGTTTGCTCCACGGGATTTCTCAGTGTGCACTTATTTGTCAGCATTTCTGAAAATTTCGACTATCATCTTCCATGACAAACTTCTGACCCGTGCCTAGAGTCCTTCCTGAAAGGAAGGCAAGACAAAACAAAAAAGATAGAGAGAAGCCAACACTTTGAGCAGATATTTGCAAAATAGACTACTAATTCTGAATGTATAAAAATGAGATTTAGAAGGCACATATATTTAGGTACGTCTAGGAAGATGTTGTATTTTGCTATAAAAAACCTGGCTATCTGCATGCAGAACAACATCACTGACAACATCTGATGGGACAGGAGTGCTGTGACTGGGGGATGTCAGTACCAATGGGTTTCCTCAGTGGAAACATCTGGTTGTTCATCACTTATGCTTTGTATTGAAACATATGCAAAGCAAGACACAACATGTTACTGGAAATTCAGGATCAAAAGCTATTTTGCTCTGTAAAAGCAAGTAGTGAAAAGTGCCTTAAACATTTGCAATGCAGTTGCTGCTCTTTTTGGAACACTTAGTGTGTACAGATAGGCAAGAAAGGGTTTGCATAAATGCAAGGTTTTGGAGCTCAAGACATTAAAAACTGCAAAATCTGGAAGAAAAGATATGTACCTTTCAGCTACTGAAGGAGGAGACTGAGAGTGTACGGGGTTAAATACTTGACAAGAAACCAAAGTTGTAAAGCCCGATCTGCCATCCCTTGTGTGAGTGTGGGATGTGCGGGAACTCAGAGCATCACTGGCTTTCAGCAAGCTGCAGCATGGCTCTCTCCAAGCGCTGTGCTGGGAAGCCATCCAGGGGATATTGACTTCTGCTTTTCTGGATCCAGGAAATAGTACTGTCAAGTCCTGAGGGGTAAAACTAATCCTTATTTAATTAGGAATTTTGATTAACTGAGTTTGAGTAAACAGGATGGTAAAGTAACCAAAGTATCTTGAAAGCAAAATATGGGAACTGAGAGGCTTGTCCCTGTCCAGCCACTTGTCAGTCAAGATACATTTTTGTCTCTCTGCCCTTGCAGCTGCTGGAGATAAAAATGCAGCCTTCTGGCTGTGGAGGGATCAGTGTGAGCAGAGCTGGGAGAAGACTTTGATAGAATTCATGAAAGGCATCTGTCAGCAGTGTTTTGTTGTATTAACTGTGCTACCAACTGTGTTAGGGGACCAAATGAATCTCCATGCTGGATCTGTTTGGGACAGGTAGTTTTCTTCACAGCAGCCTGTACGGCACCATGTTTGATGTTTGTAACCAAATCAGTGTTGACAAGACTCCAATGTTTTAGCTGTTGCAGGACAGTGACTGCACAGTATTAAGGCCCTTCCTTCTTTCATCTCTGTCTTCTCCAGCAAGGAGGTGGGCAAGAAGTTGGGACGGACACAGCCAGGACAGCTGACCCAAGCTGGCCAAAGGACTACGCTGTACCATAGAATCATGGACTGCTATGATTTCTCAACTATGGTGGGTAACAGTCTAGCAACTTCATCCCCCAGCTCTCTCAGAACCCGTGGGTAAATCCCATCAGGTCCCATGGAGTTGTGAACCTTCAGCTCCTTTATATAGCTGTGAACCTGACCTGCCCCTATAATGGGTGGTGCTTCTCTCTCCCAGTCCCAGCCTTTGACTTCGGTTACTTGGGTGTCACAGTTTGAGAGCACTGCAGTGAACACTGAGGCAGAAAAGTAATTGAGCACCTCAGCCTTCACATCCCAGCTTACCAGGTCAGCTGCTTCCTTCCAGAGAGGGCCCACATTTTCCCTGCTTTTCCTTTTTTCATCAGTATACCCATAGATACTTTTCTTATTGCCCTATTACATCTTGTTACCATGCCAAGGTGTGATATCATATGAAGCCATGTTAAGGTGTAAAGCTTGGAAAAAGAAGAGGAAGGGAATATGTCTGTGGATGTGTCACTTGCCTTCGCTAGTAAACACCATGTACAATGAAGCCCTGCTTTCTGGAAACAGATGATGTGAAGTAGTGAATTATTTCTTTACGTTGGCTTGCTTGCATGCACTCCTTTGCCTTACTTATTACAATGTTTTTATCTCAATCCATGAGTTTTTTGTGTTCAAACCCTTTTGATTCTCTCTCCCACACTACTGACCTGGGATTAAATGAGAAACTGGGTAGGGGCTTACCTGATAGCTAGGGTCAACCCATGGCAATTTAGGCCCTCGTAACAAGTTCTGCCCCCACCATTTCCTCCAAACCTTTATCTTTAAATGTTTTTTGCTTTTAACTTGTACAGAAAATGCTCAGGAGACACTCATCAGTCACCAAAGTGAGAAACACGTAACTATGCAGTTGCACATCGAATTCACGTGCACAGCTGCGAGGGCACAAGCAACTGAAGCACTCAGCAATGATAACTGGCATCTCTTGAGTGAGCTGCTCGTTTGATTCTAAATTATTTTTCAGATGTTATTTAATATGGGTGATGTAACTGCTCTGTTTGTGTGACTGACCTCTTGGAACACAATGCCAAAGGCTGTTCTCCGTTGTAGCCATGCGACTGCATTGATTTCAGTTCAATAGCCCTGTCGTGGCAGCAGACAGACGCACGTCTCAGTGGTGCATCTTCACTGCAGAACTACCCAATGTTTAGATCTTATTTTTGCCGTCAAAGTAAGGGCCTGTATAAGTAATGTGATGGGGTGCTTCTGTTATCTGGACTGTACAAAGGAACACTGTCCTGAGACAATATCAGGTCATAGAATCATAGAATCATTAGAGATTGGAAGGGACCTCGAAAGATCATCTAGTCCAATCCCCCTGATACAGCAGGATCACCTAGATCAAGGCACACAGGAACACATCCAGGCAGGTCTTAGATGTCTCCAGTGAAGGAGACTCTACAATCTCCCTGGGCACCTTGTTCCAGTCCTCTGTCAACCTCACTGTGAAGAGGTTCCTTCTCATATTGTTGTAGAACCTCCTAAGTTCCAGCTTACAACCATTGCCCCTTGTTCATATTTATAGACATTAATGAGGTCACCCCTCAGTCTCCTCTTCTCCAAGCTAAAGAGACCCAGCTCCCTCAGCCTCTCCTCATAAGGGAGGTGCTCCACCTCCTTCATCATTCTCGTTGCCCTACACTGAACTCTCTCCAGCAGCTCCACGTCCTTCTTGAACTGAGGGGCCCAGAACCGGACACAGTATTCCAGATGTGGTCTCACCAGGGTAGAGTAGAGGGGGAGAAGAACCTTTCTCCATCTGCTAACCACCCCCCTTCTGATCCACCCCAGGATGCTGTTGGCCCTCTTGGCCACAAGACAACACTGCTGGCTCATGGTCGTCCTGCTCTCCATCAGGAACCCCAGGTCCCTTTCTCCTACACTGCTCTCCAACAGGTCAGTCCCCAACCTGGACTTGTACCTGGGGCTGTTCTTGCCCAGATGCAACTCTACACTTACCCTTGTTATACTTCATTCAATTTCTCTCTGTCCAGCTGTCCAGCCTGTCCAGGTGTCGCTGAACGGCAGCAGAGTCTGCAGGGGTGTCGGCAACAGCATCCAGCTTTGTGTCATCAGCAAACTTGCTGACAGTGCATGCCAATCCCTCATCTAAGTCATCCTGGGGGGCTTCCTCCTAAATTATTTTCTTTGCTTCTCTCTTATTAAATTATCAGAATCCTCTGCAATTGATCAAATAAATATTTTTATTTTGCTTTGCACTAGTGTGAATAGAGTTATTTTAGAATGGCAATGAGGGAGAAATGTCTGAGGCACCATCAAAGAGCTCTCTCAAAATGAAAAGTGGATTTTTGGAAGAGTTAGTGTTGAGGTTTTTCTGGTTCCACAGCTACTCTCTCTGTATTTAAAATGCAGATGAGACCATTATGATGCAAGCAGGCCCACAAAATTTGTATCTAATTTGCTTAATTACCCTTGCTGTTATCCCATTTCTAGTCAGAAGGTACCTGTCATCAGCTTCCAGCTGTTGGCTTTCATCAGAGGCTTAAATTTACTGCAGCAAGGTTATCTGACCAGGGTTTGTCAGCCAGAACACAGAGTCACAGCCAGAAAGCCTAACTGCTCCTCCTCTGATCACAGCAGCAGAATGGTCTAGATCTGCTGTGCTAGCTGAACTGAATGAGCTGAAGGAATTCATAATGCAGTGTGTGAGCAATGATTATGCTCACCACAGACAACTACAAGGTAAGACAAAGACTCCTAACTCTTTACTCTGTCACTGGTGTCATCTTTGTGTAGCAGGCAACTTGTTGCAGCACAGGCTGAAGAAGGTGCCTGGCTGGGTGCTCAGTAGCGTCTGTGGAAGAGAGCAACAGGACAAGGAGAGGCACACATTAACTCCCAGGGGTGCCTGGATCACTGGAACAGGTTGCCTGGAGAGGTGGTGGGTGCCCCATCCCTGGAAACATTCAGGGTCAGGTTGGATGGGGCTCTGAACAACCTGATCAGGAGGTTGGACTAGATGACCTTCAAATGCCCCTTCCAACGCTAAGCACTCTATGATTCCATGAAGTTTGAGCGTGGTCTGATAGGCTCTTGCTTCAAGGATGGGCACACATTTGTCTCTTAGGAGAGTAACGAAGCCCCAGCTCTACAGGGAGGTGGCCATACAGGGCCTGGAGCCAGTGTCTAGGAGGGCTCCGTTCCAGATGGTACTACTGGGTCCTCGCTGGGGTCCTCTGCTCTGTCTGATGTGGCAGAACATTTCCTAGGGGCAAGCAGAAGAGAGGGCTATCCATAGACTGTCCCAAGCTGTTACATTTTGGGGTTAGGTTACAGCAAACCTCATTTATGTTATAAGGGCTAGTGGGCTTAGGTGTGTCCTGAAATGGGGTTATTGCAGATGCAGATGGAGTCAGCTGGAACTGGCTGTGTGAGGCATGGGCATCCCTGATCTGTCTTCACAGAAGCCAGTTCTTTGTGTCCTCACTGCCAGCACCTTGCCACAAACACCCAGAACAGTCATAAATAGACACAGAGCCCCAAACTCTTAATTTATACAACAGTATTTCTTAGTTCTCTGTGGTAAGTGCTCTTCAAAACCCAGGAGACCTCCAACCTTGAAAAGTGAGGTTTAGGAGGACTGCGAAGCAAGCAACATGGCTCAGGAGCAAAGTGAATTTCAAAGGTGTTTAAAAGACACTCACAGCCAAGTTCACATGCCATCAGTTTCTGTTATCACAGCAGACCACCGCTCTCAAGGCCATGTCTCTTTCTCTGGTTTTTTTTTTGTCTTATTGCCTCCTCACATCATACTGATGCAGTCTCATTTTCTGCTTCCCTGGACACCTCCTGCAGTCACTCACCCATGTGAGGTGAGTATTTTTCACTTCTTTTGCACCTTCACTTTTCAAAGCTTTTCAGCTGAATGAGGAAAAACTTCCTTCTATTTATTTCAGAATCCTCCTTCTATTTCTTGGGAAAACCTGAAACTCCCCCTCCTTGGTTACTGATGTGTGCCACTACTATACACAGCCATGTCCTCAAAACGTCGTTTCAAAATACACCTGAATGCTGTAGTGCACAGTCTGCAAATGAAGGACTAATTACAAATACCTTCATTTTATTCAGCCTTTACCTGACACATTCTGCATCCTCAGCAGCTTTCATGACGTGTTGGAGGCAGGAAGAGAAATAACAGTGGGGACAAAACTTAGTAAATACAAAATTCAAACCCCATTTTATCTGAGGCTGTGCATAAGCATCTAATATCCACTTTATAACCCATGGGACACAATTTAAAAGATGGATACTTCTATCTGTGTCTTCATGGTTAGACTTCTTGTGCACCCAGTTATGCAGAACAGCAGAGATCAGTGTTGTCAGGAGGCCAGCTGATAGCAACTGGATATATTTGTGGGCTGGGACATAGACTGCAGCCATCTGTAGCTACTTTAATAAACTACCAGCACATTGTACCTACACAACATCAGCTGCTTCAGCCTCTTCTTAGCCCTTATAGTTTGATCCAGTAGGTAGCAGGGACAAAACAGTATTGCCACTGCAATGCAGACTGAATACATAAAAGCAGCCAGGACCAGCCTGGTGGCCTTTCTGCCCGAGTGGGACGATGTGATACTGTGTACAGTGGGATCTTAAAGCATAGATGCTCTTTTGTCACTTTGTCATCAAATCACTCTAACTGGGTTTTACTGGGGCGTTGCCTGGCTTCCAACCCTTAGGATTCCTCAAGGGCACTCTCTTCCTCTCTCTGTCACTGCATGGGTAAGATGGAGTTTCCAAAAAACTGGGAACCTAAAGAAGTTAGTGTTGACTTGGAGCAAAAGTCTCCGTACACTGGCCGCAAGACACCTTGCTCTTGGAGAACAAAGTGAGCGAAGACATTTAAGAGTGTTAGAAGGAAGGAGATGAAATAAACTTCCATGTGAAGCAAAGGACAAAAGTAAAAATCTCATTAAGTTCATTTTTCAAAGAAGACTTGATTGTTTGAGTCAATTCAATCAACTTCAGCTTTCTGAAACTTGGACATCTCTTCTCAGTAAAATTCTTTGTTAGAAACTTAAACTAGATTTCCACTATTTCAATTCTCAGAGGAGTGTGGATGCCTCACTAAAACTGAACATGACTCTTTTAGGAAGTAGCTGTAAGATGGGAAGAAATCTTACCTTGGAAGACAATAAGCCCCAGATAAGTTTAGAGAATGTGCCCTGCGTTGGGTTTGAAAGTAAAGGTCAGATGGTAGACAGTGTCTGTGTTTCCCTCGTATCATGTTTAGGACTGGTATACAACAGGCAACAAAACTTCAAGCTGTTCCAAGCCAATTCAGGTCAACAAATGAAGCACAGGCATCCAGTACATGATCCAGGTGAACCAGGCCTCCAAAATAATGCTCAGAGCTAGTTACTGGCCTCTGCCCTCAGCCCTCTCTCATCAAAGAATGTACCTCTGTCCTCCTTAGCCTCTCTCTCCCCATCATTAGATGCTACAATTTGCCCATTTCTGTGGATTTACATGGTCATAAAACTATGCCCAAACTCTGAGGTGTGAATCCAGACCATAAAAGACACGATTCTAAGAGAAGTCTATTTCAAAATTAGGATCATTTGGCAGAAGGAGGAATGAGGGTGCGGATACGCTGAGTTTGGGAACAATCTGAGCTAGACTGTAATGGACAGAATAGGCTTTTTGTCTGTGCTCCAGGTCTCATTCATTTGACTGAGATCTGGCCAAAGCACGTAGCTTTGTCTATAAGAACTCAGTCCTGTTTAAGATGTTGAGGTGGAGCATTTGCCTAGGGAAAAAAAAGAAAAGAAAGTGAACTTTCTGTTCACTGTTCACATGATACTGCTGTGTGTATAAAAGCAGCAAAAAGTCAAGTTCCTATCCCTGCAGAGGAATTTGCAGGACTGAGACCAAATTAATCCTAGGAGCTACATTTCACAGGGCTGTGATTCTATAGCCTGAGTAGGTGCTCAGGAGTATATTAGTCGCAACAGACTATTCTGCCTTTCTTCCAGCTGCCTGTTTAGAGGAGCATGGGGCTTATGTAGGGCTTATACCATATTTGTAATGTGGATACAGACACACACTGGAGCATACCAATACCCTGTGGCACCTCAAGTGGATGAAATATCAAATATGAGCCTCTAGTGTGCACTTGCAGCTCAGAAAACTAACCGCATGCAGGGCAGCAGCAGAAGTGTGGCTACAGTTCAAACTACTCTATCCAGCTCTGGTGGCCTCAACAGAAGAAAGACACGAACCTGTTGGAGCTGGTCCAGAGGAGGGCCACTGGAACTCCTCTGCTGTGATGACAAGATGTGAAAGTTAGGATTGTTTAGCCAAGAAAAGAGATTTTTGGGAAGACCTTACTGCAGCCTTTCAGTACTTAGAAGGAACTTGCAAGAAAGATGGAAATAGAATTTTTACTAAGGCCTGTAGCAATAGGATAAGGAGTAACAGGTTTGAATCATAAAAAGAGGTAGATCTAGACTGGACAGAAGGAAGAGATGTTTGTCGTGAAGGTGTTGAGACACTGGCACAGGTTGCCCAGAGAAGTTGTGGATGCCTAATTACTGGAAGTGTCCAAGGTCAGGTTGGACAGGGCTTTGACCAGCTTGATCTAGTGAAAGATGCTCCTGCCAATGGCAGAGGGACCCCTTCCTACTCAAGCCAATTGAGTTGATCCTGCAATTCTATAACACTATCCAGTCCACTTCTCTTGGCATCCGGTCCTGCCTTCAGTCCAGATCCTAATTGTTTTTGCAGGTACGTGGCACATGGCACAGTTCAGCTGCCTCTCCCTTCAATGCAAGTGCTAATGAAATGCTCCAGCAGGAAAACCAGCAACCAGTTGCATCAGCTCTGTGCAATATGCAGTAAGTTGTAGCTCAGAGGCACGAACAAACTTCATATCATCTCTAACCCTGCAGAGAAATCTGTGCAAAATTTCTTTAGATGAGCTCAGAATCTGGAAATCTTTTATCCTGAAGATTGATTTGTATGAATGTTGTCACTGTGCTTAAGAATAAGGGTCACCAGTGATCTGAAGGACAGGGAGAATCAACTTGCATTTTACAGTGAGAGAAAGCTCTTCATTGTCCGTCTCAGGAAGGCCAGTAGTCCAGCTCTCACTGCAAACCCTTACACCTCTCCGTGCTCTATCACACAGTCATTTTACTGCTATTCATGACATGTTAATGTTTCTTTGTCCCAACACAAACTTGCAGCTGCCAACACAGCCAACACTAACTACCAGGAAATGATCTGTCTGAGAAGGAAATGTTGCAAGCTATCAAGTCTTCACAATGTGCTAAAACATCCGTAGAGGCAGACTGCCAGGGGGTTATTATAAACTATGGACCATATGTTCTCTTAGCTTCCATAGTTCTGAAGAAGGAAATGTGTCATCAAATAATCCTGAAGGGAAGGGAGAATGCACTGTAGATGGGAAGAAGCACAACAATTCTTTTCTGGTGTGTTACCCCAGCATCTGCTTTCCTAAAGAGTGTGAAGGCTAAAAAGACCAATAAAGATATAAAAAGGGGGTTTTTACTAGAGTACAGATAGGAATAAATTTGGCAAGGACTCCTCACTCAGAAGGTGTGATAGATGTCTGAGGAAATCCTGCTGTCATTCAGGCTAGTGCAAGAAACAATAACATTCCAAGTCATGTACCGCTGTTGGCTGTAGTCAGGACAGGTATGTCAAGACTCGTGTGCATCACAAGAATCGAGGTGGACTGCACAGGTAACCACCCCATCCAGCCTTGCTGACCTTGCTGTTGAACCAGCTCCATAGATATCCAGTGCAGATATGACTGGCATTGGATAATATCTAAGTGTGGCAAGACAGATCCACATAGGAACCAGAGACTGACCAGAGGCTGCATCAACCTTTACCAATTGTTACCCCGGTAACAACTTCTTTACAGGCTACTGGTTTTTCTGTACTGGTATCAGACAGTGCAGGTAACACTGCCCCTTCCACTCCTGACTCCTGTGATTGCAGAACACTGAACCGCATGGGCTATGACATATTTTTCTCCATTCACCTGACAGCTGATGTCATTGATACCCAGAATGATTATCACACTTCAGTGCCAGAGCCCTTTGGAGCTTGAATACTTGTTGACAAGCCGACTTTAAGAGTGAATCTGTAACACCTGAGGTGGGGAGGCCAGCTGGTCCATTGGAAAGAGAGATTGCAGTGCATGGTAGGTAGCTTCGAGCATATGCTTCATATTAGACAAGATTAGAAGCACAGAATGCTTTGGGTTTGAATGGACATTTAAAGGTCATCTAGTCTAACACCCACTGCACTAAGTAGGAACATCTTCAGCTACATCAGGTTGCTAAGAGCCCCATCAAACCTTGAAGGTCACTTGAATGTTTCCATTTTCATCTACCACCTCTCTGGGCAACCTCTTCCAGTGTTTCATCAGTCTTACAACAAAAATTTATTCCTTCTATATAGTCTAAATTTTCTGCATTTTAGCTTAAAACCATCACTCCTTGTTCTGTCACAACAGGTCCTGCTTAGGGAAGAAGTTCAATTTGTTCTTGCAAAGTACAAGATTGGTCAACTGATCACAAAACAGAAACACAATTATGACAGATGCATGAAACAAATAATAGAATCATAGAATCAGAATCTTCATGGCTGGAAAGGACCTCCAGGGTCATCAAGTCCAGCCCTTTCTCCTCCCGAAGCACAACCGCTGAAGCACAACCTAACTAAAAGAGAACACATATAATATATTGGGGGATTGGACTAGATGATCTTTCAAGGTCCCTTCCAATCCATAATGATTCTATGATTCTATGATATTTGATGGTCCCATAACAAAGTTGTGCTTTCTGAAATGTTTCTAAATAGCTCCTCAACTTTGTCCAGTTAAAATGTTTTAGAGCTCTATTTGCATAAATGTTAGAGGCTGGAAGAAATGTTTGCTGCTCATTTCTGCCACAGCTGCATTTGCCCAGGGTATGATCTATCTCCACGGCGTGACCTAGACTTCCCTTGTCCTTTGAAGCATACGTAGAAGGCACAGACAAAGACATGGCAGTGCCTCCAAGGGGCATCTACAGCTTGTGGCCAGGTATTATTTGAGCTTATAAGGTTCCTCTCTCATTCACTCTGTCTGTATACATAAAAAATATACATAGATGTCGTGTGGGGACAGTCCAACTTTGTCCTTTTATCTGAGGCTTAAATGCCATAAGTGATGTATCTCCCAAGTAAGCAGGACTCTGCCAAGGAATTCCTTCCTCTGTCTTGACTCACGGTGTACTCTGAAATATGTGCTCCTTCTTTGTTTTTCTGAATTGGAACTAATAGAACCTACGTGGTGCAGCTGTGGGAGTGACTCATCAGAATGGCTCTGCACATGACATCCTGTGACAAAAAATCTCATATTTTTAAGATAAAAAATGTCTTAGTTTCATTAATTTCTTCCTCAAGGGGAGCTAATTTTATTTTGAAGGGGAAACAGTAAAATTAATATTAGACTACACCAATCTGTCAAGATTGCAAACATGAAAACCATATCAAGAATATGTTATGCTTCAAATTTCATTGGATTAGTATTTTTTTCATGCTTTCCAGGCAGAGCTTAGGAGTATCTACATCAAGGTTTAAGATGCAAAACATATGGCAGAGGAAATGGGAACTAACGAAAAGAGAAATGTTTTGCTAACAAGTGCACTTTACTTTGTAGATTCTTCCTCAGGAGTAAGGAATAAACTTGGAATTTGATAGCTGGAGGGGAAAATGGTAGAGAACCTTCAGGATCTGAATATCTGACCCCTAAAAGTCCAGAGTGAATGAACTGTCACTTTCATGTAATATAAAAAAATAATAATGATTGATGGAATAATCTATCGATGTTTTGTTGTTTTGGTTTTTGTTGAATTCTTCTGTTTGGTTGGGATTTTTGGAGGAGAATAATGTCAGTTCTTTTATGAGACAATTCTGACAGTTCTACAAGGCCTGACACTGGAAGTAACATTCACCTGGTTGAAGATATAAACTTGAAGTGGCTTTTTTTTTATCTTTCATAGATATATTTGCACATATCACCTCAAAGAAAGACATCTAGCACACAGTCAACTCTGCTACACCCAAGATCCCAGTTTTCAGGTATTTAACTTCTATACTGACTGTGGCTGAAGAAAGGATAGTAAAGACAGTGTTTCCCTAGACCCTTTAATACAAGATTGCTGTGGCTAGTGGCACTCTAGCATCTGGACAGGGGCTAGGCTAGGCTAGAATCACAGAATCACTCTGGTTGGAAAAGACCCCTGAGATCGTCGAGTCCAACCATCTACCCTACCTTACAAGTTCACCCCTAAACCATATCCTTCAATATCTCATCCAAATGATCTTTAAACACACCCAGGGATGGCTACTCAACCACTTCCCTGAGAAGCACATTCCAGTCCCTGACACCCTTTCTGTGAAAATATTTCTCCTAATATCAAGTCTAAACCTACCCTGTTGTAGTTTCAACCCATTCCCTCTTGTTTATCACTAATTGCTTGTGAGACTAGACCAGCACCAACCTCTCCACATCTATCTAGAGACAGGGTAGAGCATCAGACTGGGAAGGGACAGCAGTGGGAATTCTGCTCAAAGTGGGTGTGGGCCATATGCAAAACCTCAGGGCAAGTAAGCTGCTGTGTGTACCCTAATATTCTCTGTACCTATGTTCCTAGGACTTTTATCCAAGATGGAGTAGACAGTGGAAAATGTCATTATCTATGTCTTCAAAAATAGGCAACCGCTTTCAGCCACAAATTGGGAATGATCCTGAGCTCTTGCTGAGACCAAGACCCTGGTCAGTACCTGGTTAAGACAGTTCTCATTGGCATTGATGGAGGCATAGGAGGAGATCAGCTTGGTCAAGCAAGACCTGTCTTTCATAAACTTGTGCTGGCTGGCCCTGACCCCCTGGCTGTCCTGCATTTGCTGTGTGATTATGCTCAGGATGCTCCAGAATCTTCCCCAGCACCAAGGTCAGGCTGACAGGCCTGTAGTTGCCTGCATCATCCTTCCTTCCTTTCCTGTGGCTGGGAGTCACATTAGTAGCCTCCTGTGTTAGCCAGGAGTGTTGTTAAATGATGGAGAGTGTCCTGGCAACCTTCTCCAACAGTACCCTCAGCACTCTTGGATGGATCCAATCTGGCCCCATAGACTTTTAAGTGTCCAGGTGACTTACCAGGTCACTGATGGCTTTCTCTTGGATTATGAGCAGTGTATCCTGCTTTCCATGCCTGCCTGCCAGCTCAGGAGGCTGAATATCCTGAGGTTAAATGGACAGGTAAGTTCTGATTTTCTCTTTGCATACCCTAGTTAGATCTCTGTAATCTTCTTGAGTTGCCTGTCCTTTCTTCCAAAGGTGATAAACTTTCCTTTCTTATCTGACTCAGCAGAAGCTTCCTGCTCAGCCAGGCTGGTCTTCTTCCTCATTGGTTCATCTTGCAGCGTATGAGAGCATTCTTGAATTAAAAATTCATCTTCCAGAAGGTGAAGAGCTGGCCCTGTGCATCCTCACAGTGAAAGTCAAGGATAGGCTAAAGTGAAAGCACTTGCTTTGTGTGAAAGGACACTTAGGCCAGTGGTACAGCATTGCCTCCCACACTCCCATTGGTATGTGTCACACCTTGAAAAGGGTATTAAACATTAGATGAGACAACAGAGAAACTTCTAGTCAACTGGCATTCCATTCTGCTCTGTCTGCACTCCCTACACTCCTCCAAAAGCCATCCTAGTGTTTCCCCAGGTTTGTGAAACCTTCCATTGATGCAGTGAAGTTTCATCGGGTCTCCTGGTTTTTCAGGTGACACCTAGACCATTCTGGCAGTGTTCTTTGAGAGCACAGCTGTCCCCATCCTGCAAGCTTCCCTCCAACACTTGGTCTCCATCTTAGCATGAGCAAAGTAGCCGGTTTCCCACACACATATATCAAGATCTTGTGATTAAAACTTTGGCTAAGTCTTCAGGAGAGCTCAGTCTTGAGAGGAAAGTGGCTGCCCAGGGAGGTGGTTGATGTTTAAAAGTTGTTTAAAAGTTGTGTAGTTTTTGAGTTTAGGGACATGTTTTAGCATTGGGCTGGGTCCAGTTCAGTTGATGATTGTACTGGATGATCTTAAATGTCTTTCTAACCTAAACAATTCTATGATTCCTGTAGTAAACCATTTAAGAAAGAGGTAAAGTTATTACTGCTTTCTGACAGACTTCGAACTTTACTGGTTTGCTAAAGATTTGTCAACATTTGGACTAAAACTTAACTCAAATATCCACCATGAGTTTCTCTGTGAGCAGCTTCCAGTAAGACTCAGCTCATCTGACACTAGCAATCCTAGGACTGGGATGTGGCTTTTCCTGTCAAGTGCAGCCAGGTACTGGCTTAGACCAAAGCTTAGTACTTGTATAATAAAAGTCAGGTCAAATGAATCGCAGTGTTGGTGACCATGTCTTACTAAGACCTGGGAAATTTCTTAAGACATAAAGAAAAATGAAACCAGATGAGGATCTGATTATGTTTATGTTGCCAAAGTGGCCCAAGGCACATGACCTGTGCTGTATGCCCAGGGGCTGGAGCTGCACTCTCTGAAACACCACTCAAGTGATGTTGAGGAAGAGGTCATGGTTTGACCCACTCCTGTTCAACTAGCTGAGCCCCACTACTTCCATTTTGCTTCCCTCTGCCCTGCACAGCCCTCCAAGTGTGTCTCCAAGACTTCCTTTCCAGTGTGTGCAACACAAGCTACAGCCTTTCCACTGTGAAAAGAGCTTCCTGCAGGACTGAGACTCACAGCTTCTCACCAGTGGGGATCTCAGCCTGGAAAAAAAGCCTCATGAACAAAGCAGTAATTGTAGTTTAGTGCCTTCAAGGAACACACTATATTCAACATGGAAGAGACTCAGGGTCTAGGATTATGTAGCCTTTTTCAGTGGCCTCATGGCAGCATGCTTTCTCAGCAAGATGCTCTGTGGCTTCAGTTTTATGCAGCGAGGCAGATGTCATCTATGATGCAGATGTAGTCTATGGTACAATCAAGAGTGTATAAGCAAGTTACAGAGTTCTGTGTACTGATTCATGCATCCTGAACACAACACGTCTTCAGAGAGATTAGATTATTTGACTCAGCTCTGCTCCGCACTAAAGCTCCTGAAGACAACCAGTGTTTGATCATCCCAAGCAGTAAAACTAATGGGACAAGAAAAACATAATTACATTTTTAGAGGAATGAAAACGTGCTATTTAAACTGAAAAACTGCACTTTCATGCTTTCTGAACTTTTCCAATGATTTAGAAGACATTTTCAGCCTGTGCAAAAGTGATATGGATATTGAACCAGGAGTCAAATCCTTAACAGTTTGAACTGGCATAGTTCCAGCTGGTGCTAGAGCAATTAAATTCAAGTAGGAATTTATCTCAATAAACAAACAAACAAGATTCATCAAATTGTGACTGAACTTGTCTGGACTGGTAACTCATTAAACCAGCATTTAAGGTTGTTATTGGCAGTTGTAATGCAAGTGAAATTGCAGGGTTCTTTTGAAATCACAATAATGAACAAGGGATGTTCTTATCTTGCACATGGAAGATAATTCTATGGTGAGGGAAAATTGCACATCCTCTCCCTCTGCCTCATACTGCCAGCTAATCACTCACAGCAGAGGACACTGGGGATTCCCACATGCTGGAGTGCAGCCAGCAGCAGGATAATGCAGATGAACTTCAATGGAAGGACAGGATTTGGGACAGTTCAGGAGAGTTTCCATTCTCAGCTAAATGTCAGCACCCATTACGATTCAGGCAGGTCAGTTTTTGCTCTCTAATGAGCCAGGTGCAGATTGCTGACATGGCCACAGCAGCACAATGCTGTCCAAGCCCAGCCTTTGCTTCATGTGGGATACTGAGTGAAAGACAGGCTCTCCAAACTGTTAATGTATTCACTCTCCAGGCAGGTCAAATGGTAATTAACCTCAGGCTTGTTGCTGCTGCTTTGAGAGCTAACTCAGGTCACACCATGCAGCTACGATTTGATCTACCATACGTGGAAAGCAGTAAAGGTGTGCAAGTGTCTTGGAAGCTTTGAAAAGAAGGGCACAGGCTGAACAAGCACCTCTTTGAACAGGGTGGACGCAGCCAGAGGAAGCACTCCACACAGAGAGCTTGCTCTGGCCAGCTGAGGACACATAGGGCCATCTCTAACACTGGCCGTGCTCCCTACAGCCCTGGCTTTGCAGTGCCAGGCAACCCTCCAGCTGTGCAGATTCAGCCTTGCCTAATGGATAAGATGTCCAGAGGTGGCTCTGCTGATGGACGTAGACAAAAATATGACACTTCAGGCACAGAGTTTCATTACTCTCATGGCAGCACTCTCACAGCAGTTTGTCCTTTGGACATCTTTTCTAGAAAGACTGGACTTGCCAGTGGGCTTTCTGCTGTGCTACTTCTCTCTGCTAGAGACATGAAGATCTATTGGCAGTAAAAGTAGGTTTAATGCCACGCCTTGATAGCAACCTTGATACTGTGAAAACTCAAAATTAGGTACTCAAGGTAAACTGGTCAAATTTTACTGGAGAACACAGGGAAAAAACCAAGCTCAGTTAACAGGAAGAGATATCACTTAATCAGTCAGCAGTCAGCTAATAGGGGATATGCCTGTTATAAAACACTCCATGTAACTGCAAAAGTGGAATGCTGGAGTGATGTTGGCACCGAGTGATGCTGGAGCACTGCAGTGGTATTAACACCGAGTTTTCCACAGTTTCTTACAGAAAGAGCAGCCTCTTTTAAAACTGTGTGCAGGACTGAATGGGCATGTCAGGTACGTCTGTGAATGCATCGCAGGGGGGGTCGGGGTAATGACCACTGCATGCACCCCACACTGCGAAATATGATGATTATCCTGAGGTTCAAAAGGCCTCAGCTGCATCTAAGCAAAGTACTTGACTCTTGCAGCAACTATTTCTCTTCTGTCCCATAACCTCTGTTAGATGCCACTTGCTAGATTTCACCTAAAAAATTCTACTCTTTTGCTGGTTTTCTCTTGTTAATGGTTCTGCAAAGACAAGGACCCTGTGCAGCAGGGATCTGCTTTCCTTTGGCTTGGACAGCCCCTTGCTCTGCTGTCCCAGTCTCTGTAGGTCCTTGGGGGACTTAAGTTAGACACTATCCTTTAAACTAATTAACAGTCTTCTTATGTTGGCCCACTGGTGTTGATGTTGGCAATAAAAAAAGAGAAGGGAAACATTACACTTGTTGAACATTCATTCCCCACATCTCAACACGAATTACAATGACTGCGTTTTCCTTAGCGCAGAAGGTTTCTGTCGATCTGTTTAGCTTTACCCTTTTTTCTGCTGCTTTTATTGCTGGGTCAATGGGCAGATGCCAACAGGATGAGGTTTAACAGGGCCAAGCGCAGGGTCCTACACTTTTGCCACAACAACCCCCTGCAGCTACAGATTGGGGGATGAGTGGCTGGAGAGGAGCCTGGCAGAGAGGGACCTGGCAGTTCTGGTTGACAGCTGGTTGAACAGTGCCCAGGTGCCATGGAAGGCCAATGGCATCCTGGTTTGTATCAGGAATATATGGCCAGCAAGACTAGGGACATCATTGTCCCTCTTCACTGGGCACTGGGGAGGCCTCACCTCGAGCTCTGGGGGCAGTGCTAGGCCACTCGCTTCAAGAAAGAGATTGAGGAGCTGGAACTGGTCCAGAGGAGAATAGTGAGGCTGGGGAAGGGACTGGAGAGAAAGTCTGATGAGGAGAAGCTGAGGAAACTGAAAATGTTTAGCCTGGAGAAGAAGAGACTTGGGGGGGGACCTTATCACTGTAACTACCTGATGGGAAGTTGTAGACATGTGAGGATCAGGCTGTTCTTGCAGGCAACTAGCAACAGGATGAGAAGGCAGGGCCTGAAGCTGCCAGGGGAGGGTTAGGTTGGGTGTTAGGAAGACCTTCCTCACAGAAAGGATGACCAGACATTGGAATGGACTGCCCAGGGTGGTGGAGGAGTCCCCATCTCTGGAGGTGTTTCAGGACAGACCGGATGTGGCACTTAGTATCATGGCCTAGCTAATTGTGGTGATATTAAGTCATGGGCTGGGCTTGATGATCTCAGAGCTTTTTCCAGCCTCAATAATTCATAGAATCATAGAACATTAGGGAGTGGAAGGGACCTCAAAAGATCATCTAGTTCAATCCCCCTGACACAGCAGGATCACCCAGACCAAGTCATAGAATCAGTCAGGGTTAGAAGGGACCACGGGATCATCCAGTTCCAACTCCCCTGCCGTGGCCAGGGACATCCTACCCTAGATCAGGCTGGCCAGAGCCTCGCCCAGCCCAGCCTTAAACATCTCCAAGGATGGGGCCTCAACCACCTCCCTGGGCAACTCATTCCAGGCTGTCACCACTCTCACAGTGATAAGAGATCACTGTGATTTTTAAGTAGTAGTTCATGATGGTTAATCAGTCATCATCTCTAAAACACTGGGTGTTTTCAGTCATTGGATATTGGAAAAGAAAGGTGTGTGAGTAGAGAATGGCCTCACCAGAGTGGAGCAGAGGGGGAGAATCGCCTCCCTCGACTTCTGGCCACATTTGTCCTGATGCAGCCCAGGATCAGATAAACAGCCCCCCAGTTCTTTCTTTCCCCTTGCTTTTATAACTGAGCTCATACCATGTAGTATGTCACATAGCTGGTCAGCTCAGGTTAGCTGGCCCAGCCCATTCATCAGCTTAGTGTTGGGGAAAATGTTCAGAAGGACAAACAAGCCCACAGCCCTGGTGCTGTGCAAGCACTGCTCAAAACACTGGTGTGTTATCAACGCCCCTCCAGCGACCACCACAAACACAGCACCATGAGAGATGTCGTGGGGAGGATCAGCTCCAACCCAGCTATACCAGGTACACACACCTAGACGTAACGAAGTAGATCGCATGAGCTAACACTGAGGTTTAACACATGCCCCGGTTCCAGGTGAAAGCAATAGGGCTGGGTTGGAAAAGGCATCTCAGCATGTTTCATACAATTAGGGAAGAAGCTGTACCCAGCCACTGAGAATCAGCAGGGTTGCTGCCCTCACTTTACAGCTTGTCCAAGGAAGAGCAATACTGATGTTCTGAGGCCACCTACTGCTTACTTCTAACACCTACATGCTGAACCACCTACATAGGGTGTCGTCCAAGAGTAGTCTTTTCTTAATGACCAGAGAGGATGCCTGCGAATCCTTAAGACAGTCAACATACATCAGAAACGGGACTTATACTTTTATTTCCACTGCTTTACAAATATAATTATCCACCCTTGTTAATACAATTTTTCATTGAAAATAAGTATTATCATCTGGATACTTTTTTTACCCCATTAATATCTCCTGCAGCCTCCATAGGAATATAATTAAAATTGCCAGTTCCACTGTCAAGTACTCAGGAGGAGTCTTGCTGTACGGAGTGAAATCCTGGCTCCACTGACTCACAAGCAATTATTCCCTTTTGCATCAATAGAGCTAAGTTAGGGTTTTTCTCTCAGTTCATCATAACAGGAATTTGCTGATCCCATGCTGTTAAATCCATCTGCTGCCTCAAGCTTTGGCTTGAAGCACAATGAATAAAAGAGAGAGAGAAAAAAAGGAGCAGGAGAATCAGAAGCTGTTATCCACAAAATGCCCCAGACTGCAAGCCTCAAGCTGAGCCCGTGGAGGCCAAACATTGCAGTACAAATGGAAAGAAAGATGAAACTCGGGGCACTACAGTCTTCTGCCTGTCACTAATAGCAGTATTCAGTTGGTTATTAAACAGAGACTCCCTTCCATTTACACATTTATTACACATTCTCAGCTGCTGCTTAAGTGTGGGCTCCTAGTTCATGTAGTAGAGATCCCACTTCTCATTACAGTCAATTGGATGCTCAGCCCTCTTCTGTCAGTGCCATTCAGAAAGCAAAGAGTATTCAGGCCTGCTAGCCCCAATTATTTGGCCTATAAATGTTTCAATGCATCAATAAATAAATCATTAAATCAATGATCAATCAATCAGTCATTGATCATTAAGACATAATTAGCTTATACTTTGTCCAAGAAAAAAGCTCCCAAGCTGTGTTCTCTCTAGACTATATTCCTAAAAGCCCTGTAGAATTCTGTTTTCCCAAAGTCATCTCTCCTCGGTTGGCTGTATCGTCCCTTTACTAGACAACAGGTCTAGTTGGGCACAAGAACTGCTGCTGGGTGCAGACTGAAAATTCTAAGAGGGAGGTCACTTAACATGTTCCACAGGGATTCAATCACCCATCTCCAATTAAGAGTTGAACTTGAAGCATATATAGCCTCACATTTGTTTTAACATATAAAAATAACATAGGTATGAAGAATAATGTGATCTGTATGAATATTACCATTTTCAACACTGTTTGTAATGAGTAACCATATTCACTGAAATATGAGAAAGCTGCTTTTAGGACTGAAAATCAGAAGTTCTTTACTGATTTCCTCACTGATTGTTACAGAATACCTTAATGGCATGATGTAAGAGATGGTGCTTGAGGAGTGTAAATAAAGAGAGGGTGCTTTGATGTATGCACTCCTTTCCTCACCATCAGTGCAAAGTAATTGGAAGTAGCTCACTTCGAATTGCTTTTCCGCTTCAAGTAAAAATTAGTACAGCTTTCTTCTTTAAATCAGCCCTGAGGATTTCTAGGGATGTGCTGAATTACAAAAATAAGTCATTTCTGATATGAAATCTAAACGACATCTGCTTACCAGGAATCGTGACCAGATTTCCTCATCTGTGAAGACCAACATGATCCCAGCTGTAAGACATGTATTTTCTGTTCCATAGGACTGATTTTTCAAGTGTAAGGAATATTGTTAGTGAAACAGATCAGAAAAAAAGTGTAGCCATGAGAAGGTGGATGAAAAGGAAGAATTAATTAGGTCAAATTTACACTGCAGAATGAAGCAGCTTCAGAGGTGACAGAGGAGGTGGCAGTTTGGTGGCTTGGGCAGTGTGCCCTTCAGCTCTAGGCACCTAATCTAACAGTCATCACGGTCAACACTAACCTCACACAGTGACCCCATGTGCAGTGGATGTCAGTCCTTAAGCAATCAGGGTAACACAGTCCACCAGTGTTGGGCTCAAGACCTCTCTTTATCAGCGAAAAGAGATCAACCAGTGGACACAAACACAGATACTGATGAAAAAGTAAAATGAGAAAGCAGGGAAACAGCACCAGGTAAAGGGTAAATTATGCATAAAAATAAAGAAATGAAAACATCATAGTACTAGCAGCAAGGAAATTCTAGCAATGGCAAAGTCTGGTGGAGATGGTGTAATGCTGATGTATGGATGGTTTTGAAATGTTAAGTAATATTTCCATTCTGATGCAGGTTTCTCTTCTACTGCTAAAGGTAATTATATCTATCACTTAACTCTCTAGAGCACTGAACTTGCTTTGGCATTCCTGTTAAAATCAGCACTGCATTGCAGATCACAAACTGAATGGTTTAAACCCTTGGTAAGAGGGCTTACATCCATGTCACCTTTTTTGTCAACACAGTTAAAAATGCTGGAGAATACTCCACTCACTTTTCCACTCTGTGCAGCCTCAGTGCTACTGGCAGGCAGCATATGAGCCCCTTGTCACATGTCTACACTGCTTAGAGACAGTCTGAGAAGAATCTGTCTACACCTCTGATCAATGTGGGGTTCCTCCAGGAATGGCATGCACTGTGACCCAAGGTTTCTTTCAAGACCACTCTTGATGTGGATCCAAACAGGAAGGCAGATTACAGGGCAGAACCTGAACGTTTCAGACCAGCCATCACTATTTCTCTTGTCCATGTGCCCTCTTCTTCAGTGCAGGCTGCAGTGATCTATTCAAACACAGGGACAGAGTTAACAGACAGCCCTTTTGTTTTTGCTGATGTGGCACACACCTTTCCGGTGTTACAAATGTGCTGTGTGTGCGAGCATTGCTGCAGAGCTGCAAGGAAGCAGAACTCTAGGGGATGTACATCTATTTGTCTGTTCTCTCCATGGGAGGAGAACTTCCCCTGATTTTTCTTCACTCTGTCAGCCCTAGAAGCAAGTTGGGAAGAAGGTTACAGCACTATACATATTTAAATGCTTATACAAGCATAACACAAATGATGTGTAGGTGCAGCCACACATTTAGAGCACATCTGTAACAGCAGTTCCAATAAACTGTAATATATGCAGTTTTATTATCAACCCAATATTTTAATAACCCATGCATTAATAATAAAGGTCTGTAACTGTGAGATCCATGCCTTGAAAATCACCTGGTGACTCATGGATATTGTCAAGTTATGTAAAGTTTTCAAGACAGCTAGTCTGCTCAGTGATTTATATATTTAATTTTTCAGCAGTTTGCCTGTGAAGATTCCTTCAATTATGGACATAGGAACAATTGATGTTAAGGAGAAGTAACTAGCATCTCCTCATATTTAATACTCCCCAGCCGTATGCAAAGGCACAACCACCAATCAAGTTGCCATTTGTTTCAACCCATTTCCAAGATATTTTTACCTAATACAATCGTACCTACAGAACAAACCTACCACCCGCATACACTGGGTATGTGCTGCTTCACTGAAGATGCCTCCAATCCATGAAAACAAGTCCATTGAGTCTTAGTTCTCAATTTGTTGTACCCTTGTTTATTTTCTCATAGTTTTAATTTCTACTCTACTAAGTCTGAAGTTAAAAATAACTTTGGCTGCCAGCTCTTCCCAAGGAGGTATAGTGACCAAAAAAACCTCACTTGTTTCTCTGCCAATTTTCTTCTTTTTCAGGACATGTCCTTGGAAATATTGGTGTCCAAGGTGTCTGTACATACACACTGTGGTCTTTTCAATATATACGGAGGGCTTATAAGGAAGCTAGAGACATTTTCCCAGGGTCTACAGTGACAGGAAAAAGGATATTGGTTTTAAACTGAACGCAGTTGGATTTACATTGCACATAAAGAAGAATTTTATGATGAGGGCTGTGTGATACTAGAACAAGCAGTCCAGGGAAGTTGTGGATATCCCATGATTGGAAGTGTTCAAGGTGAAGCTTTGAGCTTTGAGCAACCTGGTCTAGTGAAAGCTGTTCCTGCCTAAGGCATGGGGTTTGGACTGGTTGATTTTGTATGTCTCTTCCAACCTTAATGTTTCTATGATTCTATGATTTCATGGTTCTATGACCATCAAAGATCATTTCAAACCAAACCCATTCAGTGATTCTTTGAGTGTAATGTAAAGATAAGAAAGAAAATGAGGACATAAAAGTCTGCACGTATGAGTAAACCGATCAAAAGCACTTGAATGAAGAGTAAAGAAGCAGTGTCTATCAATGTGCTAGTGGTGATGTGTGACCCACTGACTCCTTTTAGTTTTTTGAATGTGTTTATTTCAGCTTGAAAGTCGTATTCTTCTTCTTAGAGGATGACAAAGTTCTCTTTAAGGTGAATTGGCCAATCTGCATTCTGTGGCTGTCACTACAGCGATTTCTTGCTCTCTGCTGATGTTTTGAGTAGGCCAAGACTACAACCGGTTACATCCTGCACAACCCCTTGGATTTCAGTAATACTGTATGGCTTATAAATTTGTGCAACCATTGGGCTCAGCTTTGTAGTCTTTTGGGAATACATGCACCAGTACAAAAGAAAACCCATTTATTTGATAGAACAACCACTTTGGCACCTTAATAGCAATAGGAATACGACAAACCACTTGAGAAATCAGTGTCCTTGGATTTTTCTTGCACAATGGAAAGTGCCATTTTAAGTGGCATGATTCATAACTACTCAAATTCTGTAGTTTTACAAAGAGCATTTGTATATTAACTTGGAATATGGGCTGTTAAAAATGAGTAAGTAGTGCTTAGGGTTATTTTTATTAGAATAGATCACATTAATTAGCCCTGATATGGAGAGGAGGAGAAGTCTCTTTTGAATGCTCTACTCTGCAGTGCATTATTAATTCTTCCATTCTTTCTTCTTAAGCTCATTAGCTTTTAAATGTTATAGTTTAATGCTGAGGTGAAGCTGGAAATATCCGTTCACTCTGCCATCCATTTCAAGCCATCTCACAGTTGCTGTCATCATGATTAATTTATATTGTGGTGGTGCCCAGGGTAGGGGTACTGTTATCACAACTTACAGTGGTGACAAATATGAAATCTTAAAAGAGACATTTCTTTCTGCATCACATGAAATCATCTTAGGGGTAAAGGGAATTAAAGAATTAAGCAAAATTTAAGTAACTTTCACTTCCTAAATGCAAGCAGAGCGCTAGGGGAGAACATAAGCATGAGGTGGTGAGATGATGGCATATTATGACTTGTATCTGGAAAGACAACTGAAGACTGGGAGATTTTTCCTCCAGGTAGAATGCTGTACTGTGTAACCTGTAACTCAATGCTATCTGTACTCTGACTCATTGCCAAAGAGCTAAACAGCTAAACTATTCTTTGAAAAAAGCTGGGGGAAAATACGCAGCAACGGTCTCATAAAGTGTAATCAGACCCTCTGAAAACGTCATCTGGAAGCACATGGGGAACAAAACCAACCTTCAACATACTCCAGCAGTCTCACCTTGTGAGATGGAGGGGCCTGACTTTTAGTTCTGTAGCATCAGGGCTTGGTTCACCGGTAGCTTGAACCTTGTGCAGTGCTTTAGTCACCAAAAATAGCCCAGAATGTAACCTACCTGTGATACAGCACCATTTTAAATTCAGTTGGTTACAGGAATGCATTAACTGAAGGAAGAGCCAGGCTGTGAGCATCTTCATCACCTAAATGCTGATGTTTTGTGTGGAGGTTTCATGTCATACTGCCATATTGCCTGTGGAACACATGTTAGTACATAGGACATGATCGAGACAGATGATTATTCAAGTACTCTTGCACGACTTGTGGACTGGCATACACAATATCCAATATCCCTTCAGGACCTTCAAGCTGTTACCTTCATTTTGCAAGGTACCCCTTTCATTAAGGAATTGCTAGGCTCACAGTTCAAGAAAAGATATCTCACATGAGATCACAGAACATTTTATGGCCTGAGGCTGTAAACAGTTCATTTTACACTGTTCTTTTGATGTGCACCATGCAATGAAAGTCACAGAGCTCCAGTCATCTGCCCTCCAATTTCTTAGTAATAATTTCTCAACCCACCTGTAATTCTCCCTCTGTCAAAGAAGACTCTGTTACATACACTGCAGAAAGTGGCTCACTTCACCACTGTGCTAAGAATTAAAAGCACCAGGAGTTAGGTTTAAGGAGACAGCTGAAATCTGTGAGATGTCTGAGAGCACTGTGGCCCTGCTTTTATGTGTCGGAATGTATTACTCCATGGATTATCCAGGGCAACACAGAAATATTGTCAGGCAGGTAAGGTTTCTCCCACACTGTGAAAAACATATGACTCAGTTCATGCTAATCACACAGTATTTTTGTAACAGCACGTCATAGCAATTTCTTCAGATCTTGTCAGTAATTTACCCTCCTAATCAGGTGGAGCTGCTGAAAGGGAACTCAGAATCAATAGATGTTGAAAGTCAGTGAAATCTGAAATACGAACCTAATGATGAATCTTTTCAGCTTCACATTTTCTCCCAAGCTTTTCCCCTTTTCCCTGTCTCCAAATTTCATTTTAGAAACCTCCTTAATAGAGGCCTTTTCCAAGTGCCTTTTTGTTTGTTTGTTTGCAGAGAAAGGCATCAGCTTATAAATTAGCTTGTCTGTCTTTCCTGATGATAGTGATCATGTCTGAAGTCCAGTCTGCATGCCATAATGCACTCCACGTTTTCCACCCCCCAAACACCTGAAAACATTATAACTGCTCCTTTGGACGGCAGAAGTCATTGCTAAGCCACTCTCCATCATTTTTTCTAAGTCCTGGGGATCAGGAGATGTGCAAAGACACAGAACTATTAAAAACTGAGTCAGTGATCCTTCGTGTGTGTGGTAGGACATGTCACAGACTTGCTACTCTGTACCTGGTAACAGCACAGCTTTTCTTCCACCAGCTGGTATGCAAGCCAGGGTATCTTGCTTTCTTAAGACCCGCTCTATGTAGAAAGTAGCTGATCACAACGAACACAGCTAAAGAGGGAACCAGCTCCAACAAATACATGAGATCTGAACACATCTTCCATTCTGAGAAGGCTGAGGATATCAGTCTTGCCCCCATGAAAAAATGGCCTCTAGGAGGCTGGCAATATACTACAGTACTCATCTTCCAGCTCAAGTTCAGAAACAAATCGAAATGGTGCCCCCCAGCTCAGCAATTCAGGAACAACCTCAGTTCAGGAGCTGTGCATTGAATGTACACTCTACAGAACTCCACTTGGGATTAAAACACGATGCTGGAGTTAGGGCTTTCTGGCACAGATAGTCTGAGTTATGTAACCCTCATGGACCATTAGGTGACACTTGAAAAAGAAAACATTGCACATATAACAATGTTCCAGGGAACAAGCTGTTCCTTCATTTATAAATTACTTTGTTAGCACAGTCCTTGAATAGTAATTATTCTCTTGTATGGAAATGTGTGTGTGTGTGTGTCTTTGCTCTGGCTCTACTTGTAGTGAGCTTCACTTCAGCTTATTTGAAATAAAAAGTTGCTGGTCTCCTGAAATTTAAAAAAATCAAGTGTGCTGCATCCTAGAGAAACACAATTATTGTTAATTCATACAGTTAACACCATTTAAAATAAATGGAGAAACTCTACTCAATTTGTAAGTTGGGGATGTTTCTGTATCAGCAGCTAACTCAATACAGGTAAGAAAGTTTGCTGATGCAACAAGGACATGCAAGCCATGTATTTCTGAAGTCTCTTCCAGATCAGAAAATCTCTTTCTTTTAAATGTTCTATAATTCTCAGAAATGCCAGCTTTGTTTCTGAGTCAGCCAAGACCACCCAGGTTGATTTAATCTCCAAACCCAAAGCATCTCACTGGCAATTTCCACAGCACTGAAGGAGGTCAGATGCCTTCAACAGACCAGATACTGCAAACACAGCTTCAAATATCTGGAAGATGAAATCCCATCTCAAAATCAACATCTGGATGGTTTTATTCATTACATCAAATAATAATCTACTTCCACGAAATTCATTAAACATAGTGTTGATAACAGAATTTCATATGTAGTTGATACAACAAACCTTTGAATTTCCAGAGCACTGACATGAATTTTTTCCCTCTCCCTCTGCCCCTGAATCTATTACCTGGTTTCATCTTGTGAAGAAATAAATTGCTGAATTATAACAACTGGGGAAAGGACATAATTCTTAGCTTGAGGGCCAAATTCACATGACGTGTTTCTTACAAGCTTTTCCTTTATTGTATGAAACAAGTGCTCTTCCTACATCCCAGCACATCCTCTTCAAGGATTCACAGAACGGTAATTCACAACTTATTTCTCTTTATTTAGAAAACAGCTTGGAAGGACCCTCTGCCTTTTGGTTGCTGAAGAAAGTCTGCCTTTGTAGCAGAGATACTGAAATCTCTGGCTGGTACAGCTAACTGGGCATTTTAAGAGGTTTGGCTCATCTTGCTTTTGAACTGTGGTTTAATAGATTTAATGAGCAATTTGACAAAGAATGAGGCATGAAAATTCCTCCCTCTCCCTTTCTCTCAAGCTCTTTTCTCCAGTTTTTGTTCATGTAAGTGTTGTTATATGGAAGACTCATCACAGATATGTACTCTGAGTCAAGGTTCATGTGAGTCATCGCATTAGCCACACTGCATGGTAGTAGTGGAGGTGGAAAAAGAAAAGTGAAAACTTGAGAAACTGGAGCAGAAGGTAAAAACCCCTGAGGCACCTTAAATTCTCCAGAAGTGCTGCCAACTGGAAACACTACTGGCAATAATTTTGTCTGTCCGTGAATGCAAATAGACCTTCTGGAAAGGAAGACGTGCAAAAGGTAGTTATTTTTACTTTAATTTTAATGGGTTGGACACACTGGTTTAATAGCTATATTTGAGTGAGAAGAGTACGAGAGCTAGACAGTCGCAGATATTTGAAGCATGCTGTGCTCACAGAAAGAGCGATGCCTTTCAAAGACACCAGCTTGACAGGAGAAGCTGAAAGAAAGGGTGGAACTGCTGCATCATTTATAACAGATTTGAGATTGTGGAGCTGAATACACAGTTCTGGATGTGTTGCAGAATCTGAGCCCAGATGGGGTATAGGGGGCTCAAAAGAGAAACGACTGCTAAAGTTCCTTTCTTAAGCTGAGGAAAAGCAATCAGAGTTTGTCAGGCTGCAAAAATAGCTGCTCAGAAGGAAAGCAGGATAGTGCAGAGTGGACTGCAAGATCAGCAAGATCCTGCAGAATGTGCAAAGGAAAAACAAACCCATAAATCCTATGAAAGGATTTGTAAAATACAAGTAAGAGAGAATCACAGGGAGAAATATTATAAACAAAGTGCAAATTTACTTTGAGAGGAGCCAGCAAGAAGCAGACATCTTTCAAAAATCTTCAGAAAAGGCAAAAATGTACTTTAAAAGATTTCTTAGCCCACTTAGAGAAGATCTGTGAGAGCTGTTCAAGATATGAGTGTATCCAGTGCATAAATGCTGCTCTGAGGACAAATAAAACTCTTCCAAATAGGATACTGGGACTCAGATAAGTGAGGCACTGTGCAGAGAAAATGCTTTATGCTGGATCAAACAGGTAAAGCTCAGATCTTACAACAGAAGGTTATTCTTTGTGACTGCAAGTCTCCTACCTGTGAAAAAAAAACAGTTAAAAGTCAAAATGTGAAGCTCTTTCTGCAAACAGATTACCTGTTACTAAGTGGCAACAGAGTCTATATTAGGGCTAGTAACAGTCTCATCCAGCTTGAGGTGTCTGCACTTCAGGCATCTACAACAGATATCTCATCGGGTCCTTTTCCATGAAATGGAGAGGAATAAAATCTAGCTAAATCATCTGATGATTTCCCTGGGTTTTTCTGCTTTAGGATTCCATGAATTGTGCGCCCAGATCATGCAGGGTGACTGGTTCTGAAGTCTGATAAATCCCACCGAAGGTCCCAAAGACAGGGTTTGTATTTAGGAAGGCTGGAGCACCGATGTTTGCAATCATTCTCTGTCTTTCCTGTTCAGAAGGTTACAGTCCCACATATAAGTATTTTTAGGGAAATATTTCACGCTGTGTCCAGCACAGAGGTACCTGTGGAAGTCTGCTGCCTTGTTCATGGGCTGCACTGGACACACAGGGAGAAGTATGAAGTAGTCAGTAAGGACCTTGTGGGTTTTTACTGCTGATGTGTACCTTAGCAGTGAGGGCTAGACAGTCTCAAGGTCTGTTCAACATGACCATTTCTTCAGTTTGGCTACTCTTTCCCTCCAGTTGCTTATCACAGGCAGATAAACCTGCCTTGTCAGTAGTAATTGCCTCCGCATAAATATTTTGGACACTGAATTAATTCAAGACAGCAAATAATAACAGCACTTATCCAACTTGACAGCCACAAGAACGATTTCTGATACATTGTCAAATAGAATATAAATTAATTTGCTGTTCTGGAGTGTATCGAGCTGTTTGAGTTTCCTGGGAAAGTGAGGTCTGCAGGTCAGAGCAAAAAAGTTGTTGCTGGGAGGGCACAATAGGGCTGCCTGATGGGTTTTTGGCCTTTTTTAGGGTGAAGCTGATAAGCAAGGATTTATGGTGCATCACTGGATAAGATGAGCTTTCCTCACATCTATGAATTAATTGGTCAGTCTGTTTCCAGAAACAGGTAATAATGAGTCACCAGATAAAGAGCCAGGTCAGCTATTCCATAGTCTGTCATGTTTTTGAAGGTGGCATTTTGCCTCCCCAGACAAGACTCCTGCAGTTACCTTCCCCATGACTGTCTGTTGGCAGGACTGGATGAATATTGAACAAGTTGGATACAAAACTAGAATGATCTTCTTGTGTGTTCATCCTTTCAGCAAACGCACTCATGTGAACATGAACATAGACCACCGTTCGATAAAGATGTGCATCATTTTAATCAGAAGCACGGAAGCACACAAGTGAGAGGATAGCTAACTGTTCCATCAATCTGTTCAGCAAGGCTCACAAAACCTGTGCTTGCAAAGGTGGTTAAGACATAGAATCACAGAATGGCTCAGGTCGAAAGTGACCTCAGAGATCATCTAGTTCCAATCCTCCTTCTGTGGGCAGGGACACTTCTCATTAGACCAGGTTGCCCAGACCCTCACCCAGCTAGTTTTTTGAACACTTCCAAGAAGAGGAGAGATGAACTGGTGAGGTTCATCAACCCCAAGAGTGTCCATAGTCACCCCAGCCCCACCAGAGTCCCCAGCCCTCCCACACCTACACATTATACTGATGCAGCAACAGGTTAAAATCTTCCACGTTGATCCCGGAGGCACTGCAAGATAAGATGATGTGCAGAACAGAGAGACCAAGCTCCAGATCCAACCCCCAGGGACAAAAATACATTTAATATCAAATCCTCTTGTCAAGGACATACCAGATATTAAAATGATAAGAACAGATCCTATGCTTGATTTTAGACAAAAGGCTGAGAAGTGACCTTTTTCTAAAACAGGAACCTGGTCTCCTTTCTGCCAACTATTCAGCAGAGGCAGTAACTACCAGCAGAAAGGTGAAGCAGACAGCTAGAAACATCCTCAGCTCCACAGCAAAACTTGCCTAAAGCTCTGTGAAAGCCTTAAGCTGTATCTGTGTAAGAACCAGGGCTAAAGTTGGTTAGAAGGGATCTCTCTGGGCCTTGGGCTATGCCTATGTAAGAACCAGACAGTACTAATGGAAGAGATCTCTGCTTGAAGATCACCAGCATTAAAACTGTGTAGCTTTACTAGATGACTTGAAAACCTCCAAAAATGAAGAATTTTCTCAGGCAGCCTGTTCCAGTGCCAGTGAAAACATTTTCTCTTATGTCCAACCTTAACCACCCATATTCCAGCTCATGGCTGTTGTTATTTCTACGTATGGTGTGCTGTTACTGAAAGGAGTTTCTTTCTTCCTCTCAAGTTATATAGGCTGCAATTAGGTCACTGTTTAACCTCCTCTTCACTGCACCAAACAATCCCAGCTTTTTAATGTCTCTTAGCTGCTGAGCATCTTTATAACTGTCTTTCAGACTCTTCCCAGTTTGTCCACCTCCCAGTTGAGCTGGAAGACCAATAACTGAGTTTTGTGAGCTACAGTTTTCACCAAAGCCAGGTAAAGGAGGCTCCTACTTGACTTTGCTTGGTTGGCCTTGCTCTTCCCTACTTGACAGATCTATGCAGTTTGCCCTCTTTCTAAGGAGACAATGCTCTACGCTGATATCAAACCTCATAGCCACCAAAACTCCCAGGTTCCATTCAACGGTTGGCCAGTCAGTTCAGCCTGCGTATTCATATTTGTAACAGTGGAGTTACTCTGCCCCAGGTGGAGCCCTTGGTATTTTTAGTTGAACTTCTTTAAACTTCTACTGGTCCCAGCCCTGAATTTATCAAGATCCCCCTGAACAGGATCTCTGCTGCTTTGCCTATCAAATGAGTCCAATTTACCCTTAACCCACTCATTTGCTGAGGGTCTATTCTACCTCATCACCCAGGTAGCCGATGAAGATAATCAACCGCTTGCGTATGCTATCCATTACTGGCTGCCCCCTGGGCACTGAGACACTGATTACTGCCCTCTGATTCTCTAAGTCCAGCCAGATTTTAATGCACCTACTAACCCGTCCATGCAGCCTGTGAGCTTTACTCTCGGTTGGGGTCCTGAAGCAGACTCTGATAGTAAAGTAATCATCTGCAAAGAAAAGAAAACAGAAATGCAAAGTTTGGGTCTGTGTGATCTCTCCTGCTCTGTTACACTGGTGGAGGTGATGGTCTGCTACATGTATTTTTTCAGGGGATAAAACCTAACAGTTTTCAGATAAAGAAATCTAGATTGTAAATGGCAAGTCTTGTGTCCCTTTGGGTGGGATACCAGCACCTTCCAAAACACGTGGATGCCTTGGGAGTATCTGAGTGAAACGCCAGAGCCTTTTAAAGGGAAAAGCTTTTCTCCAAGAGCTGTCTTTTCAAAGTCTGAAATGTTCGTGAAATGCTCAAACTTGTTTTGGAACTGTCATGTTTTTTGCAAAGGTATTGATCAAAGGACAGATTTATGTTTCTCCTCCAGCTCAGCAATTTAGGTGAGCTAATTGCAAATGAATCGATGCGAGCGCGGAACATTTCCAACAGGCACATGGGAATAGCTACTCCAGCCAATAAACTGCCTTCGTAAGGATATTTACTTGGGAATAAGTATTGGAGCTTGTAAAAACTACTGTCCTATACCTCCTCAGCATGTATTAATCTGCCTTTAACTGATAGATTTATATGGCCACACTACAAAATTATCATTTTTTCATCCAGAGGTTGAATAAAGGATGGAGACACAGTAAAGGGTTTGGCGAGGAAAGTGAAGCTTTGCTTTAAACTGTGATGCCTCAAACACATCCTGTGACTTGTCCTTAGCTCAAACATGTGGTGCTCAGCAAACCATTGACCTTCCTGCAGAGCCTTACCTCTGTTTTAAGTCACTGTAACACCTCAGTCATTTCTTCTTTGAACCTTCCAGTGGTCTGGGCAACATCATCATCCATTTTCTGAAGCAGGTGCTACAGTCTTAGTGCAGACCTCCACAGCACTTCTCCCAGTTTCAGTGTTCCCAAGAAAAGCAAATCTTTTCCTTGCTTTGTTTTAGTACCAAACCATACTACAACCCCTCCTGATCCTTTTGTAGCTCTGTTGGCACAAGAGAAGGGAAGGGTAGTTGTCATGCTCAGGACACTACACCATAGCTCTGTAAGCACAAGAGGAGGAAAGGGGAGTTGTCATGCTCAAGACACTACACCATGAATGAGAGGACATTTGAAACTAATAGAAACACTCATTTTAACCTGTAATATCTTTAAAACCTTTTTAGCTCTTCCTTCAAGGAATTTCTGTGTTCCCTAGACTGCAGATTCTGCTGTTGAACATGGCTCATTGCTTTTCAGCTCAAGAAATAAATATGGCTCCATTACTAGAAAGTTACATTAGTTTTATTAGATTGTTATTCAACAACATTAGAAAATATTAATGTCTTTTTATGCTTCTGGGTTTTTTAATATGTTTGCCATTTTATCTAACAAGGATCATTAACACTAAGTGAATGGTTCTGTTCTCCTGCACATGTTGCTAAACAAAACATAACACTGCAGGTGTATTACACAGAACACTCTAAAAATTAAAGACCTGACATTTGAAAGCTCTCAGTACCCTCATCACTAAACATGTCCAGATTTTGACACTCTTGCAACAAATATGAGTTGAACATATTACTCTGGCAGCTGCACCATTAAGAATAATGGAGTTGTTTACATAGTAATGTAATAGTTGTCAGGAATACCTGCACTGATCCCTTCACGTTTGTAATAAAAGAAAACAAGAATACTAATACAGGTCCATGCTAAAATGAAACGTGCCGTTAGACCTACGCTTCATGGCAGATTCCACTCTTCCAGACTGCTGTTGACCTCATCCTGTAGTAGCAGTAGTAGTTGTAGCACATTTGTTCTCATCTTCACTCGAGTTTACCACAGAGGTCACACTCCATTGTGTTGTTCATCTGAGCAAGAGTGCGAGGAAGCAGACTGGTATTTAGGGCTAGGAAGGGATCTAAACAGAGTGTATGCAAATAAAAGAACCACAGTTGGAGGCACTTTATATAATGGACTGTTTTCCATTCTGTTGTCAACTGCAGAGACATTTGTCTTCTAAGGCTGCAATGATGTGATGGACCGTCGTGCTTCCATCAGGCCGAATCGTTACAGAGGCCAGGGTCTCCAGCGAGAGTGCCAGCTCTGTCCATGTTCCCTTTTCCAGCATGCAGAAGTCATATGCAGATTGATGCTGGACCTTTATTCCCTCCACTGGCTTCTCCTCATGTTGCGTGCAAGTTTTTAAGGCTCCTGTGATTATTTCAGCAAGTATCTGCCCAGGATCCTACATCATAACTAGGACACTCAAAAATCCTTTGGCTGGAGATGACTGTATAAACCCCCAAGGATACTGGGTTTTTTCAAACTGTACCACAGGAACCAGCGAAGACATTTGTGGGTGACTTTAACCTTTAGAAAGAAACAAGCAGCAGGACATTTAAGAGAAATGTAGAACAGGGAGACATTCTTTCTGCTACAGCAAGAACAATCAGAAAATTATTACAGTGAGAAATCTGAGCTACTGTCTGGTAGATGACTGACTGTTTGTCCTTACTGTAGCTAAGGTCAAAACCTCAGCTTCATTCACCACAGAAATTATTAGAAAGGGTTTTTTGTCTGGTTCCCCTGGGTTTTACCCTTCTCCTCATTCATTGCAGTTGTCCTGTTTGAGTAGCCACTCTTTGCTCAGCCACTGTGGAAGCCCAGCACTTCACACTGGTCTGTACCACAGAAGAGGGTCAGCTCAAATGTTATCCTTAGCAGCTGAGAACTTCCTGAGCTCCTCTAATACTGCACTTCATTTTTCAGTGTAGGGTGTGCACAGTTGACTGTTTTCTCTCTGAAAGGGTTTTCATCCATGATCAGGAGGTGACTTGACCTTTGATAAAGGCATCTAAGTGCTGTGTTTGCCAGCGGGACACAGGGTGACGCATACACTATTTTTACTCTGTGCTCTGCTAGGTTTCTTTCCAGTCATGGGTACATAAAAGAAAGAGAACTCATGGATTTGACTGATGTGCTTGATAATTCTTTTTAACCAGAGCTTACCAGTGCAGGTATGTATTACAAAAACAAACACTAAACCCCAGTGTTGCTGGGGTGCTGGCAGTCCATGCAGAAACAGGCATTAGACCCCAGCTTTAATTTGTCAGGTGTTCATGGCTTCCAGACACTGCTGTGTTCTGATGGCACTGAGGTCAGACTGACAGATCTGTAGTTCCCTGGACATTTCCAATCCTTCTTGTACATGGGTGTCACATTTGCTAATCTCCAATCCATTGGGACCTCCCCAAATAGCCAGGGCTGCTGCTAGAGGATGGACAATGCACATCTGCCAGCTCCTTCAGCATCTTTGGGTGTAACCCACCTGGCCCCATAGACTTGTTTATTTCTAAGTGGTAAGGAGAACAGCCTGGGAAGTAAGGAAAGAGTAAATACATGTAGATAGGGTCCAGTAAGCCATGTAATCTACTACTCCTCATGTCATATAACCTGCCTCTTCCCATGCGTTATTCCTCATTTTCAGTCTTTAAAATGAGTCAAAGAGCTCTGGCTAGTTGTCAGAGTACGCAGGTGTGCAACAAGGAAGTCCATGGCCACTTGGAATTAAGTTTGACAAGGTGTGTCAAAGGCAACAAGAAGTGCTTCTTCAACTACATCGGTAGCCAAAGGAATACTGGGGATAATGTGGTCCTGCTTCTGAATGAAGTGGGTGCTCCGCTGATCAGAGCATACAGAGCAGGTGAAGTTACTGAATGCCTCTTTTGCTTCTGTCTTTACTACTAAGGCTGGCACTCAGGAATGTCNATGCTGCTAGAGTATGGACAATGCACATCTGCCAGCTCCTTCAGCATCCTTGGGTGTAACCCACCTGTCTTTACTACTAAGGCTGGCACTCAGGAATGTCAAACTCTGGAGATAAGCGATAAAGCCTGGAGAAAAGAATTTCTCTTGGTTGAGAAGGGTCAGGTTAGATCAGGATTAGGTTAGAGAGCATTTAGGTGTGTTGTTTTCTCCCATGAGATGCATCCATGCGTACTGAGAGATCTAGGAGATGTTATTGCTCGGCTACTCTCCATTATCTTTCAAGGTCATAGAGGTACCAGAGGACTGGAGGAAGTTCAGTGCCACTCCAGTCTTCATAAAGGGCAAGAAAGAAGACCCAGGAACTTACAGGCCAGCCAGCCTCACCTCCATCACTAGAAAGATTATAGAACAATGCATTCTGGAAGTAATCTCTAAGCACGTGGAGGAAAGGAAGGTTATTAAGAGTGGTCTGCATGGATTGACCAATGCCAGGCTGCTCTTTCTTAGTTCTTCATGCATTTGACATGCCCTGAAGCTGTAGCAAAGACATTTAGCAATTACGCAGGCAGAGGAGAACCTAGCACTTAGGTCTTCAACTTGGAAGAGATTCTTCTGATAATTATTACAACTGGGCACCTCTGATTCTTCCATTTGTTGCTGAGTGCCTCTCAGCTTGTGCCTACTTGGTGGTCCTCCATGCCTATGTTTGCATCTTCCTTTTGTAGTGGGTCTTGGAAATGCATTCAGGCAACATAAAAACATGCACTACATGGAATCCAAGCTGACAAGACAGACCTCAGAAGAACCTCATTTTGAATAATTAATTCTCCTGCCCATAATCAGACTAATACTGCTGACACTATCTGTTGGTGTTTGCTCAGACTATTCTTGTAATGGTTACAGCGATGGAGATCCATTACTTCATTTTCCTTTCTCTGGTGAGTATTTCCTTAATATCCAGCTAAAAATGTTTTGCAGACTCTAAATCCATGTTACTTGCTCAGAGGATAACCTTCCTATCTTTGAGGATATGTTGGTGGGAAATAGGTACCCTGCTGTGAAGCAAATAGAACACACATAAATGAAAATACTAAGCCCAAAGGACAGAGCACCAGGTCTGGTAATGCCAACCATTCCAGGCAACATGTCAGAAGTGCATCTTTCTGTTACCCAGCAGAGGCAGTAAATATCTCACTGCTTCAGGTTCCCTCAAAAAGGAAAGACAAATGGCATTTAGATTAAGAAGAAGAGTTTCGTACGGGAGTGAACTAAATGGAGGTTTTTTTCTTGGAGGAGTCATTTCATCCTGAGACAGTCTCTAAGCAGTTATTCTGAGAGATACTTTGCTTGTCTGTCACAACCAGCATTAATCTGAGTATGTCTGTGTGTCTTACTGTCTGCTGCAAGTACTCCTGGGGTGATGTACTTGAATGTAGGATTATATCTTGAACTAGATGCCATACTGTGACAGCCTCTGGAGAGAGACTTCTCCGTCCAGGAGTGTCATTGCAGTATATTTATTTTTGTTTCCACCATGTTCTTTAACAGACCTTTAGCAACTGGAACTGCCAGTGCAGATTTACTATCTGACTGGCCATGCTCTGGTGATGACGAAGTGTCTGTTCCCAAGGAAAATGCACAAAGTCATTCCAAGCAGACAGACCTTTACTCGGAAAATGCCACAGCTGAAGACACTTTGCTTGCTGAAACCGTCTGCTGTGCTCCCTGCAGTGGTCACTCAGACACTCTCCAGTAATTTCTCATTCCCATGAGGGCAAACATAACAAGTGTACAAACGCGAGTTATGGTTTATGCAGTTTACTGTGAAAATAAGGCTTAGCTTTCATTTTTCCCCAGAAAAAATTCTGCTAGCTACGGCACTTCCCTGGCAATGATATATTGACTCTGAGTGTAACTGTGATCTACATCACCAGAGATCTTTTATTACAAATAAACTTATCTTTGGTGCTTTCAACAGGTGGATTTCTGCTGACTGTTTGCATTTCGAAGGGCAGGACCTCTGTCCATGCCACAATGACATCTCCTCAGATGCACCGCTGTTGCAGTTTGAGAACTGCCAGAGGTGCTTTCATGAAGAAGAAAAGTTGTGTTGTTTTCAGGGGGAACCCTTCCCTCAGTTGCCTGTCCTGGGGCAGGTGACACTGCCCTGGAGCCTTCCCCGGACAGGTCTGTCCTGGGGGACCTGTCCCCTGTTGCACAGGTCCCACGACCCTTCCCCGGAAGGGTCTGTCCTGGGACCTGCCCCGGAAGAGCGGGCTCGGTCAGCGTATAAAAAGCAGGGCAGGGTCTTTGTTTGCTCTGTTTTGGGGGCTGTGGCCCTGAAGGGAGTAGCCACCCCCATCGCCCGTCCCTGTGGCGGCGGCGGCGGCGGCGGCAGTGGGTGGGGGTGGGAACCGCGGCCGCGACCTGCCGCCGCTTCCGAACCAGCTGCGGCCCCGGCCTGCCCCCACCGCCGGTGCGCATCTGCCGCCGCGCAGTCCGGAAGCGACGCCGTGCCGCCGCAGCACCGCGGCCCCGGAGCAGAGAAGCCATGGACGCCGCCGTGCCCCAGACCCAAAGCGGCTCCCCCGCCGCGGCAGCGCGGTGCCGCCGCTGCTCGCCGCCACACAGCGCTCGGACTGGAGAGGCAAG